>CM055828.1:16948296-17470273 GCA_029582265.1 Zoroaster sp. YZ-2022 | reverse complement strand
ACTCAGGGTAGACAGCCTATATTGTTGTGATTAAAACACAAATACGAATGAAATTATTTCTAGCGACGGTTATAACTTTAAAAAAATTTAAGGGAGGCCGACAAATTTATATCCAAATTAAAGCTTAGGTTCTCCTCTTTTAGGAAATCACATGACTTTTACATTTAGACAATTTCTTCATACTTTAAACGGCCTCCATGCACACTTAGCCCTCCGTAAAATACGGTCAAAATACGGGCCATAACTCAGGGTAAACACCCGACATTGTTGTGATTAAAACACAAATACGAATGAAATTATTTCTAGCGACGGGTATAACTTTAAAAGTTTTTAAGGGAGGCCGACAAATTTATATCCAAGTTAAAGCTTAGGTTCTCCTCTTTTAGGAAATCACATGACTTTTACATTTAAACAATTTCTTCATACTTTAAACGGCCTCCATGCACACTTAGCCCTCAGTAAAATACGGTCAAAATACGGGCCATAACTCAGGGTAAACACCCGACATTGTTGTGATTAAAACACAAATACGAATGAAATTATTTCTAGCGACGGTTATAACTTTAAAGCTTTTTAAGGGAGGCCGACAAATTTATATCCAAATTAAAGCTTAGGTTCTCCTCTTTTAGGAAATCACATGACTTTTACATTTAGACAATTTCTTCATACCTTAAACGGCCTCCATGCACACTTAGTCCTCCGTAAAATACGGGCCATAACTCAGGGTAGACAGCCTATATTGTTGTGATTAAAAGACAAATACAATTGAAATTATTTCTAGCGACGGTTATAACTTTAAAAGTTTTTAAGGGAGGCCGACAAATTTATATCCAAATTAAAGCTTAGGTTCTCCTCTTTTAGGAAATCACATGACTTTTACATTTAGATAATTTCTTCATACCTTAAATGGCCTCCATGCACACTGAGCCCTCCGCAAAATACTGTCAAAATACGGGCCATAACTCAGGGTAGACAACCAATATTGTTGTGATGAAAACACAAATACAAATGAAATTATTTCTAGCGACGGTTATAACTTTAAAAGTTTTTAAGGGAGGCCGACAAATTTATATCCAAATTAAAGCTTAGGTTCTCCTCTTTTAGGAAATCACATGACTTTTACATTTAGACAATTTCTTCATACCTTAATCGGCCTCCATGCACACTTAGCCCTCCGCAAAATACGGTCAAAATACGGGCCATAACTCAGGGTAGACAACCTATATTGTTGTGATTAAAACACAAATACGAATGAAATTATTTCTAGCGACGGTTATAACTTTAAAAGTTTTTAAGGGAGGCCGACAAATTTATATCCAAATTAAAGCTTAGGTTCTCCTCTTTTAGGAAATCACATGACTTTTACATTTAGATAATTTCTTCATACCTTAAATGGCCTCCATGCACACTGAGCCCTCCGCAAAATACTGTCAAAATACGGGCCATAACTCAGGGTAGACAACCTATATTGTTGTGATTAAAACACAAATACGAATGAAATTATTTCTAGCGACGGTTATAACTTTAAAAGTTTTTAAGGGAGGCCGACAAATTTATATCCAAATTAAAGCTTAGGTTCTCCTCTTTTAGGAAATCACATGACTTTTACATTTAGACAATTTCTTCATACCTTAATCGGCCTCCATGCACACTTAGCCCTCCGTAAAATACGGTCAAAATACGGGCCATAACTCAGGGTAAACAACCGACATTGTTGTGATTAAAACACAAATACGAATGAAATTATTTCTAGCGAAGGTTATAACTTTAAAAGTTTTTAAGGGAGGCCGACAAATTTATATCCAAATTAAAGCTTAGGTTCTCCTCTTTCATGAAATCACCTGTCTCTTACTTTTTGACAATTTCTTCATACCTTAAACGGCCTCCATGCACACTTAGCCCTCCGTAAAATACGGTCAAAATACGGGCCATAACTCAGGGTAAACACCCGACATTGTTGTGATTAAAACACAATGAAATGAAATTATTTCTAGCGACGGTTATAACTTTAAAAGTTTTTAAGGGAGGCCGACAAATTTATATCCAAATTAAAGCTTAGGTTCTCCTCTTTTAGGAAATCACATGACTTTTACATTTAGACAATTTCTTCATACCTTAAACGGCCTCCATGCACACTTAGTCCTCAGTAAAATACGGTCAAAATACGGGCCATAACTCAGGGTAAACAGCCTATATTGTTGTGATTAAAACACAAATACGAATGAAATTATTTCTAGCGACGGTTATAACTTTAAAAGTTTTTAAGGGAGGCCGACAAATTTATATCCAAATTAAAGCTTAGGTTCTCCTCTTTTAGGAAATCACATGACTTTTACATTTAGATAATTTCTTCATACCTTAAATGGCCTCCATGCACACTGAGCCCTCCGCAAAATACTGTCAAAATACGGGCCATAACTCAGGGTAGACAGCCTATATTGTTGTGATTAAAACACAAATACGAATGAAATTATTTCTAGCGACGGTTATAACTTTAAAAGTTTTTAAGCGAGGCCGACAAATTTATATCCAAATTAAAGCTTAGGTTCTCCTCTTTTAGAAATCACATGACTTTTACATTTAGATAATTTCTTCATACCTTAATCGGCCTCCATGCACACTAGCCCTCCATAAAATACGGTCAAAATACGGGCCATAACTCAGGGTAGACAACCTATATTGTTGTGATTAAAACACAAATACGAATGAAATTATTTCTAGCGACGGTTATAACTTTAAAAGTTTTTAAGGAGGCCGACAAATTTATATCCAAATTAAAGCTTAGGTTCTCCTCTTAGGAAATCACATGACTTTTACATTTAGATAATTTCTTCATACCTTAAATGGCCTCCATGCACACTGAGCCCTCCGCAAAATACTGTCAAAATACGGGCCATAACTCAGGGTAGACAACCTATATTGTTGTGATTAAAACACAAATACGAATGAAATTATTTCTAGCGACGGTTATAACTTTAAAAGTTTTTAAGGGAGGCCGACAAATTTATATCCAAATTATTAAAGCTTAGGTTCTCCTCTTTTAGGAAATCACATGACTTTTACATTTAGACAATTTCTTCATACCTTAAACGGCCTCCATGCACACTTAGTCCTCCGTAAAATACGGTCAAAATACGGGCCATAACTCAGGGTAGACAACCTATATTGTTGTGATTAAAACACAAATACGAATGAAATTATTTCTAGCGACGGTTATAACTTTAAAAGTCTTTAAGGGAGGCCGACAAATTTATATCCAAATTAAAGCTTAGGTTCTCCTCTTTTAGGAAATCACATGACTTTTACATTTAGATAATTTCTTCATACCTTAACGGACCACCATGCACACTTAGCCCTCCGCAAAATACTGTCAAAATACAGGCCATAACTCAGGGTAGACAGCCTATATTGTTGTGATTAAAACACAAATACGAATGAAATTATTTCTAGCGACGGTTATAACTTTAAAAGTTTTTAAGGGAGGCCGACAAATTTATATCCAAATTAAAGCTTAGGTTCTCCTCTTTTAGGAAATCACATGACTTTTACATTTAGACAATTTCTTCATACCTTAAACGGCCTCCATGCACACTTAGCCCTCAGTAAAATACTGTCAAAATACGGGCCATAACTCAGGGTAAACACCCGACATTGTTGTGATTAAAACACAAATACGAATGAAATTATTTCTAGCGACGGTTATAACTTTAAAAGTTTTTAAGGGAGGCCGACAAATTTATATCCAAATTAAAGCTTAGGTTCTCCTCTTTTAGGAAATCACATGACTTTTACATTTAGATAATTTCTTCATACCTTAAACGGCCTCCATGCACACTTAGCCCTCCGTAAAATACTGTCAAAATACGGGCCATAACTCAGGGTAGACAGCCTATATTGTTGTGATTAAAACACAAATACGAATGAAATTATTTCTAGCGACAGTTATAACTTTAAAAGTTTTTAAGGGAGGCCGACAAATTTATATCCAAATTAAAGCTTAGGTTCTCCTCTTTTAGGAAATCACATGACTTTTACATTTAGACAATTTCTTCATACCTTAAACGGCCTCCATGCACACTTAGTCCTCCGTAAAATACGGTCAAAATACGGGCCATAACTCAGGGTAAACACCTGACATTGTTGTGATTAAAACACAAATACGAATGAAATTATTTCTAGCGACGGTTATAACTTTAAAATTTTTAAGGGAGGCCGACAAATTTATATCCAAATTAAAGCTTAGGTTCTCCTCTTTTAGGAAATCACATGACTTTTACATTTAGATAATTTCTTCATACCTTAAATGGCCTCCATGCACACTTAGCCCTCCGCAAAATACTGTCAAAATACGGGCCATAACTCAGGGTAGACAGCCTATATTGTTGTGATTAAAACACAAATACGAATGAAATTATTTCTAGCGACGGTTATAACTTTAAAAGTTTTTAAGGGAGGCCGACAAATTTATATCCAAATTAAAGCTTAGGTTCTCCTCTTTTAGGAAATCACATGACTTTTACATTTAGACAATTTCTTCATACCTTAATCGGCCTCCATGCACACTTAGCCCTCCGTAAAATACGGTCAAAGTACGGGCCATAACTCAGGGTAAACACCCGACATTGTTGTGATTAAAACACAAATACGAATGAAATTATTTCTAGCGACGGTTATAACTTTAAAAGTTTTTAAAGGAGGCCGACAAATTTATATCCAAATTAAAGCTTAGGTTCTCCTCTTTTAGGAAATCACATGACTTTTACATTTAGATAATTTCTTCATACCTTAAATGGCCTCCATGCACACTGAGCCCTCCGCAAAATACTGTCAAAATACGGGCCATAACTCAGGGTAAACACCCGACATTGTTGTGATTAAAACACAAATACGAATGAAATTATTTCTAGCGACGGTTATAACTTTAAAAGTTTTTAAGGGAGGCATACAAATTTATATCCAAATTAAAGCTTAGGTTCTCCTCTTTTAGGAAATCACATGACTTTTAAACGAAAACACAAAGAATTGCGCATGCGCTTTACCCATAATGCACTGGAAAGGGAGAGTGAGCCAGCTGGACCGTGCTCGCTGAGTGAAGGGGCGAATGTTTACATAGGCTTGCTTGCAGTCGATCGCGGTCGTAAAAACGAAGGTCTTATCAGCGCGGCGGTGAACGTCTGGCGCTTTGAAGTTCTTAAAGTTGTAACTCCTTCCGTGGTCCTTTCTCTATGGTATTAGATAGGTTAAAATAAACCTACTTAAATAAAGGGTTTGAAATGTATTGCTACACAATAAAAGGGAAAAAAAACGCAGGCAGGATTCGAACCGGGATCGCCTGTACGGATGTCAAGCGTCTAATCCATTAGACCACCACTTCACCGGACTGTTTGCTATGAAAGGAGATTTATCATCATTTGATGTGATGGAAAGATAACGGGAATGCTCATTGATTTTCTAGTCCAACGTGATAATTTTTTATTTTCATTTGGTTTTGTAATAAGTAAGACTAATTGCGGTGACACCATGTGAAATTCTCAATTGAGTAGTAATTAGTGCACGCCACTAAATAGTGAGGAATTCATGCGCTGAGCTGTTTACCATGAAGTGTAAACCCACAAATTTTTCTGAAAAACAAAGATTTGAGGCCCATTCATTTGATGGATTGTGTAAAAATGGCTCACTATCATAACCTGGGATCCTTGACTTCCAACCGTGAGTATTTTGGATACGCTAGGCCCTGAAAAAGTGTTCCTATTTTGATTTCAAGCGTAAGGCCTTTTTCCAAAATGGCTGCTTTTCAGTGTGGACGTTTTCACTACTCTAGAGGGTGGAATTCAATAAAACAGCTGTATGTTAATAAGGGACAAAACGTTAAGTGACATGGTTTGTGAGTGAGTCACTTTTAAAATAAAGTAATAGTAATTAAAGCTATTATTTATATATTTTTTGAAAACTAATTTCTGCAGAAAGTTAGTCAGAGGTAATGACCAGGCATTGGGGAGCGTTGAATCTTCTAGGCGAACCCAGCGTGATAACCACCTTAGCACCCTTCTGGGGGAATCGGCAGACCCCCGGTCCCTCCTTTACTTTCCCACACCGTAACCAACTATCGAATAGGGGAGAGACATGGCGGCCCCCAAACCGTTGCTGCTGCCGCAGCTGCCATGTCCCTGAATTAGGTCTGTTCTAGGGCTTCGAACCGGTGCGTCCCAGCTCTGGAAGTCCCGCGATTGACACTTCCAGTGGTCCGGCCAACGTGCTGCGCCATCTGGACCATGTTGGTATTAGATAGGTTAAAATAAACCTACTTAAATAAAGGGTTTGAAATGTATTGCTACACAATAAAAGAAAACAAAAACGCAGGCAGGATTCGAACCGGGAACGCCTGTATGGATGTCAAGCGTCTAATCCATTACACCACCACTTCACCTGACTGTTTGCTATGAAAGAAGATTCATCATCATTTGATGTGAAACGGGAATGCTCATTGATTTTGTAGGTATTGTTAATTCATTTTCAATTCTTCATGTTACCAGCATAGTTTCTCTATTGTCAGTTATGTCCTGGGTTGGTTTTAAGACCAACAACAATGGTTTCCACGCGTACACTTGTGTACAGTGAACAAAAGGGACGATAGAGGAGAACAAAAGGAGGTCCTTGGTCAATGCCAATTAGTCTCGAACCGTAATCCAATGTGATCATTATTTATTTTCATTTGGTTTTGTTTTGTTTGTTCCTTTTTGGGGGAGGTGAGGGGTGGTACGATAGGGATAAGAACCAATAACCATGGGCTCCACTTAATTATCACGTTGGAT
Organism: Zoroaster sp. YZ-2022; assembly: GCA_029582265.1. NCBI lineage: Eukaryota > Metazoa > Echinodermata > Asteroidea > Forcipulatida > Zoroasteridae > Zoroaster > Zoroaster sp. YZ-2022. The sequence goes on along the minus strand of CM055828.1, from coordinate 17,463,461 downwards.
CACGGTTCGAAACATCACAGTCTAATTGATTCTGAGAAAGAGATATTTTGTTTCACTACAGACGGTGTGACCAATGATATCACATGTTTACAAAAGAACCTCAAGGTGAAACTGCGCCGGGCTCAAAAAACGTACTCTGGTCAATGACAAGAAGTCATACAATCTGATATTTTGAGATATCAGCAGAAAAATTCTTAATTTATCTAACATTACGTCTCAAATCTTATTCATCTGACAATTAAAACAAAAATCTTGATCTTATGTGGAGAAGTACAAAATGTACAAACTCTGCATACAAATACACACACTTTTGCCCGGCGGGACATCACCCTGGTACTCTAAAGGTCACACAAAGTGTAAACAAGTCACATGGTCTATATTCACACATACGTAAAATGTTTGTATTTCGCTTTGTATTTATTCATCGCTTTGGATTTTATAAAGACAAACAAAACCTGCAAATCGTTCCATCTGCAATATTGTACACTTTAAAATTGCCACATGTCAGGTACATAAGGTGATTAAAATTCTTAATGTACTTACTTGAGATGCCTGAGCCGAAGGCCGTAAAAGGCTGATCTATCACTTTATCATTCATTGTGTCCAAATCGAGCGATCCAAGCACCTCATCCGTCGATCTGGCAAATATATAGGCCTACACTGACTCACTTTGCTCATCATGTGACGGATATTGAGGTTTTTGTTTGTGTACTCAATAGGATAGGGAATGGACGGGGGAGGGGCCGGCTGGCTTTTCAATAAGACTACTCGAGAGCACAGAGGCATCAATCAAGCGATACTGCGGCTGGTATGGCGAGAACCCACAGGCGGCAATCACGGGGAACGCTGGTAGACATGTTCCCCTAATATTTATGACGCGAGGACATGTCAAGACATTATTTTATACTTACAAGTGCAAACGGAGTGGTGCCCTGTCCCTTTGGCTTGTTCTCAGTGGGTATAATACAGCACTATACAGTGTGAAGGAAAAAATAAATATAAATGGTGTTTTTTTTTCATGGGCCGACAAATTTATATATAAATGATAGCTTAGGTTCTCCCCGTTAGGAAAAACATATAAATTTTGAATTTGACCAATTTATTTAAACGGCCTCCACGGACACTGACCCCACCGTCAACTTGCTGGTGTTCTCAGTGGAAATAATACAGCACTATACAGTCTACGGTCGGGATAACTAATAAATATGAAAGTTTTCAAGAGGGCCGACAAATTTATATAATTTATATAATTTTGAATTTTGCTAATTCCTTCATACCTTTAAACAGCCTCTATGGACACTTGGCCCTCCGTCAAGTTGCGGGTGTTCTCTGTAGCAATTATACAGCACTGTACAATGTGAAGAAAAAAGAGAGATACATAATAGGGGCGGGTGTAACTTTAAAAGTTTTCAAGGGAGGCCAATAAATTTATATCTAAATAAAAGCTTACGTTCCCTCTTTCAGAAAAAAACACACCAGTTTTGACTTTAAGAAAGGACAGTAATTAATCAGATAGTTATCAACATACTTAGTGTATTAACCTTGCGGGGCACGACTGTGTGGAAAAACCTCCACACAAAAATGAATATTCATGATTTTTTTTACCTTCCACATGATCCAAACAGTTCATTGCCATTGGTTGAAAGACATACTAGGTTTGCACTAGGTTTGGAAAGTTCATTCACCCTTTATTTGACCTGGGAATGCTTGAAAATGCAAAAATACTAATCAAGAATCCTTCTGTGAAATAAGGATATCATAGTGGTAAAATTATACAAACCTCTGTATGGAAGAAACATATAGATAACTTTTAATTATGTCTGCAATTATTAACGATCTCTTTCTCTTTGAGAAAGAACCTGTTAGATACGAAACGTAAAGCCAATAACATTCACAATCTATAGTTTAATTAAACATTGTAAATATTATTGTAAATAATTGTATAAATAAAGAGAAATTCATTGTTGTTTGAAAAAGATAAATCCTGTCTTCGTTGCCCTGTCATTTGTCTGGATGTTTCTATGATCACCACTATAGTTTTATACACAAATTATTCAAGCGGTTAAAAAAGTAGTGACAAGGAGCCCTGGGAAGACTACCGGTACCTGGAACATTTTGAATCCTGCAAAATCGCCAATGCTTGGGACGACGAGGAGGCGGCAGCATTTCTCGCTGCGATCAATTACCGGGATTTTGGCGGCCATTTTGAAAAAGCGCCCTCACAGCCTCACCCACCAACAGGCAATTTGCAGACAACCTGATTTCAATAGATCTATATGGTCAAGGTTTACAAAAATAATTGTCTTGAAAAATCCCCAAGGGGTGGTCACTAAAAATAAAAAGTCATCCTATGTGGCACGATTGATTACCGGGATTTTGGCGGCCATTTTGAAAAAGCGCCCTCACAGCCTTACCTACCCTACCAACAGGCAATTTGCAGACAACCTGATTTCAATAGCTCTATGGTCGAGGTTTACAAAAATATTTGTCTTGAAAAATTCCCAGGGGGAGGGGGTGGTGGGTAGCCCACGGACTATTGAAACAACCTTTGGTCACAACATCTCGGCGAGTCGTAGGAGAGTACGGCTTGAGTCAAGTCAACTCGTACTAGTATGAAAACCACCCTCTACACTAGTGAAAACGCCCACACTGAAAAGCATCCATTTTGGAATTAGGACCACTTTTTCAGGGCCTAGTGTCATCCAAAGTACTCAAAGTTGTAGGTCAAGGACACAATCCATCAAATGCATGGGCCTCAAATTTTTGTTTTTCAGAAAATAAATGAGGAATACAAAATCAAGCAGCTCGGCGCATGAATTTCTCACTATGGGTGCACCCCTCGGTGAGTGCACCCAAGCGACCGGTATGCTATTTTCTCTGCAGCATACTTAGTCAATGGCTTAAAAATTGGCATAGAAATCTAATTTAAAAAGGGTTCTTCAATAATTAATTCGCCATCAAATTGAGTGGCATAGTAGTTAATAGTGGTTAAACTCTCGCCTTGCAAGTTGACGGTAACCGTGAGTTAAATATTAGGTTTTTTTTTATAAATATTTTTATAAACTTTTTTACTACAAAAATAATTCAGAGCACAGACTTTCTATATAATAGTAAATCATGGTTATGGAGGAGTTTTTTAAGGAAAATAAAGTCAAAAATTCATTCTTAGTATACAAATGCATAATAGTTGACAAAGTGGACTGCAGAAGAAAAAAAACGCGACCGGTACGGCGCCCTCCTGAGTTCAAACCAATAGTTCGCATGGCTCCTAGACGTAAACTCTTATCATCGTAATAATGTTTGAGAATGTGCACTTGACTAACGTTACATGTATGTGCGTATATGTACAGTATGTAGCCTAGGCCTATTCATTCTTCAAAAAATTGTTTGCATTCACTATTCAGTTCAGACTTTACCATAACCAGATAACTGAAAATGGACTCAGAAAAGGATGAAGTGGAGGATTTCGAGATCACGGACTATGATCTTCAAAATGAATTCAACATCGATAGGCCAAGAAAACGAATGTCAAAGGCACAAGCAATTTATGGTAGGGTTTTCAGTTTGTAGTTTGTACATGCTATGCTTGACCGAAGCCCGCCACACGTACAGCGCATCGCCCGCAACAAAAAACATCAAAATTTTAAATCAAATTTTTTACTACTTTTACCTGTCAAAATCTTACATGTAATAGCTCATTGGAAAGCTTATAGTCTCAGCTATCCAACAATGTACATAAAATAGCAATCAGAAGTACGTGCGAAAGCCTATCTAGGTTTTTATGAATGAACCACTCTCGTCCCGCCCAGCCTTTCGTGAAGTGTTCCGAGATCGGGCGCATTCGGCGCGTAAAATTTGCCGCGCTCTGCTGAGGGCATCCACTTTGGAGCTGTCTCCGCATCCGAGTACATTGTGATTAACATGAAAACGGGTTTCCCTATTGAGTCAAAGGGCTCCTTTACATACCCATGCTTGCTCGATCTTCATAACTACTCTACAACCGAAGTTACGAAGAGATAAAAAGTAAACACCGTTTTTTTGAGGTGAAATCTTCAAGTTGAAAGGTAAGAGAGGTGTCTGAATGAATGTTACACCTCTTTTCTATCATATGTGAAAGTTTTGAGCCGTAATTTTGTTTAGTTTTGAGCGGAGAGTGTATTTTTTACACCCTTTCAAAAGCTCTTATGAGGGAAACGAGCACGAACGCTGTGCGTGTGTATCACGGTGTGTGTAGGCTGATTCAACGGTTTTGGTGTCATTAGGGATGTACACAGTGTATGGACAGTCGCGCTTCATCGAATGCTGTATATTTGATTAAATAAAACAGGATTCAGGCCTAGAAATCCGACGCGAATCCGCGAATCGATTCGCGCGAAGATTCGCGCCCAACATTAACAATGCGAATCTAAGTAGATTTGCGTAACACGTCCACATGTCCAGCAATCAAACAAAAAAAGTTTCACTTTCAGCTTTATTTTTGTGTCAACATTATGGATATGTTTTTACTTTTTCCAAAGACTTGCTTTCCATAAATCATTCTTAATTTTACGTCAATCCGACACAAAGTTGAGCCTTTTTTTTCCTTCCCTCATCTTTGTGTATTGTTTACTAAATTGTTTACAAGGTATTCATTCACGAATATCAGCCACTCACCGAGTCGCAGAAGTCCGCCGCACTCCGTGTTTTTGTTGTCAATAAATAATTATAAGCATTAGTGACCTAAAGTCAATCTGTTTTTATCTGTCCGCGGATTGGTTGATAGCACGAAAGCTCCCGTTTTTGAGCCAATAGTCTTCGCGGATAGTAAGCTTACGGCATCAATCTATTTTATACATGTGGTTACCATGTACAGTGATAGTCGATTTCCCATGATTATCGCAATATTTCTTTTCTTTCTGTTTCTTTTTTTCTGGGCTCCAATTCATTTTATAAAAATCAGAAACATTAAAAAAAGACAATATCTAACAAAATAGTGAACTAGTATTATGACAAATTTTATGGTTCACAAAACATTTCGGGAAAAAAAATCCAAGTACTGTACGTGCATCGCTGTACATGGTACCAACACTTACAGTTCTGTCAAGTTCGGCAAGATGGCTCACGGACTTGCCAAGCCGAAGAAAACCGTAAGCCTAAATAGCTATAATAAATGGGACGATGAGTTGAAAAACAAAGTATATGAAGAAGAAGAAAGTATGATTTACAAATTGAAATGCAAGATATGTTCGAAGCATGTTGAATCCATTCAGGCGAAATATAGAGGGAAAGTGGTCGACGATGTTTATTTCGAACACTTGTTGCCGTCTGCGACCCAGCGCTCAAACTTCACGTACATTCCAGACGCGTGCGTGAAGTTCGAGCGCTGGGTCGCAGATGGCAACGAATGTTCGAAATAAACAATTTTGCCCCGTCAAAAACATGGCACATATTACCGTGAAAGGGTTTAAAAACGGGAAACATGGGACAACGTATATTCTAAAACCAAACCTCGTTCGTCATATGGCGTCTGATGCCCACAGATGTTGCTTAGAGATAGAAACCCATGAGCCTCAATGTAAGGTCACGATGTCACACACTGAGTGATGTAATTGTTTAGTTAAGAGTTACACTAGTGAATGACATTCATAATCTTCATTGTCATAAAAGTTGTTACTGAATGTTTATTTGAAGGGATAAAATGGAAACAATAAGAACACTGGCATGACTGGAGTAATACAAAGTTGTTTGTTATGTCCATTCATAAATGCTTTATTTTCCAACATTACATTTTGCAAATTCACTTTTTGCAAAGAAAAAAAACAAAGATTCTCGTAAAATACTCCTGCGAGAATCCATTCCCCGAAAATTGGGAGAATCCAGGATTCTCGCGAAATTCTTCCGCGAGAATCTGAATGGATTCTCGCGCAGTGTCGCGAACTTCTAGGCCTGGGATTCCTCAAAAACTACTCGTCCGATTTTCTTGATTTAAAAACCATTGTATTTCTTTCATCAAGACCTTTAATTTGATATAAATATTGAGCATATTGCTTTAGGAATAGTTTTTCACCTGAAAACCCTATTTATGGTGAGTGTAAGTGGTAAGGCAAAATAATAGCCGGAAAGTTAACAATTTCTTACCTTTCAAATACTTTTTCCTCCATTCAAAATGGCTTGGTATAACAAAGTGATCATGTTTCACGCATTGACCCTTCAACTTTGATCGAAATATCCAAGAATCTCATGAAAAAACGAATTTTCAACGAGACCTCAAAACCGGATCCAGTGTCAAAAGTCGGGTCAAACTGGCAATCTGTCGGAGTTGCAACCAAAAAGTCGTCCTCAAAACCACGCATATTTCTGGACAAATATCTCACCAATTATCTTGTGGATGGTCTTAAATTAAAGAGTATGTATTATACTACATTATCTGTGACTCTTGTGGGAAGTTTTTAGACCGTTTAGCTTCTACGGGTTCAAGATTTTTTTTTTTTTTTAACGTGGTGGCACATAGGCAAATGTGTTAACTCGCATTTGGGTATTATAGCTATATAATGGCTAATTTGGCCAAACCAAAAAGTCGCTGGCATGTCGGCATTTAGTTTTGTTTTTTTTGGCTATGAAACAATGTCCAATAACTGTAGCCAAAAACTGTACATGTAAATGTTTAGATAAATAAGATTTGAAATGTAATGTTAGTGCCTAAAGAAAAATAAATCAAATAAGAATTTTTCTGCTAAATATCTCATAATTTTGTGGTTTCTTGTCATAGACCAGTGTATATTTTGTGCCTGGGGCAGTTTGATCTTTGGGTCTCTTTTGTATGTGATGTCATAGATCGCATCGCGGTGACTTCGCGCTGCAACTACACGTAAATTAACCCATTGTTTGGGCATTAGCTGTTCGTGGATGGGAATTTCAGCTATGAAAAAGTAATACAGTTTTGTGTCACCACAGCCATCCAGAAGCTGAGTTCTTTGCCAGAAAACAGCATGCCTGGAATTTCAAGGAGGCCAAAGTATAAGCCAGAATTCGTAAATCAGTCAATCAATCCTCTTCATCCCTGGAGGGACATAAGGCTGCAACAACCTCTCTCCATCTGACTCTGTCCTGGGCAACCTTTTGTGTCTCGTCCCATGTCAGTTCCCATCTCCTGCAGCTCGGCCATCACAGTCCTACGCCAGGTGGTTTTGGGCCTGCCTGGTTTTTGTCTGCCTGTTGGAGAGGATTTGTAGATAGGGCATCCAAATTAGTGTTTTTTTTTGTTTTTTTTGAAAAACAGGGTGTCGAAAAGTTTAACTTACAATACTTTTGCATGTAAAACAGGGTATCCATTTAGGTAAAACTTGTAGCTTTGCATGGTGAGGAGGATAAGTAAGAATAATTAAGAATAATTGCGTCCTGAGGACGATCAGAGGATTCAGAGCATACTGATCGAACGTCGAGTTGTACCTCCAGTTCTTTTCAGAACTAATTACTACTCAATTGAGAATTTCACATGGTGTCACCGCAATTAGTCTTACTTTATAGGGTATCCATTTAGCAAACATGGCATCCAAGAGACATACAAAGGTATAGCTGGCTAATGCTATGATGGAGGCTTTGGCCTCTGTTGCCCTTGGCCCTTGGTACCCTGAACAAGTGTTCACACACAGTATAGACATTCTGGTATTCTAATGGAAGCGCCCTTTACTCACAAAGTGGCATTGCTCCTACAAGACTGAAATTCCAAGGCTGCAACATGCCTGCAATATTGTATTTAGCCTAATGAAAACTGTCCGAAATGAGAACTGATCACATGACCCATCTGATTGTTGTCCCCAGGTGTGTGGGCCGACAGTGATGATGAAGCAGACAATAGGCAAGGGTTTGGCAATGCTAGTCGTCATGGTAACAAAGGAGGAAAAGAGATGAGCTTTATCAGTTCCGAGTTGAAAGGAGATCATGAAGCAAAAGGAGCAGAGGTACATGTACTACAACAATTCCATTTTAATCCATATTTTACAGTATTTTTTTTACTTTGCTCTCTTCCAAGTAAAAAATAAACATTGAAAAATTAATTAACAAAATAATTGCGAGAGTATGGTTAAACAGTAACTAAGTTAACCCTCCTATAGGTTTAACAATCAAAGACACTCAAAATGTGTATGTAACTCCCAACCCATTGACTTTGTGCAGTGCACTCAAATAAATGCAAGCACATAAGTGGCTATGGTAGGAGGTCAAACCAAAACCACTCGACTGTATGAGTCTGCTGCTATAACTTATGCAGTACATACACAGCTCTGTGTGACTCTGCATATAACTTATAATAATAATAATAATAATAATAATGTATAGATTTATATAGCGCACGTATCCACCAACTAAGTGGCGCTCAAGGCGCATTATATTATTATCCCTGCTCATAAGGCTCATAAGGCTCATAAATCATTCCTGAAACCATCTCAGCTCCCTGGGGAGTATACAGCTCAATTGCTGCCATTTCTAGCGCATATAGAGCAAACCATCTCTGCCTTCACAGGTACCCATTTAACCCCTGGGTGGAGAGAAGCAATTATGGTTAAGTGTCTTGCTCAAGGACACAAGTGTCACGGCCGGGGCTCGAACCCACACTCTGCTGCTGGCAACACCAGAACTTGAGTTCAGTGCGCTAGACCGCACGACAATCCACTTTACGTGCATTATACAACACACGGGACCTACGGCTTTACGTCCCATCCGAAGGACGAAGCAATTATGGTTAAGTACCTTGCTCAAGGACACAAGTGTCACGACCGGGGCTCGAACTCACACCCTGCTGCTGGCAACACCAGAACTTGAGTTCGGTGTTTGACTTTGCCACTAACTACAGCACAAAAATACACATGTGTGAACAATTGGCAATGCAACCAAAAATACTCAAGTGACTGTCTGTGGGTGCGGTGCTTATTGGGCCAAATTTCAGCCTGGGCATAGGAGGGTTAATAAATGAATTTATGATGCAGCCTGATAAATTAATTGCTGGGCTTGTTTCAAAAGTTTCAGATGGAATTTGATGGAAAAAATTATGATTTTTTTTTTTATTGGGAAGAGCATTATTCGTAATTTCTTATTCATTGAACAATATAGATTCTCAAAAAACGTAAATCTTTGCTGAAAAAGAACCATTCCTGTGGTAGATTGATAGATTGGGGAAATCTCCTTTGAGTTTTGTTTCTCTAAAATATATTTCATCATCATCATCATCATGTCGGGGCCGCCAGAGTAGTGACGACATCACGAGCCAGAGCACGAGTCCTCTTCCTCCAGTTGTCTCGGTGCGCCATGCAGGAGCGCAGCTCCTCAGCGGATGTGAGGTCGGTGTCCCTCTTGAGCTGGTCCACAAAGGTCAGCCTTCTTCTCCCCCTTGAGGCGGTGCCCTGGGTGGGCTCCCACAGTATGGTCGGGTGGGCGGCAAGCTCGGGGTGGCGGACGCAGTGGCCAGCAAGATTCAAACGACGCTCCCTGATCTTATCCGTCACTCTCTGCATGCCGTTGTAGAGGTCGACGTTCCTCATGCGGTCCCGCCATGATACGTTGAGGGCCATGCGAAGCATGCGGGTATAGCATCCGTCCAGTGACTTCTCGTCCTTGGTTGTGAGGGTCCACGTCTCCGTAGAGTAGTACTGACTCAATCGTGGAGATGAACAGCAACCTTTTGAGGCTTGTATTGAGGGCCGACGTCCACACTTTCTTCATATTGTGGAGCGCAGACCACGCCAGTCCTCGTCTGGTCCTGAGGTCTTTTTCGCTGGAGTCGACATAAGCCCCAAGATATTTGAAGTCGGACACGATTTTGAGCAGCGTGCCGTCTCTGGTGTGGACGGTAGCGTCGGTTGTGTTGTATGCCAGCACCTTGGTCTTCCCCACGTTGAGATGTAGTCCCATCTTCAGACACTCTTCCTCCACTGACAGTAGAAGGGTACGAGCCTGTTCCACAGTGTTTGAAACCAATGCAATGTCATCGGCGAAGTCCAGGTCGGTGATTGTCACTGGAGGCACTCGCCGACTCTTGCGTGGTGTTATGGTGAAACCTAGCTCCCCCTCTCTCCCGTCAATGGCTCTCCTCAGTGCATAATCGAGCACGATGATGAAGAGATATGGAGCGAGAGTGTCACCCTGTAGCACTCCCGCCAAGATGTTGAATGGTTCAGTGGTTCCGTCGGGCGTGGTGACCCTGGCCCATGTGCAAGCGTAAGACGCTGCCACTATTTCCACGAGTTTCTTGGGTATCCCGTATGCACTGAGGATATCGAGCATCTTCCCCCTGTGGATTGAGTCAAAAGCCTTTTTGAAGTCTATGAATGTCATCACAGCAGGGAGATTTTTGTTCTTGACACCCTCGATGATCCTCCGAAGTGCAATGACTTGACCCGCAGTTGTCCTTTTCTCGCGGAAACCATTTTGAGCTGTTCTTAGGAGGGGGTCCAGTGCCGGACGGATGCGGTTGAGCACCATCCGGTTGAATGCTTTTGCGGAATAGAGCTCAGGCTGATGCCCGGTAGTTGTCTGTGCATGTGAGGTCACCGGATTTTGGAACAGGGATGATGTTGAGGGTACTCCATTGTTCTGGTAGTTCCCCCTTCTCATAGGCGCTGTTGATGAAGCCAAGCACGATGTCGTCGATGGGGACATACTTGAGTATTTCCGGGACGACTCCATCCTCACCGCAGCTCTTTCCTCCCTTCAGTGACCTCTTTGCCTTGTCGTACTCTCCCCTTGTGAATGGTCCATCCTCGATGTCTAGGCCCTCGAACACTCTCTCCACCTCAGACTGTACGTCCAGCACCTTTGGTTCGGCTCCGAGAAGGTTTTTGAAGTGGTTGTACCATGCCTTGACTCGTTCCTCATCGGTCTCTCCCTTGATTTGAGAGGGTCTGGCGGAACTTCTACCAGCGATCTCATTGATCAGCTTCCAGCTCATGCTGTGCTTCTGGTTGAGATGGGCTTTCTCCACTTCTCTGATCTTGTTGGCAAGCTCCTCCTCCTCGATGACGTCGTAGGTTTGGTATAAAACCTTCTTCCTGTTGTACTCTTCCCGGTTGGTGTCACTGTGGTGCGTGAGTAGCATACTGTACGCCGCTACCATCTCTTCCCTGGCTCTGATGACTCGCGGGTCCGCTGCGACCCTCGCCTTCTTCCCCTTCTTGGGTACCTTGTCCATACACTCTTCTGCTGCGCCCTCATTTGCTTTCGCAAACTTGCCGTAGCGTTCTGTTATTGACTCCCCCTCCTCTATCAGAGCCTGGAACCGGTTGCGGACCTCCACAGCGTACCTCTCTTGCAGCTCGCTGCTGTCCCTGAGCCTCCACCACTCGTACTGGACCTTCCCCTTGGTTTCCTTAGGAGGCGCTCGGAGGCAGAGACGCACCTTCATCGCCACCACCTGGTGATCAGATCCCACAGATGCGAAGGTGCTGTAGGCGCCTGAATCGACCACGCTGCTCCGCCACTTCCGCCTGGTCAGGATGAAGTCGATCTGTGTCTTTGTTCCATTTGGCGACAGCCACGTCCACAGACGCCCCCTTCTCTTCTCGAACATCGTGTTGCTTGCGAGGAGGGAGTAGTCCTCCATCAGTTCTAGCAGACGCGCCCCATTGTCATTTGTTTTTTCTTGATGATAGGTGAATGCAGCGTCCTCATGTCCAAGTCTTGCGTTGAAATCGCCGAGAATGGACAGGAAATTGTGGACTGGGACGGCCTCTACTGCATGTCTGAGGTCGCTGTAGAACTTTTCCTTCTCCTCGCTCACCACTTCGAGTGTTGGTGCGTAGGCAACCACGGTGGTCAGGATTGGGTTGCTTTTGAAGGAAGCAGTGATGACCCGGTCGGATGTCCGAGTTACAGAGATGATCGTCTTCTGTGCCTCCTTGTTTAGCATGAGTCCGACCCCACCAGTCGCCGCCTGCGCCTTGTTCCTCCATGCCGATGCCGTGATGAGTTGGTACTCTTCTACCATTGTGATGTCTAACTCCCCCTTCTTGTCATCTTCATGCACCCTACTGTGCTCCTGCACCCCACACACGTCCACTCCCTGCTTCCTCATCGCTTCGGCTAGCTCCTTGGCTCTCGAGACCTCCCTGATCGTCCGAACGTTCATGGTGGCGAGAGTCAAGCTCCTCTTACTCCTTAGTAGCGCGTTGGTTTTCCTGCACTGTCAGCCGTCCCCCTCCTCAAGGAGACCTCAGGGTTTAAGGGGACGCCGTCATGTTGCTCGCCAAACGAGCGTGCACGTGTCACCTCCGCTGTTCTCCTGCAGACTCCGGCTGCTGGCAGTATACGATTTGCTGTAGTTGTCATACTCATGTTCTGGCTTTTCAAATGCGAAGGTAAGATCTGGGTGGTCGCAACTCCTCTCCCAGAACTGTCCTGATGCCGAGGCTCTGCAGGACGCAGACGCATGTCGAGGATTTGGTTAGGCAAGCGCGAGGCAAGCCGTATCCAGGGGCGGCACGTGGAGCCACCTCGACACACTTGGTAACAGTGTATAACAGTGTATAACAGTATAAACAGTATAAACAGTATAAACAGCATGAACAGTATAAACAGTGTTTAACAGTGTTTAACAGTGTTCAATAGAGTATATAACAGAGTCACCCAAGGCTTATATAAACAGTTAAACAGTTAAACAAGCCTACCCCCAATATATTTAGAATTTGATAAATTTGTAATCTTTCACCACCTGGAAAAAAAAACGGCAGTTGTTGTTCACATCATTAACCATAACTCCCTAAGCATTGTTAGTGGACAATAAAAATCCTTCAAAATCCTCCAACTGCCTTTGTTGTCTAGGGAGTTATGGTTAACAGCATATTGTTGTGAGCGTAATGCGTCACTGTGTGCCTTCATGCATGATGTATGATGTAAATGCACAAGTATGATGTAAATGCACTGGTGTCTGCTCGTGTATCACGCGTTAACCTTAACCACCCCAAATCCATCAAAATCTTCCAAGTGGCACTTTTCTTAGGAAAAATTCAGCACTGTTGGAAACTGGTACTTTCACCTCTTCGAATGGGGCAAAATTACTACCTGGCAAGAAGTGCAGGCCGTAAGCGCTGAATATGAAAGATCAACGAAAATGCATGGTGCATTTTGAAGATAAGGGCATGTTTCCAAAAGTGCACTGATGGATTTTGGAGGATTCAGGAAGGTTCCTAGCCAGAATACCTAGGGGGTTAGGATTCAGGAAGGTTCCTAGCCAGAATACCTAGGGGGTTAGGATTCAGGAAGGTTCCTAGCCAGAATACCTACATGTAGGGGGCTAGGATTCAGGAAGGTTCCTAGCCAGAATCCCCTGGGGGTTAGGGTTCAGGAAAGTTCCTAGCCAGAATACCTAGGGGGTTAGGGTTATTGAGTAAATGTTGGCCCTACTCACTGATAATTCTTTCGATGATGTCTCTGAGGTTTTTCTAGAGACTGCCCTAACCAGCTCCAGTTTTTGGATCTGTACATCTGAAAAATTTAATTTGAACACGCAATATGCTTCGATCTGTAATACTGACAAACCTACCAACATTTTTGCAGCTCTGAAACATTATGTTAGGAGTTTCTATATCAGCAAACCTTTAACCCTCCTACTGATAGACCATTTGAAACCATTCAAAATTTCCACTTTCAAAAATGCCCATTGGTTTTGTACACACATGGTGATACCATTTGAACAGTGTTGGTAGCAAGCTTTACTACCATTCAAATCCATTCAAATGCATAGAGGGTCCATTGATTCACTACTTAGAAGTATCCAAACAAGGTTTTGTATTAGCTGTACTACCATTTGGAAAGATCCAAACAAGGTTTTGTATTAGCTGACCTACCATTCAAAACCATTTGGGGAGATCAATACTGTACACAGTTATTTCACCATTCAAAACCACAAAAGTGAATGGTTTCAAATGGTGCATCAACTTGTATGAAAAAGGTACCAGAAGTAGGAGGGTTAAAGGAATGACAAGACTGTTGGTAACTTTTCTACCGACAAGTGTAATTTTCTTTTAACTTCCAATGAACTTCCATTGATTGCTTCTCAAAATAGATTGATCAAAACCAAGAAGATAAACACTCAATCTCCTACCAGCTCCCACTCCGCTCTGAAGGGTCAAAGAAGAGTTCAAAGGTCATGACAAATGCTGAGCGGGCACATGCCACCCTGATGAAAACAGACAAGAAGTTTGGCAACTGGCAGAAGCACACAACCGGAATTGGACAAAAACTACTCCTTCAGGTAAAGGGACATGTTGAACAGTTTTGAGCATTAACAAATACGGTATTTAAAAAAAAAAGGACTGCATAAACCTCTGGTAGGGCTGATGATTAACATGCGGAAAAGACCAAGCGTCAAACTTTTATTCCCATTCATAAATGCCCCTCTCGATTTCGTTTTCAAAGTTTCACTATTCAGTCATTTGTATTGAAGAAAGAACCAGAAAGAAACTGACCAATCCACATTTGAGAATGGATGAAATTCAAATTTAGTCTGAGTCTGCCGCATGACAGGATTACAAACATCTACACTCTGAATGGTGCAAATCACACCTACAACTGTACTTGGTGGTCGGTTATTATCCCACCGATAATGCATCTTATAGGCAACTGGTCTTTACTGCCCATTAAAACACTCTCACGTGATCACATTTTGTCTCGTCACATTGTCTTTAACCCATATCCGCCTAACCATGTAAACACACAAAAGACTGTATGTGCCTAAGCCCCCGCACAGAGATACATTGTTTTTGCACACAATCAGAAAGATTCCTTTTTTAGAGAATATTACAATCACTGACACAGACACATAATATACTGATGGAAAGAGGAGAACATGCACTTTATTATGATGTCAGACTTGTCTAATTTCATATCTATAATCATGAAATACAGTCATCGGAAAAACGTAGTAAATTGGAATTGGACAAAAACACGGTACAGAAAATCATGTAGGTCGGCGTTTGTAGCGTTTTACATATCTACGGGTTATCACGTAGATCGGCGGATGTGGGTTAACTTTAACATTTATGAATATGCTTTAATACTGACTTCACAACAAATACGACCTGTCATTGTACCTTTGAGTTGTCGGTGTTCTGATATGTACATTTAACATGGATAATAACAGAAGTCTGTTATCTACATGAAGTGTGCCATCCTGCTGTAATCCATACCACAGCAACGTAATCCAAATGCGCACATGCACAAAAAGCATGATTACGAGTTTAGCTTCCCTACCCAGCTTGCTGTAAGGCACCTTGGGATTAGGCGCTTTACGCACGAAGCTAGTTCCTACAACTAGCCGCAATCTTAAACTAGATGCGTGCGAACCATCAGCTGTGGGGAGAGCGCGCAAACGCTAAGGTGCGCACGCGATACAGTTCTCTCACACACCGGGTAAGTCTCCCGGACTGCACTGCTTCTTGATTGAGACCTTGCGTGTCAGTCTGTGGAAGAATGCGTCACGGATGGCCCAAATCCATTGTTCTTGGAGTACGACGCCGTGGACTAGGACAGTACAAGACTGGCACGCTTCATGTAGGTAATAGACGTCTGATAATCATTCCTAATGCGGTACGTTTTACACTCGCTTATTTATGCAGATGGGCTATATCCCAGGCAAAGGTCTGGGTAAGGCTAACCAGGGTATCGTCCGTCCAGTGGAGGCAACTAAACACAAAGGAAAAGGGGCCGTCGGTCACAACTCCGAATCCCAGTTTGTAGGAAGGCGTGGTAGGGAGCCAGAGGTAGTTGATTCTGAGGAAGAAGAAGATGTCCAATTTAGGGAGGAGCTGGCAAGATGGAAGAAAGGCGGAGAGGTGAGAAGGTTTTCTCATTCTTTTCTTGGTTACATTTTCTGGGCAAGCAGAAATATTGACTGAACCTACAACTTCCAGATTATTGTATAAGGCACTCGGCCAACTGAGCTATAACCCCCTATGGTTGGTAGTGTCACAAATTGTCAATATCTTTATTATGAGGGTGCTGGATAATAATGGAATAATAATAATGTGGACTTATATAGCACACGTATCCACCAAACTGGTGCTCAAGGCGCATTATATTATTACTCCCTGCTCATCAGGCTCATAAATCATTCCTGAAACCATCTCAGCTCCCTGGGGAGTATACAGCTCAATTGCTGCCGTTTTGGTGCATATATGGCTAATCAAACACAACAACCAACTCTGCCCTCACAGGTACCCATTTACCCCTGGGTGGAGAGAAGCAATTATGGTAAAGTGTCTTGCTCAAGGACACAAGCACCATAGTCGTGGTTGGGATTCGAACCCACATTCTGATGACTCCGCCATCAGAACACAAATCCAATGCACTGAACCGCTCGACCATGGCACTCCATAAATGTAGAAGCGAGGTACTTGTATCTTTTTAATTTTTAATTAAATATTCGGGTATTTGTGCACTCAGAGTGTACACCACCGATCAGAAACCTAGGTGTAATATTTTTGACGAAATGCTGCACACCGTCAAGTAATCTTATAAGACTGTTTTATGAAGAACAATCTTGTATTTTTTAAAGCCCCTTCCCCCCATAGATGATTTTCATTTGGCGTCACACCATAAAAAATCAGAGGCACACGGGGATAGCACTTTACTGCGTTGACAAAGCTCAACGTCAAATCTAAGTTGCCCATAAAGGTGCCGTCTATCGGGAATTTAAATAATCACATGTTTAAATGGGAATTGCTTGGTGTAAAGTGAATGAAACAACCCATGAAATGTTTCTGTTTATTATTTTAGAACAATTAAATTATTTTACAAATTAATATTTGTCTTCTGAAGATGTAAATTCCATGTTGGAATAATTGCAAAAAATCTGAATGCATGAAATAAACTGCAGAGCCCCAGAGTTGGTTTTTATTTATATTATACCTCCTGATCATGTGTGGACGCATTTTCAGACAAAAGACCAAACATGTGTACATGTTTTAAAACCTTACTTCATACAACCTCTACTGCATATAAGCTGTACGGTCCTTTCCAAGTTCAACTGAGTGCCACCCAAGGCCACTGTAATGTAAGTAAGACTATATCTCTGATTACGTACACACACACACACACTAAAGGCCATGACAAACCACAGTGTTTAGTGGTTTTGTATAGGTGTGTGTACAGTACAGAGTATATATACAGTAGCCAGGTTACAGCTGGTTATCACCCGGCATCATTTTCAACATAATAGTATGGCCTGCAATGCATCAATGGGAGCCCACCTTACCCTGCAGTGTTAAGTGGTATGACAGTGCACAGAAGGGTAACCATATGAGGCCACTGGCAACAGCTGCAATAGCTTGGAGTGGCCTCAGAAGAATATTTTTAAAATGGTACTGATAGAAGAAAGGTTTAAATTCTCCCAGCTGCAGCCCTGGTTGTCATATTGAATTTACTGCTTGATCTTCCCGGGTTCCTATTTCTATTTTGGGTGGAAAGAAGCAGTTATGGTAAAAATGTCTTGCTTTATGACAAAAGCACCACGATCCTTTCATTGGCCAGGATTCAAACGCCTGCCAAAACGGCCACAAGGTTTGAATTCTTCGTCTCTCCTTCTTTCAGGCTGCAAAGAAGAAAACCAAATATGTCTACCGCTCAGTTGAGGAAGTGAAGAAATCCACACATCAGAGGAAACGGAAAAAACCTGACTCTGCGGCCAGCAGCGTCAAAGTGATAGACATGACAGGACCTGAGCAGCGCGTGATGTCCGGCTATAGTCACCTTGCAAATCAGCACGACAAACCCATAGAGAGGTTAGAGGTCGAGGGTACAGAAGGCAAGAAGTCGGCATTTGATATGCCTGAGTTGATACACAATCTGGATCTTCTGGTGGAGATGTCCGAACAACAGATAATTCAACACGACAGACAGTAAGTGAGGTCTATTTAGGGCTCAACGTGATGCATAACTACTAGAGGTCACTGTAGCAATGACCATTGAAGTATAAACAAAGTAAATATACTTATTATTAGCCCTAACCTTCCCAAATCCTCCAAAATCCTCTTAGCTAAAGTGAATGATTTTGAAGAATTGAGGTTACATGCTACATGCTCTTTGCTAAAGTGAATGATTTTGGAGGATTGAGGTCATTAGGCATACTTGCCTTTCCATGGTACATGTACATCCATGTTTGTTGTAGTGATTGCAAGGTCAGTGCTTGGGTCAGTGGACACTGTTTATTGCTCCATGCATGCAGGGAGGGTCCCTGGCCATGTACATGTATCACAAATTAGAAACACATGTGTGCATACATGTCATGTGCTTGCTTGACTACTGAAGGATTTTGGAGGATTCAGGTTATGCGTAAGCAAATGGGCCTAGGGAGTTAGGAAGGATTCAGGTTATGTGTAAGCAAATGGGCCTAGGGAGTTAGGAAGGATTCAGGTTATGTGTAAGCAAATGGGCCTATGGAGTTAGGAAGGATTTAGGTTATGTGTAAGCAAATGGGCCTAGGGAGTTAGGGAGGATTCAGGTTATGTGTAAGCAAATGGGCCTAGGGAGTTAGGAAGGATTCAGATTATGTGTAAGCAAATGGGCCTAGGGAGTTAGGAAGGATTCAGGTTATGTGTAAGCAAATGGGCCTAGGGAGTTAGGAAGGATTCAGGTTATGTGTAAACAAATGGGCCTAGGGAGTTAGGAAGGATTCAGGTTATGTGTAAGCAAATGGGCCTAGGGAGTTAGGAAGGATTTAGGTTATGTGTAAGCAAATGGGCCTAGGGAGTTAGGGAGGATTCAGGTTATGTGTAAGCAAATGGGCCTAGGGAGTTAGGAAGGATTCAGATTATGTGTAAGCAAATGGGCCTAGGGAGTTAGGGAGGATTCAGGTTATGTGTAAACAAATGGGCCTAGGGAGTTAGGGAGGATTCAGGTTATGTGTAAGCAAATGGGCCTAGGGAGTTAGGAAGGATTCAGATTATGTGTAAGCAAATGGGCCTAGGGAGTTAGGGAGGATTCAGGTTATGTGTAAGCAAATGGGCCTAGGGAGTTAGGGAGGATTCAGGTTATGTGTAAGCAAATGGGCCTAGGGAGTTAGGGAGGATTCAGGTTATGTGTAAGCAAATGGGCCTAGGGAGTTAGGAAGGATTCAGATTATGTGTAAGCAAATGGGCCTAGGGAGTTAGGAAGGATTCAGATTATGTGTAAGCAAATGGGCCTAGGGAGTTAGGAAGGATTCAGGTTATGTGTAAGCAAATGGGCCTAGGGAGTTAGGAAGGATTCAGGTTATGTGTAAGCAAATGGGCCTAGGGAGTTAGGAAGGATTCAGGTTATGTGTAAACAAATGGGCCTAGGGAGTTAGGAAGGATTCAGGTTATGTGTAAGCAAATGGGCCTAGGGAGTTAGGAAAGATTTAGGTTATGTGTAAGCAAATGGGCCTAGGGAGTTAGGGAGGATTTAGGTTATGTGTAAGCAAATGGGCCTAGGGAGTTAGGGAGGATTCAGGTTATGTGTAAGCAAATGGGCCAAGGGAGTTAGGAAGGATTCAGATTATGTGTAAGCAAATGGGCCTAGGGAGTTAGGAAGGATTCAGGTTATGTGTAAGCAAATGGGCCTAGGGAGTTAGGAAGGATTCAGGTTATGTGTAAACAAATGGGCCTAGGGAGTTAGGAAGGATTCAGGTTATGTGTAAGCAAATGGGCCTAGGGAGTTAGGAAGGATTTAGGTTATGTGTAAGCAAATGGGCCTAGGGAGTTAGGAAGGATTTAGGTTATGTGTAAGCAAATGGGCCTAGGGAGTTAGGGAGGATTCAGGTTATGTGTAAGCAAATGGGCCTAGGGAGTTAGGAAGGATTCAGATTATGTGTAAGCAAATGGGCCTAGGGAGTTAGGGAGGATTCAGGTTATGTGTAAACAAATGGGCCTAGGGAGTTAGGGAGGATTCAGGTTATGTGTAAGCAAATGGGCCTAGGGAGTTAGGAAGGATTCAGATTATGTGTAAGCAAATGGGCCTAGGGAGTTAGGGAGGATTCAGGTTATGTGTAAGCAAATGGGCCTAGGGAGTTGGGAGGATTCAGGTTATGTGTAAGCAAATGGGCCTAGGGAGTTAGGGAGGATTCAGGTTATGTGTAAGCAAATGGGCCTAGGGAGTTAGGAAGGATTCAGATTATGTGTAAGCAAATGGGCCTAGGGAGTTAGGAAGGATTCAGATTATGTGTAAGCAAATGGGCCTAGGGAGTTAGGAAGGATTCAGGTTATGTGTAAGCAAATGGGCCTAGGGAGTTAGGAAGGATTCAGGTTATGTGTAAGCAAATGGGCCTAGGGAGTTAGGAAGGATTCAGGTTATGTGTAAACAAATGGGCCTAGGGAGTTAGGAAGGATTCAGGTTATGTGTAAGCAAATGGGCCTAGGGAGTTAGGAAAGATTTAGGTTATGTGTAAGCAAATGGGCCTAGGGAGTTAGGAAGGATTTAGGTTATGTGTAAGCAAATGGGCCTAGGGAGTTAGGGAGGATTCAGGTTATGTGTAAGCAAATGGGCCAAGGGAGTTAGGAAGGATTCAGATTATGTGTAAGCAAATGGGCCTAGGGAGTTAGGAAGGATTCAGGTTATGTGTAAGCAAATGGGCCTAGGGAATTAGGGTTAAGGAAATATTTTTAATTTCGTTACTCAAGGACCTGAAAAGATTTTTAAATGATGGCAAATGGCCTCTACATTCATCCCATTCACCACATAATATCCCAACCACGACCATGGTGCTTGTGTCCTTGAGCAAGACACTTTACCATAATTGCTTCTCTCCACCCAGGGGTAAATGGGTACCTGTGAGGGCAGAGTTGGTTGTTGTGTTTGATTAGCCCTATATGCGCTGTAATGGCAGCAATTGAGCTGTGTACTCCCCAGGGAGCTGAGATGGTTTCAGGAATGATTTATGAGCCTGATGAGCAGGGGTAATAATATAATGCACCTTGAGCACCAGTTTGGTGGATACGTGCACTATATAAGTCCACATTATTATTTATATTAACTCTAACCAACTTGAGACCATCAACATCCTTTGCTGGTTTTGATGGAATATGATGGATTAAGTACTGTTCATGTACATGTATGTATCACCTAGTCCATGGTACAACGAGAAGTATATCATCAAAGTCCAAATGTTGGCTGGCTGTTGTACAGCATGGTAAAGTAATTTGATGGATTCAGGAAGGTACCTTACATGAAAGTTGAAGGTTAATCAAATAGAAAATGCCTGTGGCACCTGGTGTATGCAAAACAAAGTGCAGTTCAACAGGCTTGGTTTATTATACTCTTATTAACCCTCCTACTACTACAAGGGTCAAGGTATATCTAGTGCACTTAAAAGTCAAACACTGTCAAACCTTACATGTAGTAAGTACATTAACCTTCCTACTATTACAAGGGTCAAAATGTTGATATACTTGCCAAGGTATATCTAGTGCACTTAAAAGTCAAACACTGTCAAACCTTATGTGTAGTAAGTACATTTAGAGGTCAATATGAGTCGACTGTTTTTGACTGGTAAAAGTATTGTCTGGTATTGTTCAGGGTGGTCAAAATGACAGTAAAAACCAGTCAAAAATGCCCCCGTGTGTACATTTGGGTCAACAGCCAAAAACAGGCAATTGACTGGTTTTGACCTCTGTAGCAACTTCCCACTTAAGTGCAAACAATAGTAGGAGGGTTATAATATTGGAGTCTTATAAAGCATGATGAAATCTATCACAATGTGATACTCCATTACATTATTACACCCTGGTCATTAGGCCAATATTAACCCTTAATCTTACTCTGCTCCATGGGAAGTATACAGCTCTGTGCTGCCGTACTCGGCGCTACAGTGCCTATTAAACAACATACATCTGTACCTTGACAGGGACCCATGTTTACTCCTGGGTGATAAGAAGCAAGTGTGGTATTAGTGTCTTGCTAAAGGACACAAGTGCCATGGTCATGGCCAGGTTTTGAACCCACATTCTGACGACTCAGCCACCAGAACATAAGTCTGATGTGTTAGACCACTCATGGCCATGGCACTACATTATAATACATTCTTTTCAGGTTACACCATGAGGAAGACATGGTCGTCAATCTCCAGCATGAGCAGGGCAAGCTACGCGCTGTCCTCAACCAAGAAGAAAGGCAAATCTCACATCTCGATAAGATCATGACAGTCATCGAGAAGTGCGAGGAGAGATCTATGCCGGGATCTCACAACCCGTTATCGTTGGCAGATTGCGAGGAAGTGTTCAGGACATTGCAGGACGATTACCGAGAGGAGTTTAAGGCATTTGAGTTGTCTCAACTTGCAGCGGTGATACTGTTTCCTTTGGTAAAAAAGTTTTAATCTTTATAAGTCTTTTTTTATCAGAAGATAAAACTGTATTCAAGATTGTTGAAACATTTTGGAAAACCTTGTTCTGCTTTTCACAAAGGCTGGTTCATTCCTCAAATGGATGTGAACTTTTAACGTCAAAAGCTGAGATTCTTAGCAAGTTGAGCTTAATTTCCCAGTGAATGGTTGTTGATGTTATATTCAGAAGCATTTGCGTGAAATATAAATAATATAAATGGCAGATACACATTTTTGATCATGTCTAGTTGTGTGTGGGATTTTGCCCAACACCTGGTCTCCTTGCTTTTAAAGGGACAATATCATCATGATAAACAGGGCATGGAATTGGAGTTGCTAGTGTTAGGTTAACCCTTTCCTTACCATAGGTGACTTTAGTCGACTGCACTCATACCCCCTCTTCCTTACCATAGGCGACTTTAGTCAACCAAGCTTTCACACAAAAAAGCACTCAAGCCTGAGCACAAAGGCCATTTGTTATAAAGCTGTAGTTTTGTCCATGTTCACCCTCCATACCCAAGCTTACAATGGTTGGAAAGAGCAAGATCGGATCTTTCCATTGATGGTGAAATAAAATAAGGTTGCTATTATGCAATCCCTTCAAACTGGAGTGGAAAGATCCGAAATGCCAAACACCTACGGAGCGCCATGTGTTTGTGTACAAAAAAAGTGTTTGAGTTTACAGATCACAATGAGGAAACAAAGACCGAGAACTTGGACATTTATTGACCGATCTTAATGTTGTTTGGATTTTATGAAAGGGAATTCAATAAGCAAGATATTTTTTATTATTTATTTTGCTATAAAACGATATCTTCAAGGTGATAATAGAGTTTGTAAAATTGCCCTTTGAACACAAGCTTTCTGTTGTGTAAGAATGTGTGCTTCACGCTTGAGTGGTCAAACAATGCGGTCACCAGCGGTTGTTTATGTCAAAACAATTCGGTACTGAGAGGGTTAACTCCGTAACTGAAAATAATCCCCCACATGATAAGGTCATATAACCGTTGCTGCTGCATAAATGAGCCAGTAATTTTCAGTCAATGAGTTCGTCTTAAACTAGGACACTGATTCCATGCCCTGTTGAAAGTCTGCTCGGGTCGTGACTGTGTTGTCCCTTTAACCCTTTCAATACCATTGGCGATTTTAGTTGACAACACACATACCCCCTGTTGCTTACCATTGGCGACTTTAGTCGACCAAGGTCACCACACACACAGCACTTAATTGGAAGTATCATGACCAGCTTTTAAAACAGCTGTATTTTTTCCCTTCTTCGCAGTCCATACCCATGCTATATATGGTTGGAAAGACTGATTCCTTATCTTTCTAATGGTATAGCCCAACCTACATGTTGCTATTATAGAAATCAGACATAATACAAGTCAATCCTTTCAATGGCCATTTGTGCTATGGAACGCCATACACGTGTGTACAAAATGATCTCTGTGTTTGTGAAACAAAGTCAGGGGAAGTAAAATAAATAACCTGATCATTTTATATGCAATGCCAATGATTTTGGTATCATATGAAAGGGAATTTCATAAGCAACAATCATTTCATTGAATATATCTTTCTCCAACAAATTCTTCATGAAGAAAAACGAGTTTAGAAAAAGTGCCTGTAAATGGATGCATACTGTTGTGCAATAATGTGTGAATTCATGCATGACTGGGCAAACAATTCGGTAACCAGTGGGACATGCTGTTGAAACAAATCGGTAATGAAAGGGTTAAGTGACCGCCCAAAATATGATGAAACTTGCTAAAAATCAACATTTTGCTCTCACTGGATTGAGCAGAAAATAAAACGAGCTGCAAATGGTTTATGGCACATGGGATAGCTGAGATCATTTTCAAGCCACAGTTTGCCTTATCAAAGGTATTACATTATTCAGGCAGGGAAATCTAAGGAGAATCTCAAGACAGAAGTCAATGTTGAGTTCGGTTGATTTTATTGATTAGAACGTTTATTCCCCACTGGCGGAGGTACCTTGCTAGTGGAACCTCTAAGAAGAAGCCTATTGAAATTGGGGGCTACAGGTCAAAGGTCAAGGTCAATATGGCTAAAACAAAAGAAATGGTGTCGTCGCGAGTTATACTCGTGAAACTTGAATGGTCATGTAAATGAATGGCCTCTCAGAATAGCTCCTATGGGATAGCTCCTATGGAATTTGACGTTAAAAGTGTGGAGTCAAGTCATAGGAACAGTTATGGTAGCGGGGCATTTGTGTTGCTATAACACGCCTTTTCTTTTATAGTTTGATGAAATTCTTGTGTCGGGTGATAAACAATAACAACAATAATAATAATAATAATGGACACTTATATTGCGCCGGTATCCGCCAAGTTTGACGCTCATGACGCATGAACATTATTACCCCCTATCATCGGGCCAGTTATATCATTCCTAGAAGCATCTCAACTCCTTGGGGAGTATGCAACCCATGCTGCCAAATATGTAACGCAACAAGCTTAATCAAACACAATTACCTATCTCTGCCCTCAAAGGTCCCCATTTATACTCCTGGGTGAAGAGAAGCAATTATAGTTAAGTGTCTTGCTCAGGGACACAAGCACCACGGTCGCGGCCAGGATTCGAACCCACATTCTGACGACTTGGACATCAGAACACAGGTCCGATGCACTTAACCACTCGGCCTTGGCACCCTATTTGATTAAATTTTTTACCTACATGTACACCGCCTTTTCTTGTTTTCTTGCAGATAAAGAAAGAGCTGTTGTCCTGGGATGCTCTGAGGGACAGCAACAAACACACTGAGCTGTTCAAGACATGGAAGGATATACTAGACTCTGACGACAGCCGCTTCTTGCTTTCTGTTGGCAAGACCATGACCATGTATGAGAGACTCATATGGGAGATATGGATGCCACAGATCAGGCGAGCCATTACCAGCTGGAACATGAGAGATTGTGACCCAATCATTGGTAATTATCTTTTACATTTTAACCCTAACTACCTCCAAAATCCTTCTCCTGGTTTTGCCTGATTTTGATGGATTCAGTACTGTACAGTGTAGCCCAGCGGATAGAGCATGTAGCCATGTGTATCAAATCCATCAAACTCCACCGGCTGCTTTTGTTGGATTCAGGACTGTGGTATAGCCAAGCCATGGATGCTTTGCATTTGCTACAGTACCAATTCCATCAAAATCCAACAATTGGGGTACCGTTTTACTACATGTTGATGGATTTTGGCAGATTTGGGATGGTTTCTAGCCAAAGTACATGTACCTATGGGGTTTGGGTTTTAAAGGTAAGGTATGGGATTGGTATAATCAACAGATTATCAAATTAATCAATTATTATTATTTATTAAGTATATTAAGTGTAATGTTGGTACATAGTATCAATCATCATGAGAAATTATTCTGTCTGAAGCGTTTCCATCAAAACATGTAAAAAGGCTTGTTTTCCCCTCAAAAACATGAACACCTATTCTGATGATACTTTCACAGTTTAATTTTTATAAAGTATTTCCTTTTAAGACTATACGGTTGGAAATAATGTACTTAACCAATCACAAATGTTGTAGCTTCCCTTTACAGGTGAAGTATAGGATTGGAAATTCAAAAATACCAAAATGGTCGAATTTGTATGTTAAACTAACTTACTGTAAAGTGGATGCAGGTATAAATCTTCACTGGAAATTGTGTGTCTAAGGGGTGGTCATTATAAATAAAACTTAAATAATTTTGAATTTAGGAAAGAGTACAGTTTTATGTTACAATGAATACAAAAAGCCTTAATGCATTTTAACCAGTTCGCGTCGGAGGCCGTGTATACATGCAAAAAATTTTTTGGACAGCGGATCGGAGAGCGTCTAAACACGCCACAGGATTCTCGGGAATATTTGTATAGATTCCCGGTCGACGTGGCAACGAACCATAAGCATACGGTGGAAGACGCAGTCTCCCCGGTCACGCTCTGGTGAGCACCATTGTTCGTGTTTGTGCGGTAAAAATAAACCCGCCACGGGGGTTCGGAAAAACTTTTTTATTCCCGGTGCGAACTGGTTAACTGTTTCCTCATGAACAATACAACTAAAGAAGCTGAATTTTTCCCAAGTTGTTTTTTTAATTTCGAGAATAAGTTTTGCAGACATTACCAATTATGTACATTTTCGTAACCTGGCATCGCAAAATTCACCAGGTGTAATGTCCAAGTACAGCCATCTTAAGGTGGAATTTTCCTCGTACTTATTTTTGACATGAAATCTGTTGTTGCAATTTGTTGCATTCAGCAGGGTGTCTGTGAAATGCCTGTAGAGGGTTAGGGTTAAGCATCTTTTCCAAAACTCACTTTTCACTTTCGTAACCTAGCATCGCAAAATTCACCAGGTGTAATGTCCAAGTACAGCCATCTTAACCCTAACTCCCTAAGTATTTTTACTAGAAACCTTCCTCAACCTATCAAATCCCAACACCATGGTTGACTGTTGCTGGTTTACAGTACTCAACCCATCAAACTCCAACAGTCCACTTGCCATAACAGTACTCGACCCGTCAAACTCCAACAGGCCCTTAGCTGTTGGATTTTGATTGAGTGGGTACACATGGCCCAAAGTAAAGTTTGAACACTGGAGTCACACAGTACTCAACCCATCATAATCCAACAATTGGAATATATGGAATATATGGAATATATGGTAGGTTCTAGTTGTATGATGTTAGACACAATGCCAAGCATACCTAAGTACAATATTTGCCTTTATCAGTTGTTTATTACAGCAGGTTGCATACACACACTCTCTCCACTCAAAGTCTAACAATGTTGCATGCTAGTAGAACCACCGTCCTCACTCAATCAAAATCCAACACTGTTACTGCACACATACAGTACTCATCCAGCCATATTCCAACACTTAACACATGCCATATCAGAAGTACACAGTACTCAACCCATCAAACTCCAACAATCCCTGGTGTTGGAGTTTGGCTGGATGGGGATCGTTAGGGTTAAGGTGGAATTTTCCTAGTATTTATTTTTGACATGAAATCTTCAAAGTGAAAATGGAGTGTGAGAAAAAGTGAATAAAAACAGATGCTTACAGTTGTACATGAATGGTACATGAATGATACATGAATGGTCAAACATATTGGTCACCAGTGAATTTACCTTAAGGAAAGCATTAATTATGTTCGTTTGGAATCTTGTGTAAACATTTTATTCAGACTGTTTTTTGTATTTCTTCCAGAACTCCTTGAGAATTGGCTTCCCTTATTGCCCCAGTGGCTACTGAACAACATTCTAGATCAGCTGATATACCCTAGACTACAAGAAACCGTAGATGAGTGGAATCCATTGACTGATGTCATACCAATACATGCTTGGCTTCACCCATGGCTGCCATTAATGGGTGAGTAGATGAAAGAGATTTATAGGATCGTTCTATTCATCAGGCCCTCTCTCCTCGCCCCCCACCCCTTCCCACAAAACAAAACAAAAAACATACAAAGCAAAGCAAATAATAAATAAATAATCCCCAAGGCATTGGAAAAACTTATTCAAGAGATAGGAACATCTGTAAGGATATAATTACTACATAACGTCACAGTTTTCACGAAGTGACATATTCATCCACGTAATGATAAAATCGCGTTGCGAGATATAAGCGATTGAAGTTGGTCAAGTTTTAAAACTGCGGTTTCGATATCATTTTAATCTCGAAGATCATTAATTTTTACTTTGTTAGAAAGCTGAAATCTCATATGATACATAACTGTATTCGTTTTGTAGAGGAAAATAACTATAAATGAGTAACAAACTTATAAACCAAACAGTCACTTCGTGAAAACTGCACACGCTGAACTGTCAAGTTTTCACAAACTGACGTTTCCTGTGCATTAGTATAGGGACACGCGTCAACTTCATGGAACACACGTGTGGCATGATCAAATTGTGTCACTTCGTGAAAACTTAAAAACATGCCGTTCGCATAAAATACATGCAGTAATACATGCACAAGGCTGCGATCGGTCACTTCCTGAAAACTTAAAAACCACAGTTGACTTCAATTTTACAAAATCTTCATTACTTTAATTAGAAAACTAGATGGTTTTGAGGATTAAAACTTGGTGAAATGAAAGATAACAGTATTTGAAGTCCAAATATTGACTAAACTCATTTTCCCATAAGAAGGCACTCTTAGGGACAGCCAAGATAATGCGAAAGACACTCAAGGTCTTAGGCTACGGGAGGTAGTGTGACTTGAGGTGTCACTGGCAGAAAGAAAAACAACATCTTTTTTTCTTCATGATGTGGTAACGCGAACAAAAAATGAATGAATAAAAGATACCAAGAAAAAAAGCCCAGTTTCATACTGAACCCTGTATAAATGAATGAGTCTTGAAATTTTGCTAAACCAAACGTCATGATACACATTCCTTGTGTTTCCCTATTTTATCAGAAATTTTTTGTTTTCAAGCGGTATCCTTCATCACTTTCGTTTGAGATATTTCTCAAATTAAATGAAATTGAAATCGAAATTGCCTGAGCCATTTGTGATGTGATCTGGGAAAAACCCTCACATGGTGAAATTTGTCATTTTTGTGTTATATACATCAAATTAACGAGGACACTGTGCTGTTTTCAAAACTGTTTTATTCATGATTCTAGGTTGTCTGTAACTTGAGTTATGCTATCAGGAAGTTATAGCCGCCACTGTCCTTAAAAAACGATGGCGGAAACGAAAACCAAAGATGGCTTTTTAATTATCTGTCATCATAAAACTATGTTTTTACATATAAAACGATGGAATTTTTATTTAATATTTTCAAGAATGATGATTTAGATATTAACAATTAAACTGGTAGCAAAAACTCAAATTGTCAAACCAAAAATTGGGGGACTATTTTGCCATTATCTTCAAAACAAGTTCGCCGACATCCGATGGGTTTTCCCAGATCACATCACATTTATGCAAAGGAAAACTGGAAAGACAACAGCGGCCAGATGTCAAATTGTTTGCATGGAGTTAGACTTTTGACAGCATTATGATTCTCAACATGTTCATCCTTCGCTCACATTTTTTTCCCGACAAGGTGACAAGCTGGAACCACTGTACATCCCGATCCGTCAGAAGCTCGCCAGAGCTCTCAGCAACTGGCATCCCAGCGACAGCTCGGCCAAGACAATTCTGATGCCGTGGCGGCGGGTCTTCTCACGAGGAACATTGGAGGCATTCTTAATCAGGAACATCATTCCCAAATTAGCTGTCTGTCTTCAAGAGTTTGTCATAAACCCTTATCAGCAACATCTCGGTGAGGGTTCATATTATATACATAACAGCAAAAGAAACGTCACCCCCTAAATTTTGATAAGTCTGTGAACGTGTTTAGCTTATGTGTCCTCGGACGTCATGCATGACAAATTTTGAGGTCAACCAAATTTGCCACATTGTGTTCGTGTTACACTCCATACTCATAATATTCTTCATTAAACAAATTATATTAATTATAAAATGAAAATAATAAATGTTTTTAGGGGTGACGTTTCTTTTGCTGTTATGTATACGTTCAAAATGTCTTAAGCATTTACCAAGCTCAATGCAACAAGATGCAAAAAAAATGTAAAACGTTGCCCTCAGTAGAGAACAAAAGAACCATTGTTCTAGCTGGTAGATCTTGTTGCATTGAGCAGCCTGCACACTTCTCTGTGGTTGCATTTTGTTGCATTCAGCAGGGTGTCTGTGAAATGCCTGTAGACGGTTAGGGTTAAGCGTGGAGTCTTATCTTTTCTAAAACTCACTTTTCACTGCTTAATTCATGTTTCTCTCTCTCTCTCAAATAATAATGTTTATACTGTTGGTTTATCAGTACACTGGCCAGTACACTGAACCTGTCTGTCAATCAAAATTGTCAATTGATCAATCGTGTTGGTAAATGTGATGTAATTCCAACATAAACCACGCCCACTTCGCACCTGCTGGCTCCAACGATCATCAGAAACCCATTGAAAATGCATTGACCACCCTTTTCTTTAACCAGTTGACGTCGGGAATATATATTTTTTTTCCGGTCCCCCGTGCGGGTTTATTTTCAGTGAAAAATCTGAAAAAAAATTTCTAGCCATTAATAATTTTTTTTGTCAATGAAACTAAGTTCGGACAACCAAATAAACACCTTTACTTATTTGTTCAGCACAATTAGACCGTTGGCAAGTTCCGATGCAACGGCCTATTAGCGACCAGCGCCCGGTCGAAAAGACGGCATACCTGGAGAGAGATCGAATGCCTCGTAAACAATGGATATAAATCCCTCTTTACAAATCCCTGGCTGGTACGTCAAAGGAACAGGTCTTGGATAAAGGGATTAGGCAAAAATCAACGAAAATAGTGAACTCGTTCAGTATTTGCAGTGCATTTTGTCCGGGGCCACCGAACCGTGACCCCACGGACTCCGAGAAACGATTGCGTGTATACAAGTCAGCCGCCACGACGGCACGCCACGTGTGGCGTGTTGACAAGTCTCCCGGTGACACACACAAAAATCGGAATGCGTGTTTAGACGCTCTCCGATCCGCTGTCCCAAAAAAAATTGCGTGTATACACGGCCTCCGAAGCGAACTGGTTAAGGATTTACGCAATAAATTAGAAAGCTCGGGACTTGCCTTTTACCCTAACCACCCCAAATCCTGCAAAATCCTCCAAGGGACACTTTTTGGGAGAAATTCAGCACTGTTGGAAACTGGTACTCTCACCTCTTCAAATGGGACAAAATTTACTACCTGGCAAGAAGTACAGGCCATAAGTGCTGAATATGAAAGAGCAACGAAAATGCATGGTGCATTTTGAAGATAAGGGCTTGTTTCCAAAAGTGCACTGATGGATTTTGGAGGATTCAGGAAGGTTCCTAGCCAGAATACCCAGGGGGGTTAGGGTTAAAGAAGGTGCCTAGCCAGAATACCTATAGGGGGTTAGGGTTCAGGAAGGTTCCTAGCCAGAATACCCAGGGGTTAGGGTTAACGTATGTGTTGTAAATCTTATTAGCATTCTTATCTAACATCTTATAAGTCAAATTCTGCCTCAATAATCGCTTGTGAACGTTACAGTCAAGAAGTAGAAGTAGTGAAAAGAATGCATGTACACTGTACTACCAATGCGTGCGCGTATTACATATCAACTGAACAACAGGATAGGGTTTACACCTTGGCAACTGCAGCTATGCTCGGTACAAGGTTTCCATGTGGTCATATATTGATAGGTGCACGACCATAGGTGTGATCAATGTTTCATGTGGATAGGTAGCGCATTACATGTTCAAGTTTCAGCATCACTAAGGGCTGGCGAGGATTATTGCCAAATGCCAAAGGGTGTACCAAATTGAACATGGTTGTTGTTTGCTTTTAATGCATGGGGTTTCTTCGGGGCAATTTTGACAGATTCTTGAACAAATCACTGGGTCGCTGTTGTACACCACAGGCAATCACAGAACGGCTTACTCCCATAGGACTCAAAAGCAGTAATTGTGGCGCTTCATTGCGCTTGGCTCGCTGGCCCTCTATTGTCACACTAACCCTCCTACTCTAGCTGCACTTTAGTGGCAAGTAGCTACAGAGGTCAAAATCAGTCAACTGCCTGTACACACAGGGGCATTTTTGACTAGTTTATACTGTCATTTTGACCACCCTGAACAATACCAGACAATGCAGTCAAAAACGGTTGACTCATTTTGACCTGCAAATGTACTTACTACACATAAGGTTTGACAGTGTTTGACTTTTAAGTGCACTAGATATACCTTGGCAAGTATATCAACATTTTGACTGATTTTGACCCATTTTGACCCTTGTAAGAGTAGGAGGGTTAACCCTCCTACTATTACAAGGGTCAAAATCAGTCAAAATGTTGATATACATGCCAAGGTATATCTAGTGCACTTAAAAGTCAAACACTGTCAAACCTTACGTGTAAGTACATTAACCCTCCTACTATTACAAGGGTCAAAATCTGTAAAAAAAATGTTTATATACATGCCAAGGTATATCTAGTGCACTTAAAAGTCAAACACTGTCAAACCTTATATGTAGTAAGTACATTAATGTACTTACTACACGTAAGGTTTGACAGTGTTTGACTTTTAAGTGCACTAGATATACCTTGGCATGTATATAAACATTTTGACTGATTTTGACCCTTGTAATAGTAGGAGGGTTAATGTACTTACTACATGTAAGGTTTGACAGTGTTTGACTTTTAAGTGCACTAGATATACCTTGGCATGTATATCAACATTTTTTACAGATTTTTGACCCTTGTAATAGTAGGAGACCTTAAAGGGCAGTTATCAAAATAATACACCTTAACCTGGCTCTAGCCATCTTTGTCAGATGCCCTGTATGCAAGTGCAATTACAACACTGATTCTCAGTACATCAAAGGGGCCAGCCTGTCTTCCTTCAGACGTCTAGCCTTGGCCTCATTTTGGTCACATATATTTGTATGGGGGGAGGGGAGGGGGAACAAGATGCACCAAAAGGTATAAAGCTTGGCTGTGCACATTGAGAGGAGGCAAAGACTTGGATGTTGGGGATGTTTTGTTTGACGTAACCGGAGGTCCTGTGTGTTGGGTAATGCACGTAAAAGAGCCCAGTACACTTCTTGTGAAAGAGAAGGGGCTTGCCCCTGTGTTTCTGTAATGGCAGTAAAGCGCTCAGAAACCTTTGGGAAAAGCACACTATATAAATGACAGTATCTATCTATTTAACCACATTCTGGCATTTACACTTTATCTAACCACATTCTGGCATTTACACTTTATCTAACCACATTCTGGCATTTACACTTTTCATATGGCACCAGTCATTCTGCCAAAATACCTGCTTGTAATTTTAAGGGGTTTTGCTGTTAAAAGTGATAGGGATCAAAACCACAAACTATTCAACATTATTGGCTTATATTTCAACTGTCTCTAATTTGGGGAGGAGGGCCAAAGTCATGGTTACAGCCAAGCCTTTGAGAAGCCCGGTCAGGCCCAGGCTACCTGGCAGCCTAGCCCAGCCAAGTAAGAGGTCATTATAATGGCCGCAGTTGTGAACAAAATACATTAGACATCCATTCATTAGTAAAGGGTCTTTTGTGCTCAGCTAGAGGATTATATAGGCCTCTGGGCGTGGGCAAAGCCTGGGCCTGGCTGGGCTTCTCAAAGGCTTGGCGGTACCATGACTTTGGCCCTCCTACCTTAATTTTTTTTTTTATTTATTTTTTTTTCGGTGAGGGTTTACTTCTTTCTAATAATTTTAGTTTGGAATTGATTTTTAGACCCCTACCGATGGGTGATTGACTGGGAGGAACTCCTCCCAACCCCAACCCTAGCAAGCCTCTTTGAGAAGCACTTCTTACCCAAGTGGCTGCAAGTCCTGTGCTCATGGCTGGGCAATAACCCCAACTATGAAGAGGTTAGCAAGTGGTATCTCGGCTGGAAAGGACTGCTTCCTGAACGCATACGTGAGGAAGCATCAGTAAAAGGTCAGATATTCATTCAACCCTGTTGATGCTAGAGCTTCCAAAAATAACATTACATTGGTCACACTTATCCCTCACCTCGGTCATGCTTTTCAGAGGCATGTAGGTAATAGTATTCACTTTTTCAGTTAATAAAATCCAACTTGATCGTTTATGAGTAAAGGAAAGGTACAACTTAGGTTTTCGTAGTTTATGCATATTTCATCCCTGTTTTCAAGAAATATACATGTACAATAAAACTAACTTGTCAAAGTTCCTTTTCAATCGGTTCTCTTTTTCTTTTTTGGAGAAAACTAAAAAAAAAATTACTTATTTTCTATATTTTCATGTTTTACAACAAATTGCAATATTTTGTACATTCAACGTAACAGTTACGGTTTTGTTTGATGAAAAAATGAAATTAATGTCCCAGAATGATTGGTTCATGTGTCACTTTTCCTATAGAGTAAGTTTTTTAGATAGGAGTACCTTTCCTTTAATGTATTGTGTCGGACACTATGTATCCAAATTGAGTGTTAGTACAGCTATATATTCGTCCATTATTGCTGGTCTAGAAACACATCTGCTTTATGCATGACCTGTTGCAAGTAACTGTTGTGCAGAGCATTAAGCAAATAGGGTACAGTGGTCCTCTGTTTTTTTCGGCCGTACCATTCGTATACGTTCCAAAGATCTGCCGACATGCGTCAAGGCTCGTGCACAAATGTGATGCTACTACACACGTGCGTACTAATTCTGCCATCCAAACATCGCTGGGGATATTGCGCATGGATGGCCAAAATTGAATCTTTAGCATATAAGGACTATGATGTTTTACACAAAAACCTTTGAATGAAGTGGAACAGCGAAGTACGTTTTCACTGCTAGAGAGCTATGATGTACATGAAGTGTAGTCTTGAGCCGAGACGTTTATGGGAATGTTTTGGGGTCATGTCAAACCCTTACAATGTGCACTGCCAACAGATATTTCACAAATTTCTTGATGCAAGACTAAGGAGGTCCAGATTGTTTAGTGTTAATATGAGTAGGAGTGGGATAAGAGTCAAACAAGGATCAATTTATAGACATATAGCTGTTGGAGACTGCAAATCAAAATAATTTCTCCATAGACTTGTCAAACAGTGTTGTCACTCTGCCTTATGTTGAGCATGACAACACTAGAATTGTTTCAGGAACCTGCCCACAAAATTCTGCTTTAAAAGTTTCATAATTGTTTGTAAGTATATTTTATTTTAGTCCTCACAAAGTATGAATAATTATAATAATAATAATGTGGACTTATATAGCGCACGTATCCACCAAACTGGTGCTCAAGGCGCATTATATTATTACCCCTGCTCATCAGGCTCATAAATCATTCCTGAAACCATCTCAGCTCCCTGGGGAGTATACAGCTCAATTGCTGCCATTACAGCGCATATAGGGCTAATCAAACACAACAACCAACTCTGCCCTCACAGGTACCCATTTACCCCTGGATGGAGAGAAGCAATTATGGTAAAGTGTCTTGCTCAAGGACACAAGCACCATGGTCGCGGTTGGGATTCGAACCCACATTCTAACGACTCAGCCATCAGAACACAAATCCGATGCACTAAACCGCTCGACCATGGCACTCCACAATGGATCTAATGACCTCAGACCACGGTGTATGAAAAGCACCATATGAAACGAAACCCTACCCTTTCTTTCTGTACAGTTTACCTGAAGGATGCCCTCGACGTGATGAACCAAGCAGTCTCGGGTTCACATCGCACCGGTGAGGACAGCATGACGTACATCAACAATCTACGCAAGCAGAGAGAAAAATCAAGTAGCAGCAGCAGATGGGAAGCGCCAGAGGCATCGGTAAGTTACTGCTTACTGATTGAGCTGGACTTGAACCTGTCCCTAACACAGGGGTTAAAATGAACTAGATTGTTACGGCAGCCAGCAGGTCCAGTAACAAATAAATGGTATTTGTCCTCCTTAGTTCTCAGTAGACCTTTGAAAGGTCATTAAACCAACAATGCAGAGAGCATCAACAAATAAAAACTATGTTCATGTGTAGTTTAAAAGGGACGGTATTGTCATGATCAACAGGGCATGGAATCAGAGTGCTCGTTTTAGATTAACTCAGTGACTGAAACTACCCCACATGGTTAAGGGCATATTACCGTTGCTGCTGTATAAATGAGCCAGTAATATTCAGTCACTGTGTTCCTCTTAAACTAGGACACCGTGCCCTGTTGAAAGTCTGCTCTGATCATGACGATATTTCCCTTTCATGTCTCAAAAATGAGCTTTAAAAAAAGTTGCACAATTTATAAACTGCCATGCCAAAGAACTGTCTCATGCTGTTTGTATTGTGATGATGTGTTTCCTATTTGTGTACACTAGTCCCTGGACTATCAAACCTAGCAGATGTAGTAGTTCTTCTGTTAATCCACTAGCCTCAGGCCAATGGTACTTTCAACCCTTACTACATAAAGAATGTACATAAAGAATAGACATAAAGAATAGACATAAAGAATAGACATAAAGAATAGACATAAAGAATAGACATAAAGAATAGACATAAAGAATAGACATAAAGAATAGACATAAAGAATAGACATAAAGAATAGACATAAAGAATAGACATAAAGAATGTACATAAAGAATAGACATAAAGAATAGACATAAAGAATAGACATAAAGAATAGACATAAAGAATAGACATAAAGAATAGACATAAAGAATAGACATAAAGAATAGACATAAAGAATGTACATAAAGAATGTACATAAAGAATAGACATAAAGAATAGACATAAAGAATAGACATAAAGAATAGACATAAAGAATAGACATAAAGAATAGACATAAAGAATAGACATAAAGAATAGACATAAAGAATAGACATAAAGAATAGACATAAAGAATAGACATAAAGAATAGACAAAGAATAGACATAAAGAATGTACATAAAGAATAGACATAAAGAATAGACATAAAGAATAGACATAAAGAATAGACATAAAGAATAGACAAAGAATAGACATAAAGAATGTACATAAAGAATAGACACAAAGAATAGACACAAAGAATAGACATAAAGAATGTACATAAAGAATAGACATAAAGAATGTACATAAAGAATGGACATAAAGAATGTACATAAAGAATTGACATAAAGAATAGACAAAGAATAGACATAAAGAATAGACATAAAGAATAGACATAAAGAAGACATAAAGAATAGACAAAGAATAGACATAAAGAATGTACATAAAGAATAGACATAAAGAATAGACACAAAGAATAGACACAAAGAATAGACACAAAGAATAGACATAAAGAATAGACATAAAGAATGTACATAAAGAATAGACATAAAGAATAGACATAAAGAATGTACATAAAGAATAGACATAAAGAATAGACATAAAGAATAGACATAAAGAATGTACATAAAGAATGTACATAAAGAATAGACATAAAGAATGGACATAAAGAATGGACATAAAGAATGGACATAAAGAATGTACATAAAGAATGTACATAAAGAATAGACATAAAGAATGTACATAAAGAATGTACATAAAGAATGTACATAAAGAATGTACATAAAGAATGGACATAAAGAATGTACATAAAGAATGGACATAAAGAATGGACATAAAGAATGGACATAAAGAATGGACATAAAGAATGGACATAAAGAATAGACATAAAGAATAGACATAAAGAATGTACATAAAGAATGTACATAAAGAATGGACATAAAGAATGTACATAAAGAATGTACATAAAGAATAGACATAAAGAATAGACATAAAGAATGGACATAAAGAATGGACATAAAGAATGGACATAAAGAATGGACATAAAGAATGTACATAAAGAATGTACATAAAGAATGGACATAAAGAATGGACATAAAGAATGGACATAAAGAATGGACATAAAGAATGGACATAAAGAATGGACATAAAGAATAGACATAAAGAATGGACATAAAGAATGGACATAAAGAATAGACAAAGAATGTACATAAAGAATGTACATAAAGAATAGACATAAAGAATGGACATACAGAATGTACATAAAGAATGGACATAAAGAATGGACATAAAGAATGGACATAAAGAATGGACATAAAGAATGGACATAAAGAATAGACAAAGAATGTACATAAAGAATGTACATAAAGAATGTACATAAAGAATAGACATAAAGAATGTACATAAAGAATAGACATAAAGAATAGACATAAAGAATGGACATAAAGAATGGACATAAAGAATGGACATAAAGAATGTACATAAAGAATGGACATAAAGAATGTACATAAAGAATGTACGTAAAGAATGGACGTAAAGAATGGACGTAAAGAATGGACGTAAAGAATGGACGTAAAGAATGGACGTAAAGAATGGACGTAAAGAATGGACGTAAAGAATGGACATAAAGAATGGACATAAAGAATGGACATAAAGAATGTACATAAAGAATGGACATAAAGAATGTACATAAAGAATGTACATAAAGAATAGACATAAAGAATAGACATAAAGAATGGACATAAAGAATGGACATAAAGAATGGACATAAAGAATGGACATAAAGAATGGACACAAAGAATAGTACACAAAGAATGGACATAAAGAATGGACGTAAAGAATGGACACAAAGAATGGACACAAAGAATGGACACAAAGAATGGACACAAAGAATGGACACAAAGAATGGACACAAAGAATGGACACAAAGAATGGACACAAAGAATGGACACAAAGAATGGACACAAAGAATGGACACAAAGAATGGACACAAAGAATGGACACAAAGAATGGACACAAAGAATAGACACAAAGAATAGACATAAAGAATAGACATAAAGAATGTACATAAAGAATAGACACAAAGAATAGACACAAAGAATAGACACAAAGAATGTACATAAAGAATAGACATAAAGAATGTACATAAAGAATGTACATAAAGATTAGACATAAAGAATGTACATAAAGAATAGACATAAAGAATAGACACAAAGAATAGACACAAAGAATAGACACAAAGAATAGACACAAAGAATGTACACAAAGAATGTACACAAAGAATGTACACAAAGAATAGACACAAAGAATAGACACAAAGAATGTACATAAAGAATGGACATAAAGAATGGACATAAAGAATGTACATAAAGAATGGACATAAAGAATGGACATAAAGAATGGACATAAAGAATAGACATAAAGAATGTACATAAAGAATGGACATAAAGAATGGACATAAAGAATGGACATAAAGAATGGACATAAAGAATGGACATAAAGAATGGACATAAAGAATGGACATAAAGAATGGACATAAAGAATGTACATAAAGAATAGACATAAAGAATGTACATAAAGAATGTACATAAAGAACGTACACAGAGGACAGACACAGAGGACAGACACAGAGGACAGACACAGAGGACAGACACAGAGGACAGACACAGAGGACAGGCACAGAGGACAGGCACAGAGGACAGGCACAGAGGACAGGCACAGAGGACAGGCACAGAGGACAGGCACAGAGGACAGGCACAGAGGACAGGCACAGAGGACAGGCACAAATAGACATAAAGAATAGACACAAAGAATAGACACAAAGAATAGACACAAAGAATAGACACAAAGAATAGACACTTAACCATAATTGCTTCTCTCCACCCAGGGGTTAAATGGGTACCTGTGAGGGCAGAGTTGGTTGATTAGCCCTATATGCACTGTAATGGCAGCAATTGAGCTGTATACTCCCCAGGGAGCTGAGATGGTTTCAGGAATGATTTATGAGCCTCATGAGCAGGGGTAATAATATGCGCCTTGAGCACCACTCAGTTGGTGGATACGTGCGCTATATAAGTCCACACATTATTATTATTATTATTAAACATAAATATGATAAATACTCTTGCCAACAATCCAGTGCTGTAAATCCACGCTGTGCCATATAGATGACTGCACATTTCTAACAACACGGCTTTTTGGCTTTTCTTTTTTCCAGCCGGCAAGACAAAAGAGTGCTCCTACCATAACTGTGCCAACCAACTTCAGGGATCTTGTAGAAAAGAAGGCAAGTATTGAAATACATGTACTTCAAATCTGTGTGGATGGAAATCTTTATTGTTGGCACTGCCGTATGCAAGTGCATGCATAAATTATGTCTAAATTCGTCCCTAATTTGCTATAGTGACCAATCCCGAATTAAGTTGGCATACTGACCAATGCGGAATTGGTCACTTTGCCAAATTACAAAAATAGCCAGTTAGAGCATTCGTCATTTGAATGCATGCTCTATCTCCAAAACTATAAGGAATACATGCATGTGGATTAGATACAATGGTAGGTCTCTTCCTGAATGTACTTATGGGCGGGAAAACTTAAAATTGAAAAAAGTCGGATTGGTCACTATGGCAAATTAGGGACGAATTGTCCAAAACTTGTATACATGTACATGTGTGGATAAGGTTAGCCTAATTGACTATCGTGACGCAATCGTGTGGCGCATTTAATGAAATAGTGTCCAATCCCCTCACTTGAACACGTGACTTGTTGACTAAATTTGAATTCAGGGCATTGTGATTGATTTGCGTTTCCCATTACCTAATATTAACTTTTCCAAACTAGAAATCTCCTGTTAAATCCTGAGTATTTGGTTACCAATCGGTTCTTAGGTATAAAACTACTGTTATTTGGGGCACAGTTTGGGGTTCTGATTTTGTACACTTTCGGTGCTGCTGTGACAGTGAGTCCTTTTGTGTTCTCACAAAACAGCGCCCTCATGTGTCAAGGATAAGCATGAACATTTTCACAAATTGAAACAGTATACTCAATCTTCACTTTACATCAAAAATAGACTTCCCATCTGTTTAAAATGCCCAAAAATATGTATCTGCTGTACATGTACATCAAATTGCATGTCTCATAGGCCCTTTAAGCAACATTGTCTCTTTTTTCTTCCCGTTTCTAGGCAGCAGAGAATAACCTCATCTACGTGCCAACCAATCGAAGACACGAAGGCAAGAATGTTTACATGCTGGGTCCACTCAGTGTCTACATAGAAAGAGCAGTTGTTTATGTACAGCAGGGACATGTATGGACGCCAATGGGATTACAAACGGCCATCGAACTGGCCCAGAATATGAGCTAGCTCGGGCTTCACTGATGGCAGTCAAGCTGATGAAGAATGTCCCTGCAAAAGTACTAAGAAACGTTCAGGTTCTGACATCTCCCGCCATCATACTTTGGTACTCTATCACACATCCACTTTATGTGTTACGTCATAGAACAAAAATGAAATATAGAATGTACAAACCAGCCACCATCGCACTTTGGCACTCCACATGAAGGTACTTCTGGCAGCTAACGATCTCTAAGAGAAAGTATATATGTATGCGTATCAACTGCAAAATATGGTGAACACTACATGCTATATGTTTCCATCTCAATCAGCAGTGACCTTGAAACCTGTCCCCTCAATAGTTTAACCCTTTCATTACCGATTTGTTTCAACAGGATGTCCCACTGGTTACCGAATTCCCTGCCCAGTCATGCATGAAATCACACATTATTGCACAACAGCATGCATCCATTTACAGGCACTTTTTCTAAACTCATTTTTCATCATGAAGAATTTGTTGGAGAAAGATATATTCAATGAAATGATTGTTGCTTATGAAATTCCCTTTCATATGATACCAAAATCATTGGCATTGCATATAAAATGATCAGGTTATTTATTTTACTTCCCCTGACTTTGTTTCACAATCACAGAGATCATTTTGTACACACGTGTATGGCGTTCCATAGCACAAATGGCCATTGAAAGGATTGACTTGTATTATGTCTGATTTCTATAATAGCAACATGTAGGTTGGGCTATACCATTAGAAAGATAAGGAATCAGTCTTTCCAACCATATATTTTTATAGCATGGGTATGGACTGCGAAGCAGGGAAAAAATACAGCTGTTTTAAAAGCTAGTCATGATAGTGCTGTATGTGTGGTGACCTTGGTCGACTGAAGTCGGCAATGGTAAGCAGGTGTGTTGTCGACTAAAGTCGCCAATGGTAGTCAAAGTGTTAAGCACGGAACTGATGGCAACAGTACTCATTATAGTCACAGACATTTATTGATTCTCTGAAGTGGAAGGTTTTTTGGTTGACCCATGCATGATGTGCTAAATTTATGGCAAATTAGAAACCATCACACGCATCAGCTACAAAGTCAGCTCATATGTGACCTGTCACCACGAAACCCGGACAAAGTCGCACCGATCCATTTCGAGTAAACAGCGTGCAGTCATTTCAGGGTGGAATCGTCCATTTTTGGATTTTGGGATGACCGTATGCTTTACATATTCATCTATCATTTTACTTATATAATAAATTAAATCTGTTACGGTAAAATACTTTTTACCCTATTTTCGGAGCGATGTTTGTGAACAAGAAGCGTGGACTTCCTGTACAAAAAGCCTTCTTTTCTCTGATAGACTTGTTATTGATTGGGCATGTTGGGGGGGCTTAATCCCCTCCTGAGGGGATTACGGGAAAGGGTTACCCCTACAAGTTTATAATCATTCAAAAACTTATGAACTGGAGAATATGAAAATACCAAAAACTCAAAATAAAACTTTCCAACTTTGTGCACATGTGGTGGTGGATGGTTGAAGGCATATGGTTCACAGTGTATGTGAAAGCAAATTGAGTTAACATTAACAATGATATTGAGTCCATTACATGTTGCATTTCACACATCACTTGTGAAAAATTTGCTGGTAGCAAAAACAAAAATGACGGCAAAATGTTCATGCATTTAGGCTAATTTGATTGAATCCAACACACTGTAAAAACAGGCAAAATGTGCTTGGGTAAGGATTGGTCAGTATTTACCACAACTGTTCATGTATTTTTTGGGGAAAGTTATACAACATTGTGCAATGGTAGACCCACTGTGTAACCTGTTGATGATGTTGACCATTGTTTGGGCAACATATCGACTGTGTTTACCCAATTTTCCTAAGAGTAAACCTGTATTTAATACGAATAGCACTTATGCATATAATAATAATAATAATGTGGACTCATCTAGCGCACGTATCCACCAAACTGGTGCTCAAGGCGCATTATATTATTACCCCTGCTCATCAGGCTCATAAATCATTCCTGAAACCACCTCAGCTCCCTGGGGAGTACACAGCTCAATTGCTGCCATTACAGCACATATAGGGCTAATCAAACACAACAACCAACTCTGCCCTCACAGGTACCCATTTACTCCTGGGTGGAGAGAAGCAATTATGGTAAAGTGTCTTGCACAAGGACACAAGCACCACGGTCGCGGTTGGGATTCGAACACACATTCTGACGACTCAGCCATCAGAACACAAATCCAATGCACTAAACCGCTCGACCATGGCACTCCTTTTACAGAGGTTAATCTGTGATGTTACTTATGCAGTTCTTGGCTTTTACAGCCCCAAAAATTATACAATCTACTCTGTTAGTTATGATTTAGGAACCTTAGCCAATCTCTCCCTCGCTATTTTTTTTTTTATTCCAAGTCTCCTACCAGACCTTTAGAAAAGCCAGCCACACTAGTTTGATTAACTGCTTTGCCTGGTTGGCCCAACATTAATCTGTCCACACAATGGAAAGGCTTAATTGGCAATTCAAAAGGTCCGTGTCCCATAGGAAGACTCTTGTGTCAAAGGATTAGGGAGTTAACAATAGCAGCTTCATCACTGCTTTCTCATGATAATACTGGGAGAATGACCCAGTGGTTTTTGGGGGCAAGGGTCCCCTTACATACTATTGTCATTGTAGGTACTCATTAGCTTAGCATTGTACTGTCCTGTCTATTAAAACTTGTAGCTTTGCGTGGTGAAGAGGATATACATTAGTGCTGTATTTGACTACCAACACCTCGGATGTTTCTGTGGGAGATTGTGTATAAAATGGTCTATTGTCGCAAGTTTTGTCAAGCTACCAAAGGCATAATGACATTGTTCAGGATGTGACAACCTCTACGCTCCAGTGTTGGCATGTAACTGCCCTCTCAGCAATAATCATTAAGTCATGCCATTTGTGTACAATACCATCAAGTTTGTAATTTTATTACCTGTACATAAAATTGACAGCACTGAACAATAAACGATTGGATTTAGACAGCTTAATGTATATTAAAAGAGTAATTTTATTTTGCTGTTAATCGCTGTCTACATCATATTCATGTACAGTTATGATTTAAACTACATGTAGCCTAATAAATAACACATAAAAACAGGAATGCTTGACCACAGCAAAAGGGGAGATAGCAAATAAGATTGAACACACAGTTGCTGTAACACATATGTATGATTCAAGGAAAGCTCTTGTACAATAATACCTTCAGCACTGATTCTTGTGCCATCCACATTCATGGTAAACTGTATGATACAGAAAGAGGTTTGTCAAGTCTGGGGAAAATTAAATTTAAATAAGCATTTTAAATCTTGGCAATGTGGGGCATCTGTCAAATGTTGACACTTTGATTGGTACCTTCAGTGTTCCTAATACACATATCAGTAAACCTCATTCTTTTCTTTTAAAAAAATAAATAAATAAGGGAATAAAGGTTTGCCACGCCGTCTTTACTGCAGGATAAAGACCATTGGGTCAAGGGCAATAGGAACCAAGCTTGAAGGCCATGACTCCGAGGTCCTTATCCCGTGAAAAATGACCAAGCATCAAACTTTTATTCCATTTCAAATATGCCAATCTCGATTTTGTTTTTAAAATGTCCAGTATTGAAAAAAAATAAGCCCCCAAAAATCTGACAAATCCACATTTGAGAATACAAAACTTCTACACTCTGATTGGTCCAAACCCATGTCACATGCCTAAGAACAGCTTGCAGTCAATATGCACATAGACAGCCAGTCTT
This sequence comes from Zoroaster sp. YZ-2022, assembly GCA_029582265.1. Lineage (NCBI taxonomy): Eukaryota > Metazoa > Echinodermata > Asteroidea > Forcipulatida > Zoroasteridae > Zoroaster > Zoroaster sp. YZ-2022. Next base: position 17,418,739 of record CM055828.1, on the reverse strand, counting down.
TACTATCCGTTCATACACCCCCCATGTAATCATGTTTCATCCAATCAGATTATCTTAACCCCTTGCGTACGGTATTATTTTCACCGAGAGTGAAGGTGGTTGCGGCCAACCACGGAACGTCTGTGGGACCGTGGAGTGCCGGGTCAAACCAGGCCGTGGACATGCACACAACTCCGCTGTTCAGCCAAGCGTATAGACCAAACAATAAGCGGGCAAGCTAAACCGGGCATATCCTATTCATCGTATGTGAAGTCCCCACAGCATATTTGAAAGGCCGGTGTTCAGAAAGCTCATGAAAAGGCTGTATTCAGAATGCTCTGGAAAGCCCAATCTATTATATAACACTCCCATTCAAGAACAACATGGTTCACCAAACTATCAACCTTCTTGGCGAATTCTCAGCAAATACAGCTGGAAAATCAATTAATTCACCGGCCGCGGCTATAGCCGTCAACCGTACGCAAGGGGTTAAACTGTCTTGAGCATTTATGAATTCTTGAGTATTATTTACAAAGTCCTATGCATGCTTATGAAAGAAATATTTACAATTAAAAGACAATTTGCATCTCGGTGTTGGAGTAATTTGTCTTGTGGATGGTTTGACCAATTTCATGGGGTAGCTGATACAATAAGATCCCACAGGTAGTTGGTGATGAAGAACCGAGAATTCTGACGATTATCCATTGAGAACGGCCGGACATCCTTGGAAGTTGAGATATCTGAAGGAGTCAAGTCAAGGACACTAACAAAATCCTGCATCCTAAATCTTTTTTGTATTTGAAAAGTAAACAAAATTGCCCAAGTGTTACATAATTTCCTTTGTTTTACTAGCAAGAGAAACAAATCTAAAAAAAAAAAAAACCTTCACATTAAGATGATAATCCTGAAACATTCCTGAACAACTTTGGGCTTTCAAATAATACTGCCATCAAAAAGTAATTGTGTTTGTTTTACAAACCCTATATTTGCTTAACCCTTTCCTTACCATAGGCGACTTTAGTCGACTGCACTCATACCCCCTCTTCCTTACCATAGGCGACTTTAGTCGACCAAGCTTTCACACAAAAAAGCACTCAAGCCTGAGCACAAAGGCCATTTGTTATAAAGCTGTAGTTTTGTCCATGTTCACCCTCCATACCCAAGCTTACAATGGTTGGAAAGAGCAAGATCGGATCTTTCCATTGATGGTGAAATAAAATAAGGTTGCTATTATGCAATCCCTTCAAACTGGAGTGGAAAGATCCGAAATGCCAAACACCTACGGAGCGCCATGTGTTTGTGTACAAAAAAGTGTTTGAGTTTACAGATCACACTGAGGAAACAAAGACTGAGAACTTGGACATTTATTGACCGATCTTAATGTTTTGGGGATTTTATGAAAGGGAATTCAATATAAAGTAAGATATTTTGTATTATTTATTTTGCTGTAAAACGATATCTTCAAGGTGATAATAGAGTTTGTAAAATTGGCCTTTGAACACAAGCTTTCTGTTGTGTAAGAATGTGTGCTTCACGCTTGAGTGGTCAAACAATGCGGTCACCAGCGGTTGTTTATGTCAAAACAATTCGGTACTGAGAGGGTTAACCCTCCTACACATGGAGGCCACTCCGATCCACAAAATTCTGCTCTTGAGCTGCCTACATGTACAAGCCTGCTGTCCTTTCCAAGTAATCTTACAAAAATCAACTGTGTGCCACCCAAGGCCACTGTAAATGTTTGAACATATTAGTATGGCCTGCAATGTATCAATGGGAGACCACCTTACCCTGCAATCTCAGTGGTGTGACAGTGCACAGAAGGGTAACCATAGGAAGCCACTGGCAAACAGCTAATGGCTTGGAGTGGCCTGAATGGGTTGTTTCAAAAATTGCGCTGATTGTCGTAGGGTTAAATTAATATAACTTTTGTGATGTAACATGGGAAAACCTTTAAGATAATTGACAATCTCTGCACTTCTGCATGCAGACACCAAGCTCAGGGGTGTGATTTGACAAAACTTAAAAATCCTGAATAATAATAGCAGGCCTGGGTCTCCCTTTGGTCCAGAGGACTGAACCTCCTGGATGTTTAATATTGGAGGTTTGGACACAACACAGGTTTATACTTCATTCGTTCTTTGGTAGCAACTTCTCTTCTTTCAAGAAAATTTTGAGGCAAACAGCGATTTGAAAAAAATCCTGAGAAATCACAGGCCTACAAGCTTTGTATAGGAATTCAAAAAGTTACTCTGAAATAATTACAGTCTTGGAAAAAGACCTTGTCAGTTTTGTTTAATTTATGGAAAGAAGATCATCTGGCAACAAAGTGTGAGATTTATTGATATAAAACATTGAAAGGTTTTCACATGACATTCATATGTATGATGGCTGGCAAAAAGGAGAGACACAATATTGGAAAGCATTCACAATGAAGGATACATCCTCTGACTTCATCTGGTTGGCAGTTGTGATCCCAGATTAGCTTTGTTGCTAAAAGGTACAGGTTCACATTATATCTGAAATCAACAACAAAAAATACAATGTCTTATAATGATGATACAGGAATATCTTTCTAATAACCTTTGACTTCTTGTTTGCTTCATATTGAGATCTGAATAATTAGATCCTTAACCCTAACTCTCAATGTATTTTGGCTAAGAACCTTCCTGAATCCACCAATATGCAGTAACACTACCACGCAACTGACTTGGATGGAATTGGGACACCCGGCCCCATGTAAAGTATCCCTGCCTGGGCTATCCAGTACCGAGTGCATCAAAATACAACACCACCCAACTGTTGGAGGGACACTGGGCCCCATGAAAAGTATCCCTGTCTGGGCTATACGGTACTGAGTGCATCAAAATACAACACCGTGCAATAACACTACCACCCAACTGTTGGACTTAGATGGAATTGGGTCACCCGGCCCCATGTCAAGTATCCCTGTCTGGGCTATACAGTACTGAGTGCATCAAAATACAACACCATGCAGTAACACTACCACACAACTGTTGGACTGAGATGGAAGTGGGACACCCAGCCCCATGTAAAGTATCCATGTCTGGGCTATACAGTACTGAGTCCATCAAAATACAACACCATGCAGTAACACTACCACCCAACTGTTGGACTTAGCTGGAATTGGGACACCCGGCCCCATGTAAAGTATCCCTGTCTGGGCTATACAGTACTGAGTCCATCAAAATACAACACCATGCAGTAACACTACCACCCAACTGTTGGACTTAGCTAGAGTTGGGACACCTGGCCCCATGTAAAGTATCCCTGTCTGGGCTATACAGTACTGAGTCCATCAAAATACAACACCATGCAGTAACACTACCACCCACCTGTTGGACTTAGCTAGAGTTGGGACACCTGGTCCCATGTAAAGTATCCCTGTCTGGGCTATACAGTACTGAGTCCCTCAAAATACAACACCATGCAGTAACACTACCACCCAACTGTTGGACTTTGCTAGAGTTGGGACACCCGGCCCCATGTACATGTAAAGTATCGCTGTCTGGGCTATACAGTACTGACTCCATCAAAGTACAATTAAACCATGTGTTGGAGTTTGATAGGTTCAGGGTTGTTAGGGTTTATCACCATCTTGTGGATAACGACCGAGGTCCAAACAAGAATAGTCCCATAGACTACCTATGATCGAGGAGGCTTCAACTCCAATTCAACATTTTAAGAGTGGTAACGATTTTACTGTTTATACTTAGAGAAAACTGCAAGGTATTACCTTAAACTTCCCTGTGTAATGCATTATTGCTCCTTGTAAAGCATGCATATCCCATAAAAAGCACATTGTGCTTAGATGATGATAGCGGCTACACAAACTAAAAAGGGTCTATTCGCACCGTGCATGAGATGTATTGCATAATAATAATAATAATAATAATGTGTGGACTTATATAACGCACGTATCCACCAACTAAGTGGTGCTCAAGGCGCATTATATCATTACCCCTGCTCATAAGGCTCATAAATCATTCCTGAAACCATCTCAGCTCCCTGGGGAGTATACAGCTCAATTGCTGCCATTACAGCGCATATAGGGCTAATCAACCAACTCGGCCCTCACAGGTACCCATTTAACCCCTGGGTGGAGAGAAGCAATTATGGTTAAGTGTCTTGCTCAAGGACACAAGTGTCACGGCCGGGATTCGAACCCACACTCTGCTGCTAACACCAGAACTTGAGTCCGGTAAGCTAGACCGCTCGGCCACGACACTCCATAACAAAATGTGACACAAAATTCACAATTTGCTCCACAAAATCTAAGAATTGCTATTCAAAATTAGCATTACATACACACACAAATATTTCTGCACACAAATTTTGCTATGCAAAATGTTTGAACCAAATCACTCCCTGCCTTGGAGTGGCCATTGGCCTTGTGGGGCGATTTGCATAAATTTTTTTTTTTTTTAAATTGGACTTGTGTCTGATGGCTGAGGCTCCTGAGGCTCCAGAATACTTCTATCTCAATCATGGGTGCAAATGAGTGCAAGTGGAGTGTCGTGGCCGAGCGGTCTAGCTTACCGGACTCAAGTTCTGGTGTTAGCAGCAGAATGTGGGTTCGAATCCCGGCCGTGACACTTGTGTCCTTGAGCAAGACACTTAACCATAATTGTTTCTCTCCACCCAGGGGTTAAATGGGTACCTGTGAGGGCAGAGTTGGTTGATTAGCCCTATATGCGCTGTAATGGCAGCAATTGAGCTGTATACTCCCCAGGGAGCTGAGATGGTTTCAGGAATGATTTATGAGCCTTATGAGCAGGGGTAATAATATAATGCGCCTTGAGCACCACTCAGTTGGTGGATACGTGTGCTATATAAGTCTACACATTATTATTATTATTATGGGTGCAAATGGTTACTAGCATTAGCTTGAGATGGTAATCTAGATGTGTCTGGGGTCACCACAAATATACACTGGCTTGATCAGCCACGTTGGCTTGAGACACACATGTATAACAATTGGAGTAAATGATTCAGAACTTGTAGACTTGTAGCTTTGCATGGTGAAGAGGATAAGAAATGACTGTTTGCACTGACACCATGCGGCTCTTTTCAGAACTATTTTCGAGGGCTTAAAACCAGAACTGAGTATGTCCACTTTTGCCTAAAATGTGCTGTGGGAAGTTTCTGATTTTTCAGAATGATTCAAACTTTTAAACTCATTTTTTGTTTCTTCAAAATGTCGATTTTGGACATACCCAGTTCTGGTTTTATAAGCCCTTACTACTCACACAGTCTTTTCTTTTCTGATTCAGAACTCAGAAGTGACCGATTTAATTTGATTTGATTTGATTAATTCGCAAAATCCACAAGACAAAATGACAATTACAATCACATACACATAATTTGTAAAAAAAAGAAAATGAGATTTCAGAAAAGGGCACATAGGGACCCTAGTCCCTTCTTAGTCAGACCTTGTTTTAGGAAGAACCTCTGTTGTCTGTTCCTTCACTGTCACCTTATGGCTCTCCAAAGTTGCTTGCAGATCAGCTAAGTGATCCAACTCCCTCTGGACTGCTGTAGATAACCATTAAGGAAATAACAATAACATGCTCCGCTAGAAACATCATTCTTTTGGAAGCCCTATTTGTTATGCATATATATATGGAAAAGCATCAGAGGTGTAACTTGACAAAAATACAAAATCCTTAAAAAATAGGAAGCAGGCCTGGGTTCTCCCTTTGGTCTGAACCTCATGGAAGCCCCCTGAACCTCATGGATGTTTAATCTTGGAGGATTTACAGACTCTCCACATCCCCACAAACAAGAAACGAGAGGTTTGGACACAATACACGCTACTTCTTTCTTTCCTTGGTGGCTACTTCTCTTTCAAGAAAATTTTTAGGCAAAGGCAGATTTGTAAAAAATCCTGAGAAATTACAGGCCAGAAGTATACATTTAGGTACTGGTTATGGATGATTTGACAAAATACTAAGTAAAGACAAGTTGACCCTAACTCCCTAGGCCCATTTGCTGACACATAACCTGAATCCTTCCTAACTCCCTAGGCCCATTTGCTTACACATAACCTGAATCCTTCCTAACTCCCTAGGCCCATTTGCTTACACATAACCTGAATCCTTCCTAACTCCCTAGGCCCATTTGCTTACACATAACCTGAATCCTTCCTAACTCCCTAGGCCCATTTGCTTACACATAACCTGAATCCTTCCCAACTCCCTAGGCCCATTTGCTTACACATAACCTGGATCCTTCCTAACTCCCTAGGCCCATTTGCTTACACATAACCTGAATCCTCCAAAATCCTTCAGTAGTAAAGCAAGCATAATGACCACTACCATCATATGCAGATGACATTTATGCACACATGTGTTTCTAACATACATTTATGTACATGGCCCAGGGCCAGGGACCCTCCCTGCATGCATGGCCACTGACCCAAGCACTGGCCTTGTAATCACTACAACAAACATGGATGTACATGTACCATGGAGGAAGGAAGGCAAGTATGCCTGATAACCTCAATCCTCCAGAATCATTTTTTGGACAGACCAACATGTACCATGTAACCTCAATCCTCCATTTTCATCCAGTGTCAAATATAGCCTGATAACCTCAATCCTCCATAATCCACCAAGCAAATAATCACATCTGCCCTCAATCCTTCAAAATCCTTCACCACTGCAATTTCCACATAACCTCAATCCTTCAAAATCCTTCACTTTGGCAAAGAGGATTTTGGTACTTGAGAAGGTTAGGGTTAAGGCACGTTTTAGATATGAACCTTAACAAAGAATTTCTCTATTTAACCCTAACCTTCCCAAATCCTCCAAAATCCTCTTTGCCAAAGTGAAGGATTTTGAAGGACTGAGGTAATGTGGAAATTGCAGTGGTGAAGGACTTTGAAGGAGTGAGGGCAGATGTGATTATTTGCTTGATGGATTATGGAGGATTGAGGTTATCATGCTATATTTTACACTGGATGAAAATGGAAGATTGAGGTTACATGGTACATGTTGGTCTGTCCAAAAAATGATTTTGGAGGATTGAGGTTATCGGGCATACTTGCCTTCCTTCCTCCATGGTACATGTACATCCATGTTTGTTGTAGTGATTGCAAGGTCAGTGCTTGGTCAGTGGCCACTGTTTATTGCTCCATGCATGCAGGGAGGGTCCCTGGCCCTGGGCCATGTACATGTACATGTATCACAGATAAGCAACACATGTGTGCACACATGTCATCTGCATACAATGGTAGTGGTCATTATGCTTGCTTTACTACTGAAGGATTTTGGAGGATTCAGGTTATGTGTAAGCAAATGGGCCTAGGGAGTTAGGAAGGATTCAGATTATGTGTAAGCAAATGGGCCTAGGGAGTTAGGAAGGATTCAGGTTATGTGTAAGCAAATGGGCCTAGGGATTTAGGGTTAAGTTAATGAAAAGCAAATTACATTTACAGCTTCAGAACTGTGCAGAGAATAACATGTACTAACATGTACATACAGTATGCTGTGTTGCAGTGGTATCAGGTCCAAAAATTCAAAGTGCCTACATCAGCTGGCGCACAACCAGTTGTGTGGGACTGTTGGTATTCTGTGCACATTACTGGTAAAATGGGTTAAATGAAACAAAATCAACCAACAGTTATTAATACTACAATAATGGCTTTCAATGCACCAGTAATAAATCAAAGGATATTGTAATTCTTGCTGGAATTCAGACTGTTTTTGACTGTACTTTGCCCTGGTATTCTGTGCCTCGGCCATTTCTTCAGCAAAGGCATCATTGGATTGGTCATGTGACATGCACGTTTCCTTTTCATCTTTCAGAGCCACGTATCCTGCGACAACAAAAGAGAATGACGCTATTTTCTTTCACCACAAAATTACACAGAATGTCAGTTTCTCATTATTAAAAAGCAAGAAAAGATTTGGTTTAACACTGCGACATATAACTGTGCATGAATATTGCAGGAGTTTAAGTATTTTAACTCTCCTACTATTACAAGGGTCAAAATCAGTCAAAATGTTGATGTACTTGCCAAGGTATATCTAGTGCACTTAAAAGTCAAACACTGTCAAACCTTACGTGTAGTAAGTACATTTGCAGGTCAAAATGAGTTGACTGTTTTTGACTGGTAAAAGCATTGTCTTGTATTGTTCAGGGTGGTCAAAATGACAGTCAAAACCAGTCAAAAATGCCCCTGTGTGCACATTTGGGTCAACAGTCAAAACAGGCAGTTGACTGATTTTGACTTCTACAGGGTGTCCCAGAAAAAAGGTAATTCTGACAATAAGGGTTAATTTTGACAAAGATATGCTTTTTATGGCTATTAATCATGTTAGTCGTCGTCGTCGTCGTATTTACCACTTCAAAAGGTGACCTAATTATAGTGCCAAAGTCGTGCACCGGCGCTATGCACAATGCTTATATACATAATAATAATAATAATAATGTGTGGACTTATATAGCGCACGTACATGTATCCACCAACTAAGTGGTGCTCAAGGCGCATTCTTTTTTACGTGCATTACACAACACACGGGACCTACGGCTTTACGTCCCATCCGAAGGACGAAGCAATTATGGTTAAGTACCTTGCTCAAGGACACAAGTGTCACGACCGGGGCTCGAACCCACACCCTGCTGCTGGCAACACCAGAACTTGAGTTCGGTGCGCTAGACCGCTCGGCCACGACACTCCAATGTATGTACATGTAGGTACGTCTTCATTACGGGGCCGGGGGGTAGAGGTAAACAAAGAAAATATTAGTAACTTACCAATCCACACCGGGTGGGTAATAAATTCACGTGTTTTTAAATTCGCGCTGTCTAACCGTTACGCGAAAACCGCGAAAATAAATGTTGCGCGAAAATTACCAGTTTTACAGTATAACGTCCAGCTCAAGTAATACATCCAAATCCAATATTACACTATTTTCTCTTGAATAACAACACAACGTCATAATTTTTTGGCCATTTCGATTGTGAAAACAGAAATAAGCTGAAACTATCACAAGTTGGTTGTACATCTTGATGCACATTTAGTCTAGCCAGCAATGTGTGCAATCTGCAATGATGTACATGTATGCGTACCCTGCTGGTACATGTATTTTGCAGATTATTTTGCAACAGAAACAGACAGTAAGCTTACTCTTTGAAGCAGTTGTGCCAACACTATTAGCCCTCCTACTTTTGGTACCTTTTTCATACAAGTTGATGCACCATTTGAAACCATTCGCTTTTGTGGTTTTGAATGGTGAGAAAACTGTGTACAGTATTGATTTCCCCAAATGGTTTGGAATGGTAGGTCAGCTAATACAAAACCTTGTTTGGATCTTTCCAAATGGTAGTACAGCTAATACAAAACCTTGTTTGGATACTTCTAAGTGGTGAATCAATGGACCCTCTATGCATTTGAATGGATTTGAATGGTAGTAAAGCTTGCTACCAACACTGTTCAAATGGTATCACCATGTGTGTACAAAACCAATGGGCATTTTTGAAAGTGGAAATTTTGAATGGTTTCAAATGGTCTATCAGTAGGAGGGTTAGTGTACTTTTGAAAATTTACAATCGATCAATTTCCTGGATATTAACAGAACAGCCAAATGCAGCCTTATATTGAGCAACTTTTTAATTCAAAGAAAGTAAGCATACTCATAGAAGCATTTCTGCGGACATTTCCAATGTTACACAGGTCTTAGTTTATACCTTTGATGATTTCTTTCAAGAACTCTTTCTGATCCACCTCTATCCCTTTCAACTCTTTCATCTTCTCGCCATACTGGGACAGCTTCTTGGAGCTGGACTCATCCTCCAAGCACTGAGAGATCGCCTGTGTTGCTTGGATGACTTGTCCCTCCTCAATCAGGCTGATGGCATTGGACAGATTGGATGCTGATGTCATCTTCCTTCGTACAGTTAGTTCTTTGTTGTGTCTTAAAATTGTATTTCCTTCACAAAAATAAGATAACCTTTTGGTGAAAGATGCCACAAACAGGTTATTATTTATACACATATTATTATACAGTATTGGTGAGCCAAATGTCATTCCGATTTTTGGTAACTTTTTAAACTAACACTCAGTGGAATGCAATAGTTACACTGATCAAACTAGATGCTTATGCAACCAGTAATACACCATAGTTTCGAAGTTTTCCAAGAGCTAAAGGTAAGTGCATCATTTCATGAGTGCCGCGTATTGAATAACCATATTGAATGGGATATATAGCCGACTGTCAGATCACAAAGGAGACGCCTGACAGGGCGTTGTTTAAAATCCATCGCCACTCAAAGAAATCTATTCAGACGGATTAAGTGTTAGGGACTGAATGGTGTATTTGATCCAACAATGTGTAGACAATGTTCACGTCTCACTGTCTAGCCATGGTGGTCTGTGACTCTGGCTTGTGCACCACGTACGAGTACATGTACATCATATGGATGCCAGTCAACTCGCCCCCTGGCAATCTCGCTCTCTGGCAATCTCGCCATTTACAATGCCGGGGGGGCAAGTTTGCTCGGGGGGGGGGGGACTTTGTGAGGGGCACGTTTGTATCAACTGGGAGCGAGTTTGTCAGGGGGTGAGTTTGTAAGGGGCAAGATTGTAAGTGGCGAGTTTTCCAGGGGTTGAGTTGACTGGCATGCCATCATATAGTGCAACAAGACCGTGCAAAAATTTGCTGTAGAGTGACATAGCTTACCGATTCGCAATCATCTTACTTATATTTGTAATTCGTAATAATTTTGTAAGAAAGGAACTATAAAACTAGACATAATCCGTACAAATATTCCCACTTTAGATTACAGTCAATATATTAGGATATCATATCATGCATATTTAAATATATGCAGAATATGGGCGTTACCTTAAAAATTTACAACAAAATAACATTTGCAGTAATTGCAATAGTTTGATCCCTCAAATCCCTATTAAAATGAATGAGTTTGTGAATTGGAGGGTTTAGTCATGAATTAAATCAAAGCATGGATCAACAGCGGCTCGATCAAAGTTGGGGGATTAGGACACTATTCTATTATGCCATACTGGGACTCTTGTCTCGTGACAAAACACATGCACGTACTCTTGATAAACCAATGATTGATGTTTATTTAAAATAGTGTGAGTGGAATCCAAACTCGGTCACAGCTTCAGAAGTGCAAATGACGTGTGACAATCGCATGGTTTTATTCTCCACAGTACTGTGCAGGAATAAACCTTGTCACATGTTTATACTATGACTCAGTCACGTGGAACGTGAATCACGTGAACTCGGGCTGATGATTTGATTGGGACGCAGGACGCAGTAACTGTCCCACATAATTATTATGCAAAAGAATTTGCCAATGGCCATGGTGCACTCGTGAACGGCGCGATTGCACGCGTCTCTCAGGTAAGCACTGCTTGTAGATGGGTACATCCCTCTTAACGGCTCTAAAGCACTCATGCGTGGAAAAAAAAAATCACAATATTTAACAGCGATGTAAGTTTGACAATATATTGTGGATGAAAAAAAAATTATATCGCTCAAGCCTAGTGCTGTGAATTACATACACAAACGATACATGTAGATTTGTACATCACATGCACTCCCCATTACCCTACATGTAACATTAACAGTTGTAACATTAACCAATTGATCTAATCCTTTGCCTTTTTGGCTTTGCAATTTTGCCCCGTCAAACATTAACGTTAACGTTACATCTTTATAGTTACAATATAATGAAGATGATGATATGGAAAGAATGTCGTATCCAACCGCCACTTTTTAAGGGTTTTGGGTGAATTTTTTGCAACCACTAACCAGTTAAAAAATTATTCTATCGATTTTTGGGGGTACAGAAAGCAAAAACTATCTTTAAAATCCACTTTTATGATGGTTTCGGACTTTATTTCCCTTCTAAAAAAATCCTCCCCTTCAAAAAATAGAAGGATCCTATTATTGTTGCCACTGCGCATGTACGATGACCGTGTTGGTCACTGACTGGGGAGTTGACAAAATCAAACTGACATGACTGAGGAAGTCATTGTATACCAAAAATGCCTGATTTTTCACGAAATAAATATCATGGAATAATATATACTATATGTCCATCATCATCCATATGTTCTCCACCTTACTGGGTAGGTAAGATTACTTTATTGGTTATATTGAATGAGAAAAAGTGGCGGTCGGATACGACATTCTACCCGATGATATTTGATATGCAATCCTTCTTTGACTTATGACCACCAGTGCATTGTGCTACATGTACATAACTATTTAGTTACATAAAAATTTAATATAAAATGCAGTAACTAACACTAACAGTTACAGTCAATACCACTAACAAGGTTACAGCATAGAGCAAGGACCATTCCAGGTCTATGGCTATGGTTTATCGTCCATGTACGTAATTCGCCGCACTCGTGAAATGACGCACTTACCTTTGGCTTAGCATTTCTCAGAAAACTTACAAAACTATGGCGTATTACTGGTTGCATAAACTTATCTAAGTCATACTTGTTACAAAAATAAAAATCATAGTGAAATTGTATGATTTACTGGAAAGTTAGTGCTTGTGAAACTGGAAAAAGTTGTTTAACCGCTGATTTTACTAGATACAAATAGTAACGGATTTACATGACCTCAATTTTTTTTCCACGAATATCTGTGATTTTGTTGTTCTATGCCGTCAACGAGCTATTGTCTGTGGAAACCAAAAGATATGAATGCTTTGCATTTGCAATGATTTTTTAAAGAAATACTGATCCTCAAAATGGACACATTCCTTATAGAAGAAGTGAACGAAGACTACTTAATTCGTTGGTGTTTACTTCGTCGGTAGTGGATAATTATTGAGAAAATGAAACATTAATATCATGGTTATGAAAAGAAATCTTTTATTTGACAAAATGTTAACCGCAGTTTTTACACATTTCAAAGTTTTAAAGTACTTTTTGCAAAAATTTTAACCACCTTCCATTTTATTGGTATTTCAAGAATATTGATTAAAAGTTTTGAGAGCTTCTCCAAATTATACCATTTTATTTTAAAAATCTAAAACAATATTTTTATTTTCAAGATTAAAAACAATTTTACAAGCCATCTGGAATAAGATGAAACATGATTCAATCGGGGAAATTTCGAAAACACATGAGGCTTTTTTTCATTATTCATTATTTCCATAGATCATTAATAACAGCGCAATCACAAGATGTTTCTTCTAATTTGACGTATTCTTAATCACTTTATGGACATGCTTTCTACCTGTGAGAGAGAGGGTGAAGGGTAAAAGGTACAGAGGTAAACAGCTAAATAAATTTATGATATTGATATGATCGATTAGGCCTATGGCTATTCCTGTGCACGTGCGTGTCGCCGTACATATGGTCGCCCGTGTACATACGTGCATCATTATACGTGCGGGCCGCACACACAGGCATAACTTAGATACAAAGACTCAACAGCGAACGTGTTGTGCATGTGAAGGCGGTACAGTTGCAGGTGCGGATCGGACGGAGTTTACCATACAGTTTTACTTTTAATTAGCGCGATGCGACCTTTTTTGTGAACGACGTATGCGGGACTAAATAAGAGAACATGTGCTAATGATTATAGTGCACATACTGGTGGAAATTTGGTAAAAACTTCGTTTTAGTATGTGGATGATTTGGAATTAAATTTGTTTGGTGGAAATACCTTTTTTGTGCAAATAATAATTTTTTTGGCAAATAATGAAAAATTTAGGCGGTAGCTTTCGGGACATGTGGGCGGTGGACGCAAATCTATGACTTTCATTCTCATGGCCTTATTCTGTGACTAACCATGCTAACTCATTGTAATTTGTATCGAGTAGTACATGTACTAGGCCTACTACTAGTACTATAGTACTAGTAGTAGGCCTAACACAGTGTTTTATTTATTTTATTTTATTTTTTAGTCATCTTTAATGAGGGTAAACTCCGATCAGTGCACAGCACTGCTTTCCATGGAGGCCCTCAGTACAAATACAGTAATAATAAAAACAAAACGTACATCATACAAGCTAAAAACATCAAAAGCACAAATACAAAAATTATCAAAAAATACAAATTACAAATTATTTGAACTTAAAATGTGCTCCTTGACATGCTTTTTAAAAGTCAAGATAGTTGGCAAGCTTTTAATGGCAAGTGGAAGATTATTCCATGACCTGGCTCCAGAGAACTTGAAGGAACGTTTACCAATTTCAGTTCTTATAGCTGAGTGAGAAATGTTATTACTGGTATTGAATCTAGTATTATAAGAATGAGTATTCATTTGAGATTGTATACTAATTGACAAATACTCTGGAGCCAGGCCATGGACACACTTGTACATAAGAATATTTTTAAAATACTCAGCCCGCTCACGAACCTGCATCCAATTTAATTCAGTATATATGTCAATCACATGTACATCTCTAACCTTGTAGCCTAATGTTAATCTTGCAGACTTGCTGCCCGGTTTTGTAAAATCTGAATTCTGTTAACATATTTATCATCAGCACCATGAGTCCAAACTGTGCAACAATAGTCAATGTGAGGCAAAATGAGAGCATAAATACAATATATTACGAGTATATTGGTCAACATACCAACTCAACCGTTTCATTACTCCAATTCTTTGAGAAATTTTGGCAGCAGTTTTACACACACGCAGCGACAAAGGAAATAAAAGAACAGTTCCAAAAAGTAATAACAATGTCTTCTATATACTAAACAAAAATACACCATTTAGTTATAAATGCACTTACTGTTAAAATCATTGGACAAATTCCGACGTTAGCACACACTTTACGTTCAAAAGAACCGCCACACTGTGACTGTGTCAACTTACTCAAAGATAGTGTAGCGCCCCCTACGGCACTTTAAGTTAGTCTATAGTCTAGTATAGTATTAGTAATTGTATAGGAGTCCATACCGCGCCGTACCACCAACCATCACGTACGGCACGATATCCGATCGCGTAAGTTCACATTAGTTTAGGAACTTGCGTTCAGAGAGTATGGATTACTGCTTGATTTACTGAAATGCTGCCGTCGGAATGAACATTATTTTAAATTTTATCCAAGTTCAAGAATCACAGGCCGAGTGGAAACAAAGTAAAAGATACTGAATTTACTGTCATCTGCACTAAACCTAAACGTCTGACGTTGTTCAGTGTTTGTTGTTATTCATTTTCGAACAGGAACAGAGACATCTCGAACTGACAGATCAGAAGGTAACGTTTGGCATGGATAGTACTGGTACTTAATACATGTAGTACTTTTAATAGGCAGTTTCATGAAAATTTGAAGTTGCTTCAATGCTTTTAAATGTCATATCACTGGATAGAACAAAAAATTAGAAAGAAAATGAGGGGTCAATGGTCATGATACTATAGGTTAACCCTATGCAAAGTTACGAATTTTTGTTGATTTAAATATTTGGTCATTTTTAAGATCCAGTTTCAATGGAAAAGGTTGTGACCGAATGTGCCTGCAATGTATCCTTGTAGTACTAACAAAGTCTATTTTCAGCAAGTTGCACTGTTTTTAAGCCAACGTTACAGTTGGCATGGATTGATCATTTAAGATAACCACGATGTGTAGTATCCATTTATTGACACTAGAAGTGACTACATCCATAGACTACCCTTTTATTAGAATTTTACCATGAAAGTTCGGCAGGTCACAAACTTTTACAGTACAAAAGCATATGAAAAATAGCGCCACCAACGGCGGTTTGCGTGAATCTGCCTACTTTTAAGGAATATGTCCATTTTGAGGATCAGTATTTGTTGAAAAAATCATTGACAGCATAGAACAATAAAGTCATAGATGTTCATGAAAAAAAAATTGAGGTCATGTACATGTAGGCCTACATCCCGACCCCGTGTAGTTAAATCAGTGGTTAAACAACTTTTTCCACTTTCACAAGCACTAAATTTCCAGGAAATCATACAATTTCACTATAGTTTTGTAATTTTTCTGAGAAATGCTAAGCCAAAGGTAAGTGCGTCATTTCACGAGTGCGGAGAATTACGTACATAGACGATACTGTTAGGTAAGCTTGCGCGATAACACAATAATATCGGAAAGAATGTCATATCCGGCTGCCACTTTTTAAGGGCTTTTTTGGATTTTTTTTGCAACCACTAACCAGTTAAAAAATCATTCTATCGATTTTTGGTGGTACAGAAAGCGAAAACTATCTTTAAAATCCACTTTTATGATGGTTTTCGGACTTGATTTCCCTTCTAAAAAAATCCTCCCCTTCAGAAAATAGAAGGATCCTATTAGTATTATAGTTGCCACTACGCATGTACAATGACTGTGTTGGTCACTAATTGTGGAGTTTACAAGATCAGACTGACATGACGGAGGAAGTCATCGTATACCAAAAATGCCTGATTTTTCATGAAATAAATATCCTGGAATAATTTGAAGTATACATGTATGTCCATCATCATCCATATGTTTTCCACCTTACCAGGTAGGTAAGATTACATTATTGGTTATATTTAATGAAAAATAGTGGCGGCCAGATACGACATTCTACCCATAATATCAAATATCGCGATACCTTTTTTGTTCAATTATGATATCGAAAACCTTTTCAAGTTATTGAGATATCGGCAAATTGTGATTTAAAAAATATATCGTAATGAAAAAAAATTGCGCTTGTGAGTAGATTCAGAAATTCCATGGAAACAAAATTAGGCCAGTCTTTTCAAGCTTTCAGAAGTAAGAAACAAAAGCAAACTACTTCAGTGGTCGGATCACAGTGGTCCAGACCCAGAACTCTGCTCTCTTAATCCACTGCCACTCAAAGAAATTCTATCCATCAGACGGATTACATGTTAGGAATGCATGCCTGTAGTTGTCGGCTCTAAAACAATCATGTGTGAATGAAAAAAATAATCGCGATAATATCGAAAATCGCGATCATATATATTGGCCGATATATCGTGGATGAAAAAAATTGATATTGCCCAAGCTTAGTACTAGTAGGGCTAACGTTAGTCCAAGACCATCTATGTAAATGTGCTTAACGTTAGAGTACTAGTACAGTAGGGTCAGGTACATGTACTTACAATACAATACAATGAAGGCATTTATATACATGTAGCGCTCTTACACAAACGGTATCACAGCGCTTTACAGTGAGATGCAAGTACAATTTAAAAATACACAGTGCCTAAAATAAATGAGTCTTGAGAGATGTTTTAAATTGAATCAATGAAGAAGCATGACGGATACCAGATGGTAGTTCATTCCAAATGCTGGGTGCAGCAGTATAGAAACCCTTGTTAGCCGCAGTTAAATGTGTATAGTTGGCTTTTTGAAGATCCGGGAATCAGAATTTGTAGGCCATGTAAACATGTAACGGTAACGTGAGATCGGTAATTTGGGTGAAATTTTAATTTAACATTAACGTTAATTTAACTCTCCTACACATGGAGGCCACTCTGATCCACTAAATTCTGTTCTTCAGTACATACATGTACAAGCCTGCTGTCCTTTCCAAGTAATCTTACAAAATCAACTGTGTGCCACCCAAGGCCACTGTAAATGTTTGAACATATTAGTATGGCCTGCAATGTATCAATGGGAGACCACCTTACCCTGCAATCTCAGTGGTGTGACAGTGCACAGAAGGGTAACCATAGGAGGCCACTGGCAACAGCTAATGGCTTGGAGTGGCCTGAATGGGTTGTTTCAAAAATTGCACTGATTGTAGGAGGGTTAATGTTAACCCTAACTCCCTAGTGTAATTTACCAGGAACCATACCCATCCTTACAAATTCCAACACCATATGGCAAACTGTATACACAAACTGTTGGACTCTGATTCTGGACGTATGTATGCCTAACCCAGCGTAAAAGACAATCAGTTTAGGGGTCCAGTACCCATCCTAACAAATTCCAACAAAACCTGGTGTTGGAGTTTGACTGGATGGGGATTGTTAGGGTTAATGGTTTTTTTTGTTAGCCTAACAATTAGTACTATGCGTACAGTATGCTTTGGAAAAATTATTGAAATTGCTTTATAAACCAAACAGTATCTGGGAGTGAACCATGACTAGGCATGTCACAGGGACCAGTAATTAATCCTGAAATACCACTGTGGTACGTACACACACACATACACAGAAACTAGTACGAGTGCAAAAACATGCCCTTTTCAAAATCGTTTTTTAAATATATACAATATAATATAAACAAGAATATATCTTTTTAAATTATGATTCCAGATTTGAAGAGAGGAAGACTTCCTGTCAATATAAGTTTATACAGTGTATATATATTTAAGTTTCCTTACGAACAAAAACAGGGAAAGTGCTACTAATACTGCTTGAAAATGGTTCAATTGTTAACACTTGCCGCTGCAGCTCATGTTGAAATCGAGCTCACAGCACCAAACCGAGTCGGCTGTTTTGCAAGCTCGGGCGATGACGGATGAATCCGAAGGTGATCCTGGGCTCCTACAGTGCCCATATTGGGAAGTCCCATTCATCCCGAATACATCCGAACTCGGTTCCGACGATTACCGAAATGAGCCACGTTTTCGGGTGTACGATCGGTTGAAATTATGCTCGCAATCCAGGCCTAATATTTCAATTTTTCGCAATTTTTCAAGCTGATCTTTCAACACGAATACTTATAAATCTTTTGTACATTTTCACTAAGTTTAAGATCCATAATTAATCGGGATCACCTTTTGATTAATGCATTTTTGTGGGGGCCCCGTTTTGATTTTGCCGGTGCGTGGCCGATATTAAGCCAGGGATTTGACAGCAGATATTGTGAATCTTGTGACAGATTTTGAAGTTACAAATAAATATTATTTACTTTTAAAATATCAGAATTTATGGAATAATAAAGTGAGAAATAACGTGTTTAAATGGGAATGTTTTGTGATTTAAAAAAACAGTCTACGGGGAGTAAGTATTACACGGAATAGCGGGAAATGTATCACGTGATCCGTAACACACACTGTACATTGATTGGAAGGGTCACCCTTCTTGGACCTTTTGGCTGTTTCGCCTATTGAACTTACTCCAACTGTGACGGGCTCGTGAAATAAGAATATAAAAAAAAAATTAAAAATCACCGAAAAAAAATATATATATATTATGTAAACTCTTACAGGACAAAACACAAACATATTTGTGAAAGATGTTCAGATGTTCAGTGTTGTATTATGAATGGATTTGGAGATATAACATACGTATTAAAATAGACACAAAGTACACACAGTCACGCACCGTAGTTGTGGGGACATACACTCGCTTTTAGACACAGTTGTGGGGACCGAAAATGCTATGGGGACATGAAAATGTCCCCACAGATACGGCGTTCTTGCCTTCCCTTTTGTTATAGGTCCCCACAACCTTGCCAGTGCCTACCCACAAGAATCAGTTTTCACTCACGGTGCCACGCTTAAAAATACAGTAAAGTTCCATTGCATTTTTTCAGGAAGGACCCCGAATATTAATTACTTAAAAATCTGTAACTTTTGAACTGTTAAATCAATTTGTCTAATTTTTTGTTATTAAGTTTGATATTTTTTGCCCTTTCAATCAATATGAGTTTTGTACAGATACAAGGAATTTGAATTTTGGGTCTAACATGACTCTGTAGGCCTTTCTCTATCATAAGGTTACACATGCATGAACCAGATATAGATTAGAACACTTCAATAAACCCCAATCACCGTAATACATGCATGCGCTATGTTTTTCACAGGGCAAAAATGTTTATTTAGAACACACATTGCCATCTGCAAGGGTCAGGAACATGGTATATAAATACGTGTACAAACCAGTCCAAAGCTTCCATCCTCTATAGCCATGATTAACCCTAACCTTCCCAAATCACTCCAAAATCCTCTTTGCCAAAGTGAAGGATTTTGAAGGATTGAGGTTACATGCTACATGCTCTTTGCTAAAGTGAAGGATTTTGGAGGATTGAGGTTATTAGGCATACTTGCCTTTCCATGGTGCATGTACATCCATGTTTGTTGTAGTGATTGCTAGGTCAGTGCTTGGGTCAGTGGACACTGTTTATTGCTCCATGCATGCAGGGAGGGTCCCTGGCCATGTACATCACAGATTAGAAACACATGTGCACATACATGTCATGTACTTGCTTTACTACTGAAGGATTTTGGAGGATTCAGGTTATGTGTAAGCAAATGGGCCTAGGGAGTTAGGGTTAAACTTAAAGGATCGAGAACATAAAATATAAACCAAAGATGTAGTCATGTTTTTTCTTTGAGTAGTCAAGTCCAAGTACTTCTAAGCCATTCGAGTTCAAGTCTTGTTTGAAAAGGTACTCGACAAGACGACAAGTAATGAGTGGTACTACCAACAATGTGTATGTAACTAGAGCTCAAGTTGTTAGGACAAATGCACGGTGTTCGTGTGAACTTCAGGTTCAATCAAATTACCATTGATGACGTCGCAATCATATTTTTCGAAATTATCAAACATTTTGTATTATAACATATCAACATCAGTTTTGCTTTTTAAATAGAATATGCTCAATTTGAACTTCCTGTTTTGGCCCGGATAGCTACATGTACATAATTTCTTTGAGATTAGTGTTAGATATTTAATTGTTATTACAATCATGAACAAATTTAGGCATTATCTTTTCTTTGTTCAGGAGTTTTTCTTGATAGGCCTATTTGATCAATTTTAAAAGATAATTTCAAATTCTCCATGCAATAACTTCAGGTTCAATCAGGTGATAGCATTTTATTGTATTTAATATTATTGTTGACCTTGCCAAATTTCATGAAATGTAATTTAACTTACACCTGCAGCTAGATTTTTATAATTTTTTTCCTTCTCTCTACAACTACTGGTCGGACGCATGCTTACTTTAAACATGTACCATTGTCCGTTACATTCTTTGAATTTTGAACTTCCGATTTCGACCGGAAGTAAAGATCACATGTAGTGCACGTCTGTAAGAAAAAATTCACATAATTACGTGTTTTTCCATTCTTGGTTCAGGAGATCTGATTTCTGATATACATGTAATAACCTTTGTTTCAGTGTATAAATGTAATTTGACACCTGATGATGTAATGATGACGTCATTGCGACTTCATGTTTTTCCAGATTTCATTCTTTTAGCACTAATGACATTACCAACAATATTTTTAAAAGGTCTGACCTCCCTCAATATAACTACATGTATACTACTTCATTCCCCATGCGTTGTATCAAATTTGTGTTATAATTGCATTCAGAATGTTCGTATTATACTTAATGTGTGAAATCTTAAATCAAACATTCATTTGGGAAATTGTTGTTCCTCCAATGGCGATATATCGGAAAGCTAATGGTGTCTTCTACATGTACGTATGTATGCACGTGCATCATGATCAAAACCAGAGAATGAAACTGTACATGAACATGTAAAATCCCTCTCCGTTTGTTCGGCTTTTTAAACAATTTAAACACTACTTTCCAAATTCTATAAGCTTGAAAACAGCTGCTACATGATGTATGTAACTGTGTTGCCATAAAAACGGATATATCCTTCCAATTTAATCATACCGCTAACAGTAAACAAATCACGATGCATGATAAACCCTACTTATCATGACCCCGACACGATAATAACGTAGCGTGAACACGTTGTTCAATACATGCTATTTTATCGAGTCCTAATCGACACGATACATGATATTTAGGCCATAAACATCCGTCGTAAAATTAAACAAGCAAACATGCATATGCGCATCGAGGCGATTAGCGCTCGATAGCAAACCGCAATTGATACATCGTGTTACGTTTTCGTCTGACATGATCCCAACCATTTTGGCAATTTAGGTTAACCGCATCCGGTTTTTCGGTACCATTGAAGACTGCACGAACTAAAAAAAACACTAAAGGCCTAGTGGCCGAAGACTCGGTAGCGTGATCAGTTCCCGGGTCAGTTGTGCTCGAACACGAAGATGTGGTCGCAGAAGAATGTCTCGAATTTGCCGGCTTCTCGCTTGACCCGGCTGCCGTGTCTATCCAGTGAACGATTTCCCCTGTATCGCATCGCAAAATGCGATGTCATTTGGGCAATCTGCGATGGAATTTCAAACAATGCATCGCAGATTTTGCGATACAAATTTCGACAGATTTATAAACATTTTTAAAATCATATTCACAAACCTTAATCGAAATAACGTTTACATGTATATTTCCGACCAAAAAATATAGAGCTATCCGTCCCGACTGGGTTTGTTTCCGCATGGTTTCCGTGTGTCCAGACCATGCCGGGGGGTACGTCCGTGCAACGTACATGTACGTGTTCAACGATTAACGGTGTTGATGCAACAGTAAACACAACTTTATTTTCCAGCAATCCGTAAATGTTTTTTTCCGCAATGCCTAAAATTCTATGTGCATGCATTATTTTTCTGCTGATGAATTAACTACGAGCGAAATTCCCGAAGTGGAAAACACGCAACAACCGCCCATTTTTAGCTTCACACGTGTTTATTTTTTCTTCTCCTGAGTTTGGGGGTTGGAACATTGAGCAATTGGGCCACCCCCCATACACAATAGTACCGTGTTCAGTTCACATGTGCGCTTTCATACGACGATCACTACGGCCGTGTTCAAACTCTAGAAACGTTACTAACTTCGTTTTATAATAAAAGTTTTTGAAAATTAACAAAATGAGCATTCATTTATATATGTAGTGGTGAGATTTAGAATCATTTCGGCACACAATATGATCGCGCTTTCAACCACTCGTTTTCCTGACGAATTTTTAATAATCAAAATCAAGCTTGATCATACCACAAAGTAACGTTACACTAGGCAAAATTCACGTCGCATCATTTACACGCGGCGCGGTAGAGACTAGGTGGCATTAGCTCATCGTGCAGGCGCAAACAACCAATCATAATGGGGATTCCCAGGTCATTTCCCTGACGTCATAAATAAATGCTAATTAGTGTATTTGTTTGTACCGCTACAAGTACAAACTGAGATTTATTTTATAATATCGTACGATGTTTTAATTGATCTATAGACTAAAGTCCTCAAAATAGTGGCAAATAACTCAAAGAAATGAAGAATACATGAACTTTTAAAACTTTTATTACTGTTTAATGAAATATTCACACAATTTTTGTGCCGGTCGGTAAGACATCAATTTGCGTTTCGTGCCGGTCGGCCAGCGGGAGTGCCGGTTAGACCCGACCGGCGCCGACCGGCGTAGCTACAAAATAAAGCAACTGCATGGTTCCACCTTTAAAAAAAAAATAATAATTGAATTTAAAAAAATGTAAATGTGATTGGAGTGTTGATAAATGATTATTGAATATCAGAGATTTATATATATAAAGTATTTTGTAAAATTAAATGAAGTTGAAAGAGTGTAATAAATACCCTACTAACAACCGAAGAATGCCAATGGACAGAATGTAACTCCGAGGATTCGGGTAAGTATTATGTTTGTTAAGCCGCACAAATTGTGTGGTATGTCTGTTTGTTACCTCTGCAAAGGAGGTTATGTTTTCCGGTGTTTATTTGTCTGTCTGTCAGCACGATTACGCAAAAATTTATGGACGGATTTTGAAAAAAAATTGTGGACGGGTTGGCCTTGGGCCAAGGATCAATTGATTAGATTTTGGTAGTGATCCTGATCCAGAATTTGCACTTTAAGTGTACCGATTGGACTCCCTAAATGACTAACAAGATAGATACATGCCGCGTCTGCAAGTGGTCTATACCGATGATTAATTGGTCGATTTAGAGGGTAAAACACCATAGACATACCTTTGCTAGACCTACAACAAAATTAAAGTAACGTCGATCCTTTTTATGCTGACTGGTATTAATAGTATTAATGGTATTTACTACATACCAAAAGTAGTAACCATCTACGTTAACAATTTAATACATTCATTGCAACTCTCAGTTATCAAAGGCAGAAATAGATTTTATTTAATAATAGCATTGTGAAAATTTACGTTCCTTTCTATCGATAAACGGCACAATTGTTTGGGTCCATGAGCATACTTCTACATTTGTAATCTGTCATTTTCACAATCTGGTTTAAACCAACTTAATTTATGTCCGTAAATATGACGTTCGATACATATCCTTCAACAAAATCCTGACGTTCGATACTTTTTTAAATAGTCTGTCAAATAAATGACGTTAGAAAACAAATGTCAAAAAACTGACGTTCGCAACATTATTGTGTCGTGCGCGCTGCGCACGAATATTCCACGTAGCGGCCGGTCACTTCGCTAGCTGTCAACGTTCATGTGCTGCGAATTTATAGTTCCGGCGGCATTCTGAATATAAATCTGGTGGCGTGAATCGGTTCTCTTACGTCATCTTTGTCGTACGTCAGTTTTTTGATAGATCGATATTAAGATGACCTATCGTACCCAGGGGAAACAGCGGAGTTCGTTACTTACCGATGTGAGAGTTGCTAGTAATGCATAAAAAGAAAGAAGCGTGCGTCGTCATGGTCGGGGTCCAAGTTTAACACGAAACCAGGATTAACGTTCGATCGAACGTCAGTTGATCGTTGGACGGACGAGACAGTTTTGCGTTGTAGAAAAGTTCAGTTGCTTTAGCGTGAATTGCTTAGTAGTAAATAATTTTGTTGATATTGTGAATTAATCTGAATAGTTTTAAATATAAAACAGCAAATCAGCGATTTCGTAGAATTTTTTATTTCTTGTCAAAGTTCACATTTTCTTATTGTTGACATCTTGACGGAAATCCATGACGTTCGCAACTTTTAAAAATAACGGCAACTGTGTGGATTCTTGAACTTCATTTTAAATCATCCCATGTCATGAATACACAGAAATAGATCGTCTACAACCTTTCTATACTGAAAAAATCAAATTCTCAGCAATCCATGAGGTTTTATTTAAAATTTAATAAAAGAAAAAAAATGCAGGTAGTGAATTTCCGTCAAAAATACTGACGTTCGAGAATTTTATTTTCGAATTCCAGATTAAGTGAGGGGATTGAAATACCAATGTTGTACATAATGATTAATCATGTGTCTGTTAACCTGTTATTCGGACATAATTGGTTTTAAAATGCACAGCTTAAAAAATCTGAGCAGTGTTTCCCCATTACTATTATATTAGACCATATTTTGAAGAACCTGCCATATACATGTACATAAATCATCATCACCACCAGGTCTTTAGTTGAGTCAAATTAGGCCTAAATACAAGTGGATTTTCGTCCTATTGTAGAATAGTTACGGGGTCCTAAACAGCACTATCGCTGTAGCGTGTACCGTGCTCATTAACACACGCTATCGTCACAACACTTGATAAGCAAAAACCACAACGTGTACCATGCAGGTTAGCCACGTTAATGGATTAGCGGTGCCGGTTTGAGCTATAAAAAAAACCCACAAGATCATGCATAGTGATCTGGTATGTTAATCCCTTGATAAGCTGGTATCATGTTGAACATCACGGTAACCGTTCACGATACTTAGGAATTTATAATGCATCGTGATTTGTTTACTGTTAGCGGTACTGTATATAACGACACGGTGAATGCGATGTACATGTAGAGTAGGATGATCAGCACTGAACGTTTGGCAATATTTGTGCACCATTGTGAGTTGACCATGTCAAGGTACATGCGGATATTTTCAGACAAAACGGAAAGTAAATGCCCTTTGACCTGTCTAGATAACCAGTCAAGACACAAGAGGGCGGTATTCACATTGCACGGTATTACCCAAAAATGTTTCGTGCATTGTATGCTAATGTGAAAGTGTGTTACATAATTATGCAATCAGTGTGTGGCCGGCAACCTTGGTGTATAGCTGTAGGCTTGTGTGGGCATCTACATGTAGATTGTGAATTAACTGTGCTATACATAATACATGTAGGGAAAAGTGCTTCAGAATATTTTTTCACTTAAACTTCCGGTTTTCGACCGGAAGGAAAGGTCATATTGAGGTCATGTCTGTGAATGAAATGTGACATAATTCAAGATCTTTAGGATGATGCAAACATTGTGAAAACATTTTTTGTGGTTCATGAGAAATGATTTTTTGAAATACAATGTACATGTTATGTATTAAACGTGTACACGTGTGTGGCACACATGCATAACGTCCCTTCAGTCAGAGGCATTTAAGGTGCAATGTATTTAATTACTAATAATTAAATAGAAAATCAATTAGTGATGACATTCTTACATCATCGGTATTAGAGCAATCTAGGAATTCCAAGGATTGTAAGTGCAAAATATGAAGTCATTCTGAGCTTGGTAACTATGTTTTTTTTGTTCGATAAGTCTCATTGAGAAGGAGAAGAATTTTTTTTTACAATTTATGAACTATTGATTTAATTTTGCCCTACACCGACGTGTGTAGCACTGTATACTCAGTGCTTTCCAAGTGTCTGTGAAAAAACTACACAGGCAACTCGGGCGGGATTCGAACCCACGACCTCCTGCTTACTAGTGCAGACGTCTTAACCTCTCGACCACCGAGCTTGCCCGATGACAATTGGCCGGCTAGAATCCCATGTAGCAGCGGGTTCCGCGATATATACATGTATAGGTTGGTGAAATTCTTGCGTCGGGAGATAAACAATTGATTTAATTTTGCCCTACACCAACGTGTGTATAGCACTGTATACTCAGTGCTTTCCGAGTGTCTGTGAAAAACTACACAGGCGACTCGGGCGGGATTCGAACCCACGACCTCCTGCTTACTAGTGCAGACATCTTAACCTCTCGACCACCGAGCTTGCCCGATGACATGTAGCAGCGGGTTCCGCGATATATACATGTATAGGTTGGTGAAATTCTTGCGTCGGGAGATAAACAATTGATTTAATTTTGCCCTACACCGACGTGTGTATAGCACTGTATACTCAGTGCTTTCCGAGTGTCTGTGAAAAACTACACAGGCGACTCGGGCGGGATTCGAACCCACGACCTCCTGCTTACTAGTGCAGACGTCTTAACCTCTCGACCACCGAGCTTGCCCGATGACAATTGGCCGGCTAGAATCCCATGTAGCAGCGGGTTCCGCGATATAGGTTGGTGAAATTCTTGCGTCGGGAGATAAACAATTGATTTAATTTTGCCCTACACCGACGTGTGTATACATGTAGCACTGTATACTCAGTGCTTTCCGAGTGTCTGTAAAAACTACACAGGCGACTCGGGCGGGATTCGAACCCACGACCTCCTGCTTACTAGTGCAGACGTCTTAACCTCTCGACCACCGAGCTTGCCCAATGACGATTGGCCGGCTAGAATCCCATATAAATTAATGTTGGTGTGGTGATGAGAGGGAGAGAGGAATAATCCCAGAATGATGAATGAAAACAGACCTCGAACACTTTTATCATCTCTTTTTTTTAATCACTATTTGGGGGAGATGTGTATACAGGTTCATGTACTGAAGTTGTTACATTGTAAATGAAGTGTACATCATATTTATTGTTACTGTTTCTATGGAATTATTTCACATATATGGATGTACATTGTAATTGTTTACATAAATTGTAATTTGATACTGTACAAGGTCAAGTGTGGAAATTATAAAGAATATGTTTATCTTTGGACTATTGAATAGAGTAAGGTATCAAAATAAAGGTTATGACTCACAGAGTGTGAATATTGAGATCATCTTGGGATTACCCATGATGCATTGCAGCCATCCAAAGATAAACTTATGTTTATCGCTTCTCAATAAAAGTTATTGCTTGAGAGTCTGATAATATGCATTGTATTATGAAAAAAGTGGTTTGTTTGTGTCAGAATATATAAAAGCATGATAATATTGTCCATACTGCCTTGTAGCCCCTAGACTTAATTTCAAGTCTGAGATCGCGGTTATTTTTGTCTGCATCAGCCACGCAAAACGCCGTTTACACCTACTGGCTATCACAGCCCTAACTCGCGATCTCAGACTTGACCCTCTTGTGTTTGTGGGATATTCATGTATTCATAGCTAAAATTTACATAATAATACGATTGCTAGAGAGATGGCAATCAGGAGGCCACAAAAACCTTGTAGGCCGCGTCTATTACTAACAGGTTACACTCGCTTAAAATTCTTTCTGTAATATTCATTCGATATTAAATTTGTATAGTGCTTGGTACGTAAATAGTATTTGAAATGATAGATAAATTTAATGAGATCTTAGAGTTGTAAAAAAGCACAAAATAAAATACATAATTCCTTCTCTACAAAAAACGTCTTACCTACAGTTTAAATGGAATCGTTGAGTACATCTCCTCCAACTGCATGTAGAAGACTTAGTTTGAATATTCATGTTATGGAAGGCTTTCCGACCAATCAGATTGTTCCGTCCACTTTTGGACTAATTCGCAATAGGGTGTGTACAAACCGACGAACAACATTCCCAAGTCTGTGATCGAAGGTTAATGTCGGAGGTTAATACACAAGAGGGCGCTATTTAATGCGATACTGCCATATATGTGACCATCCACCACAAAGGGGCTGTAAAGTCGAAAATTTCACATTTGGAGGTTCATATATTTTTGGAAAGAGTATATCATAAGGTTTAAAATGATACCAAACACAAGTCATTTCTATATTCCTACGTGAAGTTATGGTGTATCAAAGTTATTACACTGGTTACTTACACTTCCATATAAACTTCACATAAACTTACATTTTGTACAGATTTATGAACTCATTGCCCGAAAGAAAACGTGGTTTTCATGATTTTTGAAATTGAATTTAATTCTGAAATTTTCAGAACTAAAGGAGAATATTTCAAACTTTTCATTTCTAAAAAAATACCAAAATGGACAACTGACTGATTTTTCATGCATTTCAAGCCGTACTGCTAAATCAACGTGTGCGACTTTACAGCCCATTCGTGGTGGATGGTCACATATTGGCTTCAGGCAGACATAAAACCACGATCACAGACTTGGAACCAAGTCTATGTAGCCCCCTGTATATGTACCGTAACAGAAATCATAATTGTGACCCACTCTGTGAAAATGAGTCACAAGTCGCAAATTTGACAAATATACATAATTTCTATGTAGCTGGAAAGAGTACATCATCGGCTTTAATTTGGTATATGTTACAGGTGTGTGGCATATTGCATTACGGAGATATGGCATTTGTAATAATCAGTAATGTGCATAATTAACACAATTTATTGTTAGGAAAACAAGCATTCAAATGAAAACAAATGACATATTTGAAACAAAGTACTCACAAAAATCATTGATTTTAATATTTTATTGATTGAAATTGACGTTTATGTAAAAATATTTAAAAAAAGTATCCTAATGTCAAAAAACATGATAACCAAAAATCAGATGTAAAAAAAAAACACCCTCTCAACATTCCATCGCCCATTACACGCCCATTACATGTGACTCATTTTCACAGAGCGGGTCACAATTTACAATCTTGATACAACACACTGTATATTTCTTTTATGCAATAATGTAAACAATCAAGGTCCAATGTGGAAATTATTAACAATATGTTAATATTTGGACATCTGGTAGAATCATTTGTGTCATGTATCATCTGTCCAATGTGTACATGTACTTTTGTTGCTTCACCTGTTGCTGGTCCTATGAGCACAATTAGCTTGCGGAATTGCTTGCTGTCACGCCCTGGTACACGTACATGTACATGGTACATGTATGCTGCAGGCCTTTCGCTATATATCGCTATCGCTGTGGGTACAAACAACCTAAGGTTCGGAGGCTTTACTGTCGTTTGTTTACCCTGAAAACGGTACTACTTCCATCACTGTCGGTGTGTTTAAAGTCAACATTGTCTCTATCGTCATCTCCATTGTCATTGTCCACTTCGTAATTCCAAGAAAATATTTATTAACTACATGTAATTTGTATTGGAAGTGCATGACCTCGAATTCTCATTGGTCTGTTGTGCGCTCGGTTGTCAAAACAAGGCAAAACAAGACCTGTTGTCAGGTGATGACATCAAGCCGATAAATCGGCATGCCGTCGAAATACGGTGCCGTTTTGCGCCATTTAATCAGCGCGCCATCAGGAAAGAGTTAAATGGGATGTCTATAGACAAAAATACACACATAATTGACATTAACTCTTGAAGTCGAAAATGAAAATGCCATTACTTAATAATTATAATAATAACTAGAAATTTAGTGTTTGTTTGATTACAAACACTAGGTGTTCGGGTTGTTTTTGTAAAGGTGAATCTTATCTAATTAACTTTAAATAGGAAAAATTAATAAATGTGCATAGCGTCCTCTTTAGTTTGAATTATTGGCGCAGGAAACGGCATCGCCTAATTTTTTCAAAGTTGTATCGTAAACTAATTTTTTATTCTCATATATTAAGTTTTGGTCACGTGATTAAGATGAAACTTTCCAGTTGTCTTCATATTGACATAGATTGTTTATATTCTAAATTTGAAAAAATTCTGATGATTTTTGTGATAGAGAAATTTTTTTTTTTTCGACCTGTTTTAATTTTTCCGTAGTGACATAGTAATGACGTCATTGATCATAATTTTGATATGTATATATATTTCAAAGAATATTTCATACACAGGAACCATGTCAAAATTCCCATTCACATTGCCTCCAGATCTCAAAACGAGGCCCGGGAATATTTTTTCACTTCAACTTTCGGTTTCACACGGAAGACAAGGTCAAATTGGGGTCATGTCTGTAACTTTTGCTCGGTTTTTAAAGACCTATCCGATGATGTGTGGATTGAAAAATTCTGTTGTGTAGTTTAGGAGTTATGATTTTTTTGAAATATTAAACTTTGAATTAATGTAATTCGACACCCGATGACGTCATCATGACGTCACAGCAACGGTTTCGTCAGCTTGTTAGTCTGCACTAGTAAGCAGAAGGTCGTGGGTTCGAATCCCACCCGAGTCGCCTGTGTAGTTTTTTCACAGACACTCGGAAAGCACTGAGCATACAATGCTATACATGTCGGTGTAGGGCAAAATTAAATCAATTGTTTATCTCCCAACGCAAGAATTTCACCAACCTATATATATATCGCGGAACCCGCTGCTATATGGGATTCTAGCCGGCCAATTGTCATCGGGCAAGCTCGGTGGTCGAGAGGTTAAGACGTCTGCACTAGTAAGCAGGAGGTTGTGGGTTCGAATCCCGCCCGAGTCGCCTGTGTAGTTTTTTCACAGACACTCGGAAAGCACTGAGTATACAGTGCTATACACACGTCGGTGTAGGGCAAAATTAAATCAATTGTTTATCTCCCGACGTAAGAATTTCACCAATCTATATGTTATGTTCTGTTCATGTGTTAAGTTTGAATGCTGTATATGCTTAGCAAGGATGCCTTTGTTGCCGGACAATCGCCGCTGAGAAGGAGAAGTAAAAAAAAAAAAAAAATTTTTAAGTAAAAAAAAAAAAAACGGTACAAAAACAATAGGTTTTCGGGCTTCACCCGAACACCTAATAATTTTTAAAATGAGTAAATAAATGATCTGTTGAGGTTAAACCATGGTGCAAACTGGAGAATATGCACATTTTGCTTTCTGCCACTCGCCAACCAGCTCCAAATAGCTGGGGGGAGGGGAGCGCAAGTAGGGCAATCTTAAATTTTAGGGGAAATCTTTAATGGAAATTAAGATACTCTTATATTGCCGATTGGCAGTGAAAAACATCAGGCCAGTTGCGGTGATTTCTTGTAATGATTGGATGGGAGGATGGTTGGGAGCTGGACCCATGATTGACACCCCTCCCAAATGACCCCCCCCCCCCAACTTAACCAATAAATCACACAATTCGTTTTTTTAGTTTGAATTAAAGCAAACACAAAAATTTCAATGACTGAGTTTCAATGACTGTTTTGTCATTTCATTTTTCTTAACTATTTTTTCAGAATTTGTTGGAGAAAGAAAATACAATCAAATGTTCATTTTTCATGAAATTCCCTTTCATGTATGATACCAAAATCAATGGGATTGCTTATTCCTCCTATAATCGGTGCAATTTTTGAAACAACCCATTCAGGCCACTCCAAGCCATTAGCTGTTGCCAGTGGCCTCCTGTGGTTACCCTTCTGTGTACTGTCACACCACTGAGATTGCAGGGTAAGGTGGTCTCCCATTGATACATTGTAGGCCATACTAATAT
Source organism: Zoroaster sp. YZ-2022 (assembly GCA_029582265.1). Lineage (NCBI taxonomy): Eukaryota > Metazoa > Echinodermata > Asteroidea > Forcipulatida > Zoroasteridae > Zoroaster > Zoroaster sp. YZ-2022. Next base: position 17,386,638 of record CM055828.1, on the reverse strand, counting down.
GTTCAAACATTTACAGTGTCCTTGGGTGGCACACAGTTGATTTTGTAAGATTACTTGGAAAGGACAGCAGGCTTGTATGTAATAAAGGTTGGTGAAGAACATATTGAAAATTTAGTGGATCGGAGTGACCTCAAAAATGATCGGGTTATCAATATTACATCACCTGACCTGTTTCACAAACACAGAGAGCATTTTGTACACAAATGTCTGGTATTCCATAGCACAAATGGCAGCTTGTTTTACCGGTTTTACTAATTAGGTACATGTACACTGTACATATATGTCACCATTACAAAGATCTGAAATCTCTCTTTCCAGCCATGTATGTATATTTTTATGAAGATTGGGTATGGACCAGGAAGAGGAAAATATATACCGCCTGTTTATAAAACAGGTCATGGTACTGTACTTCCAGTTTAAAGGGACAATATCGTCACGATCAGAGCAGACTTTCAACAGGGCATGGAATCGGTGTCCTAGTTTAAGATGAACACAGTGACTGAAAATTACTGGCTCATTTATGCAGCAGCTACGGTAATATGACCTTATCACGTGGGGTATTATTTTCAGTCACCGAGTTTAGAATCTGAGACAATCCTCTGATTCCATGCCCTGTTGATCGTGACGAAATTGTCCCTTTAAGTGCTCTGTGTGTGATGACCTTGGTCGACTAAAATCACCAATGGTAAGCAAGAAGGGGTACATGTACAGGTATGTGTATTGTAGACTAAAATCACCAATGGTAAGCAAGAAGGGGTACATGTACAGGTATGTGTATTGTAGACTAAAATCACCAATGGTAAGCAAGAAGGGGTACATGTACAGGTATGTGTATTGTAGACTAAAATCACCAATGGTAAGCAACAAGGGGTACATGTACAGGTATGTGTATTGTAGACTAAAATCACCAATGGTAAGCAAGAAGGGGTACATGTACAGGTATGTGTATTGTAGACTAAAATCACCAATGGTAAGCAACAAGGGGTACATGTACAGGTATGTGTATTGTAGACTAAAATCACCAATGGTAAGCAACAAGGGGTACATGTACAGGTATGTGTATTGTAGACTAAAATCACCAATGGTAAGCAACAAGGGGTACATGTACAGGTATGTGTATTGTAGACTAAAATCACCAATGGTAAGCAACAAGGGTACATGTACAGGTATGTGTATTGTAGACTAAAATCACCAATGGTAAGCAACAAAGGGTACATGTACAGGTATGTGTATTGTAGACTAAAATCACCAATGGTAAGCAACAAGGGTACATGTACAGGTATGTGTATTGTAGACTAAAATCACCAATGGTAAGCAACAAGGGTACATGTACAGGTATGTGTATTGTAGACTAAAATCACCAATGGTAAGCAACAAGGGTACATGTACAGGTATGTGTATTGTAGACTAAAATCACCAATGGTAAGCAACAAAGGGTACATGTACAGGTATGTGTATTGTAGACTAAAATCACCAATGGTAAGCAACAAAGGGTACATGTACAGGTATGTGTATTGTAGACTAAAATCACCAATGGTAAGCAACAAAGGGTACATGTACAGGTATGTGTATTGTAGACTAAAATCACCAATGGTAAGCAACAAGGGTACATGTACAGGTATGTGTATTGTAGACTAAAATCACCAATGGTAAGCAACAAGGGTACATGTACAGGTATGTGTGTGTAGACTAAAATCACCAATGGTAAGCAACAAGGGGTACATGTACAGGTATGTGTATTGTAGACTAAAATCACCAATGGTAAGCAACAAGGGGTACATGTACAGGTATGTGTATTGTAGACTAAAATCACCAATGGTAAGCAACAAGGGTACATGTACAGGTATGTGTATTGTAGACTAAAATCACCAATGGTAAGCAACAAGGGGTACATGTACAGGTATGTGTATTGTAGACTAAAATCACCAATGGTAAGCAACAAGGGGTACATGTACAGGTATGTGTATTGTAGACTAAAATCACCAATGGTAAGCAACAAGGGGTACATGTACAGGTATGTGTATTGTAGACTAAAATCACCAATGGTAAGCAACAAGGGGTACATGTACAGGTATGTGTATTGTAGACTAAAATCACCAATGGTAAGCAACAAGGGGTACATGTACAGGTATGTGTATTGTAGACTAAAATCACCAATGGTAAGCAAGAAGGGGTACATGTACAGGTATGTGTATTGTAGACTAAAGTTGCTAATGGTATTAACCCTCCTACTTTTGGTACCTTTTTCATACAAGTTGATGCACCATTTGAAACCATTCGTTTTTGTGGTTTTGAATGGTGAAATAACTGTACAGTATTGATTCCCCCAAATGGTTTTGAATGGTAGGTCAGCTAATACAAAACCTTGTTTGGATCTTTCCAAAATAGTACAGCTAATACAAAACCTTGTTTGGATACTTCTAAGTGGTAAATCAATGACCCTCTATGCATTTGAATGGATTTGAATGGTAGTAAAGCTTGCTTCCAACACTGTTCAAATGGTATCACCATGTGTGTACAAAACCAATGGGCATTTTTGAAAGTGGAAATTTTGAATGGTTTCAAATGGTCTGTCAGTAGGAGGGTTGACCTTCCAAATTCAACCAAAATCAACCGGAGGTTTTGGTTGATTTTGGTTGATTTTGGCAGGTTAGAAAATTTTTCTTGGTTGATTTTGGAGGAGTTTGGCAGGTTAGGAAATTTTTCTTGGTTGATTTTGGAGGAGTTTGGCAGGATGGCCCAATGTAACGTTGGTTGATTTTGGAGGAGTTTGGCAGGTTAGAAAATTTTTCTTGGTTGATTTTGGAGGAGTTCAATGGCAGGTTAGACAAATTTTCTTGGTTGATTTCACCATATACTGGCACCTTTTGTTTTAACAGTTCTATGGTCAGAAAGTCTCTGGTTACTTCCACTTAGCTTAGCCGTAACCCTGCCAGACGCAGCACAGTGCATCAGGTGGAAAAGTCTGGTACACTTTGATGCAAAGTGCAACCACTAACTGCTGTGAACTTTGTAGCAATACTGATGGAAATTGAGGTCAAACCAGCTAAGTGCTGGGGAATTGGGCAAACCACTTTGGGTCCCTGGTCTGAAGGGTATGTCTCGGGTTTCACTCTACTTTCATAGTGCAGTCTGGGATGATGCATTGTACATGTACATGTATGGCCCAATAGATTATTTCAAAGGTAAATTTGAGTTCAATAGCAGAAAACCCAGAAAAGAATGTAAACAAAAGGAAAACATAAAAAAGAACAGGCAGTGATGATATTTTGTTTCAAATATTCAAAGCCAAACAAAACCTTCCCAGCAACTAAATTCCCAGCAACCAAGAAAACCTACTACCCTCCCAGCAACTTTTGATGCATCTACGGGGTGCATATTGATAGAATTTGCAAGGTACTTGTACCACCACTGATACACTATACACCCTTGACTGCCACACGCAGCAAAATGCACCTAGCTGCACTTTGCTGCACTCTGCAGCCAAGTCACTTTGACAAATGATGCAATCTGATGCGTCTGGCAGGGTTTCTAGTCAAAATACCCTGGAGGGTTAGGGTTATGGTACAATAATAATAACAATGTAAGTTTCAAGGACATGTGTTACATGTGGTACTGTATGCCAGTGTAGCTGCAACATAAACAAAGGGACATCCGTTAGTAGTCAAGGCTAGAAAGGTCAAAGATCAAAATGGTTGTCCAACCTGCAGCGTCTATCTCTGCCCTGGCCACTGCTTTCTGCTATACCACCAGGCAGAAAGTAGGCAGTCAGAGGAAAGCTCCACCACCGACTAGATGTCCCATCACTTGCATCATTTCAACCAGGGGGAAGTTGGACAAGGCAAGCACAAACATAGACTCGTATAAATTTATGTTGTTTTCAATTACTTAATTTGTTTCTCACACAATAGGTTGGGGAATGATCTCCCTGCGCTGTGGTACTATGCCGCCTGCGAAGCCAGGCACCATGCAAAATAGAACACTGGTTGATTTTGTAGGATTGAGGCAGTAGGCACCATGCAAAATAGAACACCGGTTGATTTTGTAGGATTTAGGCAGTGGGCACCACACAAAATAGAACACCGGTTGATTTTGTAGGATTTAGGCAGTGGGCACCATGCAAAATAGAACACCGGAAAATGAGCCTAGGGGGTTAGGGTTTTAATGAAAGGGTGGATGTTGAAAAACAAATTATACAAACGGTAATCATGGAAAAAGGAAATGAAGGATCATGGAATTCTGTATGCCCTTGAACCCAAACAAATTTAAGTAATCAAGTCATTGTCAATGTTTACAAATGTAACCCTGGGTACTGCAGATGACGGACTTTATGGAAAGAGTGATTGCTTTGGTAGGTTGTCCACCATGTGGAGATATTAAGTTAACGGTAGAAGTCTGTTACCTACATGAAGTGTGCCAGCCTGCTGTAATCTATACCACAGCATTGTACTCCAAATGTATGCACGCACAATGAGCATGGTTACGGGTTTTGCTTCCCCTGCCCAGCCTGCCGTGGGCTATCATGGGATAAGTGTTTCCACGTGAAACTACTAGAGAACTAGACGCAATCTTAAACTAGACGCGGCCAAACCATCAGCTGTGGGGAGAACGCGGAAACGCTAAGGTACGCATGTGAGATACAGTTCTCTCACATGCTGGGTAGTCTCCGAGACTGCATTGCTTCTTCTTGAGACCTTGCGCGTCAGTCTGTAGAACAATACACATGTATGTCATGAATGGTCCACATCCATTATTCTTGGAGTACTGTGCCGTGGACTAGAATAGTACACGAGTGGCACACTTCATGTATATGTAGGTAATAGACTTCTGATAATGGATATGTAATTTAACTTTCCTACAATCAGTGCAATTTTTGAAACAACCCATTCAGGCCACTCCAAGCCATTAGCTGTTGCCATTGGCCTCCTATGGTTACCCTTCTGTGCACTGTCACACCACTGAGATTACAGGGTAAAGTGGTCTCCCATTGATACATTGCAGGCCATACTAATATGTTCAAACATTTACAGTGGCCTTGGGTGGCACACAGTTGATTTTGTAAGATTACTTGGAAAGGACAGCAGGCTTGTATGTACTGAAGGTTGGTGAAGAATGTATTGAAAATTGAGTGGATCGGAGTGCCGGCCTCCATGCGTAGTAGGGTTAAATGAACCAGCAGGTGGGATTGTTATTAATTTGTGTGGTTTCTTTGTCATTTGTATTCAATGAATACAATAGCTCTTACATGTACATGTATTTCATACACAGATTTTCATATCATAAAACATTTTCCAAGGGATGGCAAATGTTGAATCATGCTAACTTTAGAGTTTCTAACATTGCAAGCACTGCCCACTGTACAAATACATTAATAGCATATAATATTACAATGCACATGTATAGCATTGTCCGAGGGAATCAAATTTGAACCAAAATTCCACATTTTGTGACTAACAACTCAAAAGTCACTATTTCCCACAAAAAAACATGGATTTTTCCAATTTTAATCCATTGGATTGGAATCCTTATAAAATTCTGCTCTAAAATCAATATCAATTTTTACAAATTGTTCTTTCCCATTCATAATTATTTAAGCAGTTTTGCCATTGTTGTACATATGTACAGTATTTCCTTTGCTAGAACATTTAAGTGATTTAAAAGACAGGAACAGGAACTTGGTCAGGGTTACTTTCCTTCAGCTATCATAGGTCAGCCTTTTCACTTCCTCGACCTGTATACTGTGAATCCTAAACAAACACCAAATCTTGTGCATTTTATTATGAGAAGTGAAAGTAAAAAAAAAAGTTGTGATCAAACTTGAATCCTTCAGTATACATGTAAATATTCCAGATCTGTTATTTAGGAAAGATGAGACAGATGAACAGTGCTAGTAATAGCTACATGATAAGCGAATAAAGGTTTGTTGCGCGGTCTTGACCAGTTCTGGACTGTGCATTAAGGACTGAGCCGGTCATTAACCCTAACGATCCCCATCCAGCCAAACTCCAACACCAGGGATTGTTGGAGTTTGATGGATTGAGTACTGTGTACTTCTGATATGGCATGTGTAAAGTGTTAGAATATGGCTGGATGAGTACTGTATGTGTGCAGTAACACTAACAGTGTTTGATTTTGATTGAGTGAGGACAGTGGTTCTACTAGCATGCAACATTGTTAGACTTTGAGTGTGTGTGTGCAACCTGCTGTAATAAACAACTGATAAAGGCAAATATTGTACTTAGGTATGCTTGGCATTGTGTCTAACATCATATAACTAGAACCTACCATTTATTCCATAGGGTGTTTTAGTTTTTGTATAGTGAAGTTTTTTTAGCATGAAAACAATTGTTGGATTATGATGGGTTGAGTACTGTGTGACTCCAGTGTTCAAACTTTACTTTGGGCCATGTGTCCCCACTCAATCAAAATCCAACAGCTAAGGGCCTGTTGGAGTTTGACGGGTTGAGTACTGTTATGGCAAGTGGACTGTTGGAGTTTGATGGGTTGAGTACTGTAAACCAGCAACAGTCAACCATGGTGTTGGGATTTGATAGGTTGAGGAAGGTTTCTAGTCAAAATGCTTAGGGAGTTAGGGTTAACCTGTGGTAAAGACCAAACTTCAAACTTTTATTCCCATTTATAAATGCATATGTGTTGATTACATTTTCAAAACGTCCAAAAATTGTAATTTTTGTTGAATAAAGCCAAATATAAATGGGCAAATTCATGTTTTGGTGGACACACAACACACTTTCAAAGTATGTTGTACATGAGTCAGGAATGTGATGTGAAACAGGGGGGAGTCTTCGTCACTCTGATTTGTTCAAATCCTCGTTGTGCGTCGCACAAAGCAGCTGGCGAACAGCTGGCACATACTGTACATGTATGCGCTGCTCTGATTTTGATAAGCCATGTCTTGACCATCCATTAACATACCCCCGCGTGATTACGTTTTGTCCAATCAGATTGTCTCAACTGTCTTGGGCATGTATGATTTATATACACATTACACATGGGAAATCCAAGACATACATGTACATATGCATGGACGGATCATCATGAGCACAGGCCCTGGGCACAAATTCACCACGGGCCCATACACGCGCATAATACTAGTAGTACTATGCTTTTTTTTGAAAACCAAGGGCCCCTATTGGCTCCTGGGCCCGGGGCATGTGCCCAGTTTGCCCGTGCGGTAATCCGTGCATGTACATATGTAATGTGGATGTACAGTAGTGTTCATTCTCTGTTTACCATCCTTGAAATACACGTATGTGTACACTGTGTACATGTACATGTTTTGTTTTGTTTTCAGTGACTTTCAGTGGTAATCAGTGTATTTACTTTTCTTTGTTACAGGACCACCGTTGGTTCAGTTTGAATGACACCCCGATATTATGGATGCAGATTCTGAGCATATAGTGTCGGCAAATGATAGCACAGACAGCCTTGATAAAGATGGAAACTGCATCAGTAACTATGGAACCTTCCAGGCTGAGAAGGAAGAGGACGATAGCCCTCGGCATGACCAAGAAGAAAAACCTCACAATGAGAAACCTTGTGATGGGACCACGCGCAGATACAGGAAAAGAGGCGACACGGGAGAATCTGTGGCAAAGGTGACGAACAGGAGCACACCCAAAGGTGCCGCAAACGGTGAGGATGAAGATGCCAACAGGAACAACGCGACAGAACTGGACGACGAAATCATCAACGAGGAGCCGGACAAGACGGACAGTGAGAACACTAAAACAGACAATGAGACTAATGTTACCATGGAAACGGTCATTAGTGAAGATGACCATGAGATGGACCTCTCAACAGTGTCTTCTTCAAGCGATGGACGCACGGGTAAAAACGAGGAGCCAAAGAGATTAGCCCAGTCCTTACATGTTACCATCAACATGGTTAAAAAAACAGCTGAGTTGACGTCCAAGCAAATTGTCCCTCCGGAACTGCTCGTCTTGCAACGGCTGAAGAAAGAACAAGAGGATGCGCGTCACAGCAGTGGCGATGAAACTGATTGTAACCCCCAAGTGTTGCGAGCCAACTCCAAGAACATAGGGCATCTTAGTATTGGGTTGCCGATGGACTTTCATAGGGAGGAGTCGGTGTTGAGTGATCCTAACGAGATTCAGGACTGGGAGTGGATAGAGGAACCGGATAGCTGTGTACCCAGTAAGTTCATGTTTGAATTTTATGATTTATTTAAGAAGGTGGTTAAATGTCAAAAAGGTTTATAATTATATGGTGTCGTGGCCGAGCGGTCTAGCTTACCGGATTCAAGTTCTGGTGTTAGCAACATAATGTGGGTTCGAATCACGGCCGTGACACTTGTGTCCTTGAGCAAGACACTTAATCATAATTGCTTCTCTCCACCCAGGGGTTAAATGGGTACCTGTGAAGGCAGAGTTGGTTTGCTCTATATGCGCTAGTAATGGCAGCAATTGAGCTGTATACTCCCCAGGGAGCTGAGATGGTTTCAGGAATGATTTATGAGCCTTATGAGCAGGGATAATAATATAATGCGCCTTGAGCACCACTTAGTTGGTGGATACGTGCGCTATATAAATCCACACATTATTATTATTATTATTATTATTATTACATGTACCTGTACATGTACATTCATGGTACATGTACACGTTGGTGTATGGCCAATTCCAGTGTGACAGATGGGACAATGCATAGATCTTTTTCAACTGTGAAGTTTATCTACTGAAAACTTGCAGGAGATTACATGTACCTAAATGAAACACCTTATGTTCAAGTATACATTGTAATACTCATACTGTAGTTCAAAAATAAATGCAAATTTTGAAACATACATGTAATTATACTTACTAATTACACTGAGCTTATTTAGTCCAACGTGACAAATGGGACATTTCTTTTCATCACATTTTCACACAACTTAAATATCTGCAAAAAGCTATCTATTCTCGTGTGAACAATTATTTTTGTTTTAGTTTTTAGAGACAGTTGTGTTAAAACATAAATCATGTGTCACCCATGTTTAGGCCGATTTGATGGTGAAAAAAAAAGATTTACACTGTACGTGTAAATGTTGCAGTGCTATTTTACTGGGGTTGAGGAAAATATAAGCTTTCATTTGAGAAATTGAACGAAAAAATCCGTCAAGCATTATATACGACCAGTAAATTAAAATCTCAAATAAATAAAATGCTGGCCCACAATTTATTGGCCAGCATGACTGTCAATCAGAATCAAGCGCGTTTGAATTATCGCTTTTATTTACAGTTTCCGACATCCGAATTTCATAATTTTTGTTTTGTTTGTTTAACAATAATATTATCTGACTTACTGCCCTACCATGTCCACAGGAAAATATAGTAAGCAAACCTTGTTTTGGGCCAGGACGCGTTAGTGTTTTTTTAATAAATGTTCATCGAGAATTAGATTTGCTGTGAAAATCAAGTAATAAAGGGAGCATGAGTTTTAACCCTCCTGTTAGACCATTTGAAACCATTCAAAATTTCCACTTTCAAAAATGCCCGTTGGATTTGTACACACATGGTGATACCATTTGAACAGTGTTGGTAGCAAGCTTTACTACCATTCAAATCCATTCAAATGCATAGAGGGTCCATTGATTCACCACTTAGAAGTATCCAAACAAGGTTTTGTATTACAATGTAGCTGTACTACCATTTGGAAAGATCCAAACAAGGTTTTGTATTAGCTGACCTACCATTTGGGGGAATCAATATTGTACACAGTTATTTCACCATTCAAAACCACAAAAGCGAATGGTTTCAAATGGTGCATCAACTTGTATGTACAGTACTGATCGAAATTAAGTGTGACTAACGCGTTCGCTAACGCGTTCGATTTAACGCGTTAAGCATTTCATTTATAAATTGTTAATTCCATGGGGAGCCTTCCTAACGCTAACGCGTTAACCCTAACGTTAGCTTAACGCTGCAAAGATCATAGCCGGAGTATACTAGGAGAATACAACGGAGACCAAAGTGATCACGATCTGGGGACAGCAACCAGCGCCTGCTTTGGATATTCATTGGACTCGGAAATACTTTCGAAACTTAAAATTTCAAGAGATATTTAAAGCTCTGGCCAAAGTATAATAATTCTTATTCATAAATCAAGGGATTACGCTCAGTATTTCAAGGCGAACAATGAAATAAATATGTTGAAGATAATGAAGTCGGCGTACAAAGAGATTTCTTTTCACCAGCTAAAATGATGTCAGCGAATTAATAGATTATTTTAGTCGGCGCACAAAGAGAAACTAAGTCGGCCCACAAAGAGATTTCTTGTTACTAGGCTACAAAGACTCAGTCGGCGTACAAAGGGCTAGTAAAGTCGGTGCTCACAAAGGACAAAAGTGTTTATTAAAGTCAGCTACACATTGAGAGTTAGGGCCTATGTCTGCGTACAAAGATATTATTTTAGTTGACTCTTCCATGGGGAGCCTTCCTAACGCCTAACGCCTAACGCGTTAGCGAACGCGTTAGCGAACGCATTAAAGATCATAGTAGCCGGAGTATAGGAGAATACAACGGAGACCAAAGTAATCACGATCTGGGGACAGCAACCGTAGCGCCGTTTTGGATATTCATTGGACTCGGAAATACCGAAACTTAAAATTTCAAGAGATATTTAAAGCTCTGGCCGATGTAATAATTTCTTTTCTCATAATTCTTATTCATAAATCAAGGGATTACGCTCAGTATTTCAAGGCGAACAATGAAATAAATATGTTGAAGATAATGAAGTCGGCGTACAAAGAGATTTCTTATAACCAGCTAAAATGATGTCAGCGAATTAATAGAATCTTTTAGTCGGTAGCAAAGAGAAACTAAGTCGGCCCACAAAGAGATTTCTTGTTACTAGGCTACAAAGACTCAGTCGGCGTACAAAGGGCTATAGTAAAGTCGGTGCTCACAAAGGACAAAAGTGTTTATTAAAGTCGGCTACACATTGAGAGTTAGGGCCTATGTCTGCGTACAAAGATATTATTTTAGTTGACTATTCCATGGGGAGCCTTCCTAACGCCTAACGCGTTAGCGAATGCGTTAGCGAACGCATTAAAGATCATAGTAGCCGGAGTATAGGAGAATACAACGGAGACCAAAGTAATCACGATCTGGGGACAGCAACCGTAGCGCCGTTTTGGATATTCATTGGACTCGAAATACTTTCAAACTTAAAATTTCAAGAGATATTTAAAGCTCTGGCCAAAGTATAATAAAATGAGACTGCTACTATCGATGTAATAATTTCTTTTCTCATAATTCTTATTCATAAATCAAGGGATTACGCTCAGTATTTCAAGGCGAACAATGAAATAAATATGTTGAAGATAATGAAGTCGGCGTACAAAGAGATTTCTTATAACCAGCTAAAATGATGTCATGAATTAATAGAATCTTTAGTCGGTAGCACAAAGAGAAACTAAGTCGGCCCACAAAGAGATTTCTTGTTACTAGGCTACAAAGACTCAGTACAAAGGGCTATAGTAAAGTCGGTGCTCACAAAGGACAAAAGTGTTTATTAAAGTCAGCTACACATTGAGAGTTAGGGCCTATGTCTGCGTACAAAGATATTATTTTAGTTGACTATTCCATGGGGAGAACGCCTAACGCGTTAGCGAACGCGTTAGCGAACGCATTAAAGATCATAGTAGCCGGAGTATAGGAGAATAGGAGAATACAACGGAGACCAAAGTAATCACGATCTGGGGACAGCAACCGTAGCGCCGTTTTGGATATTCATTGGACTCGGAAATACTTTCGAAACTTAAAATTTCAAGAGATATTTAAAGCTCTGGCCGATGTAATAATTTCTTTTCTCATAATTCTTATTCATAAATCAAGGGATTACGCTCAGTATTTCAAGGCGAACAATGAAATAAATATGTTGAAGATAATGAAGTCGGCGTACAAAGAGATTTCTTATAACCAGCTAAAATGATGTCGGCGAATTAACAGATTATTTCTGTCGGCGCACAAAGAGAAACTAAGTCGGCCCACAAAGAGATTTCTTGTTACTAGGCTACAAAGACTCAGTCGGCGTACAAAGGGCTAGTAAAGTCGGTGCTCACAAAGGACAAAAGTATTTATTAAAGTCAGCTACACATTGAGAGTTAGGGCCTATGTCGGCGTACAAAGATATTATTTTAGTTGACTACAATGAGAATTAAGACTACAGTATACAAAGGGTTAGAGACATTTACTCCACAGATTTATATAACCACTGACATGTTGTGGCCTGCTAGTGTAAAACATGAATATGTACTTAACGCAATATCGCGATAAGCTGAACGCGTTAAAGACCGAGATTACGCGAGAGTCCGTGAGATCACTGGGTTTGGTCTGGAGCTTGCGGATGACGTCGACCGGCCGATTTGTCAATCTGTTGTCGTATGCCGATCGTGTACAACGAGCTATCAGAAAACAAAGGTTTCTTTAAGTCGGCTGTACAAAGAAAACAACCTGCAGCAATCGGGTTTATATTTCAGCTACAAAGACATTTAATTTGGCAAACAAAAAGAACAAGATAACTTACATAGCGGCTATCTAATTTATTTATTTATATTTATTTACATTTACATTTATTTATTTACATTTACATTTATTTATTTACATTTACATTTACATTTATCTATTTACATTTACATTTATTTACATTTATTTATTTATTTATTTATATTTATTTATTTATATATATTTATTATTTAATTTTTTTTTTTTAAATTATTTTGTTATTTATTTATTTTGTTATTTATTTATTTATTTATTTATTTCATTATTTCATTTTGTTATGTTATTTATTTTTATATTTTTTTAAATTTTTTATTATTTTTATTGTTATTATTTTTTATTATTTATATTTATTTATTTATTTTTTACTTATTAACAGTGACATTTCACAATTAACAGTCATAATTAATTTTGTTATTTCCATTTCCATTTATTTATTTCCATTTCCATTTATTTATTTACATTTACATTGATTTATTTATATATTTATTTATATTTATTTATTTATTTATTTTTATTTATTTACATATATTTATTAATTAATTAATTTTATTTATTTTTTAAAATTATTTATTTATTTATTTTTTAATTTTTTAAATTATTTTTATTGTTATTTTTTTATTTATATATATAACAGCAAAAGAAACGTCACCCCCTAAATTTTGATAAGTCTGAGAACGTGTTTAGCTTATGTGTCCTCTAATGTCATGCATGATGAATTTTGAGGTCAACCAAATTTGCCACATTGTGTTCGTGTTACACTCCATGCTCATAATATTCTTCATTAAACAAATTATATTAATTATAAAATGAAAATAATAAATATTTTTAGGGGTGACGTTTCTTTTGCTGTTATGTATATTTATTTATTTTTTGTTTACTTACTAACAGTGACATTTCACAATTAACAGTAATAATTCATTTTGTTGAGGCAAAATCCCTAAATATGAGGACCTCGAAACTACGGTACGTTAGGTGAGTATGGTGTATTTGAATAAGTGTGGTTTGTATAAGAACCGTTAATGCTTCGAGCAGTGTACTTCATCCGACTTCTGGACTCACCACAATCGGTTCTTATCAGAACTACACATAGGCCTACATCTTCACAGAAGATATTATTTCACATGGTGTAACCAGCAATTTTAGTCATCATTATCCATCACATCATGCATTCCATGCAAAGCTTCAAATCATACTGACAAGACAATATCCTTCTCATATTTCTACTCTTAATTCCAGGGAATATTAATACCTTCATCATTTTTGAATTAACAATTTTATACCTCTTATTTTTAATTCTAAAATCTTATGCTAGAATAACAACATGATAATTCTAATAACTATCTCGCACATGCTGTTGTTGCTAATTTGGTAAATATTATTAATTGAGCTATAGCATGTTTTAACATTTCATATGATTTAACACGATTTTATAATTTTTTTTTACATTGTTAATAACGCTTTATTTACTTCAAGTTTATTCAGTTACTGTTGAGACAATAAAACGTCATTTTCCCTTGGCTGATGAGTGCGGAGTCTGCACTTCTGCATTTGATAAATGTGGAAGATCCAATAATGGCGTTCTCAAATAACACTGCAAAGAGGATCGAAACAGACTTTATTTTGTTTATTGTTCACCACCACCGATGTGCCTGGATCCAATTTAAACAGGCAACAATGTCTCCCCATTTTAATAATTTCTTACCAGAGCTAATATTAATCTCTGAAAACAGCAAACAAACAAACAAAAATAATTTCAAATGAAGTCTGTCCCAAGGGTAAGCCGTAATGTTCAATTTCTTGAACTTGGGCAAATGTTAATAAATGTTAGTACCGCCAAGTTGATGATGGACCTGCTGTATTTGACATGGATGAGTTACCCTGTTTGCATTCAGTGGGTAAAGCTGGGAGGATATGTTTAACTGTAAAAACTGAAGTACGCTCAACAAAAGGTAAGTTTTAATTTAATACTTGTGAAATTTTCATGCGTAGGACGACCGTTTGTATTTTTAATATTTTACCAACAAAAACAACTTCCAGTCAGTTTGTGAATTAGTGGTGCAGCTACTATATGTACACGAGGTATACGGCTGAGCGTAAAATCAACACTTCGGTAAATTTAGATTTTTGGTTTCTGAGCTCCTCCAACCAGATTAATGCAAGAAAGGGCAATGTATTTATAAACAAGTAATTAATTAAATACTTGTGAAATGTTCATATTGATAAGACGATTTTATATTTTAATATTTTTCTGAAAAAAACATTCAAATCAGTTTGCAGCATGGGTCGATGGTTGATATGGGTCGATTTAGAATTTTTTTTCAGGTTTAATTTTACAGATTGATTCAATTGAAGACGACAAATCTATGAATTAGTAATTAATTAAAGACTTGTGAACTTTTTGATTTATAGGACGACATTTTATATTTTTAAAACATTTCTGAAAACCTATTTGAATCAGTTTGCAGTAATGTGCGGATAACGGCCTTGTGTAGAATTCATCAAAAAAATCAACACTATACCGGTCGATTTTTATTTTCAGGGCTACTTTTTACAGATGGATTAAATTGAAGACGATGAATCCATTGTTGAGTAATTAATTTAATACCTGTGAAATTGTCAGATTTTAGTACTACTGTTTATATTTTTATATTTTAGTGAAATCTCCGTCGAATCATTTTGTGGGATGTAGTTACCTAGTTTGAAGATGCACATGCGACTGTGCGTAAATCGACACTTTGGGTCGATTGGGATTTTGGTTTCCTAGGGCTCCATTTTACGGATTGATTCGATTAAATGCGATGAAGCTATGAACGAGTAATTAATTTAATACTTATGTAATTTTCACACTTATAGGACGCCTGTTTATATTTTTAATAATTCAGCGAAAACCCGCTCGAATCAGTTTGTGGCATGTAGTGGTATGAATGTGTATTACGGCTGTGTAAGAGTACTCAAAATCCACGCTTAATTTAGGTTGATTTGTATTTTACAATACTGAGGGTTTCATTTACGGATTGATTCAATTAAAGCGACGACCCATTAATGCGTTATTAATATAATACTTATGAAATGTTAAGATTTATAGGACGTCTGTTCGAATCAGTTTGTGGCATGCAGTAGTTATGTTTGAATATGTGCATATAACACTTTGGGTTTCTGATTCGATTAAAAGTGATGCAGCTATTAACAAGTAATTAATTTAATACTTGTGAAATTTTCATGTTGACTGGACGACATTTTACATTTTTAATACTTTTCTGAAAAACCCATTCGAGTCAGTTTGCAGTAGTATGAATGTGACGGCCTTATGTAAAATTAATAAATTTGATTTCGGGTTTGGTTTCTCATGGCAACTTTTTACAGAATGATTTAAGACAATGAATCTATGAATGAGTAATTAATTTAATACTTTATAGGACGATCGTTTATATTTTTAATATTTTACTGAAAAACAACTTGCAGCCAGTTTGTGTAATAACGTAGTTGTGCAGCTATGGCGTACGTGAGGTATACGGCTGAGCGTAAAGCAACAATATCTGATAAACAAGTAATTAACAAAATACTTGTGGAATATACATATTCTTAGGAGAAAAACTGGGAGGATATTTTTAACTGTAATAAATATCACCATGAGACAGGCCAGATCTATTTTTTTTTTTTTTTTTTTATTCCTTTTTATTCCTACATTCATGTTTATGTATTGTCAAAATGGTACACATAGGCTTTGTTTTCATTGCATGCACGTAGCCTAACAGTAATATGCAGTTAGACTTGTAACCCTAGCCCTAGCCCTAACCCTAACCCCTAGCCCTAGCCTAGCCTAGCCCTAACCCTAACCCTAACCCTAACCCTAACCCTAACCCTAACCCTAACCCTAACGTTTGCGTATTTCGTATACATGTACAGTAGTAGTATAGTGTAGATGTACAGTGGAGATTACTATGTACATGTACTAATACTATGTACATGTACAAGCATGCCAGCCTAGCTGAGTTAAGTATGCATGATGTAGGCATGCAGCGCTGCTACTACCACCAGAGTTATATATACTCCATGGCTAGCTGCTAGCTGCATGCTACACATAAATAGGCTGGCCCCTTTTTTGGAATTGGCACAGTCAATAAGCCTTGCATTCAAGGAATCATACACTGACGTTTGTAACGCGATAAGGTACACAATTTGGCGAAGAGGCGTGGCAAACGAACACTGCGCCACATACAATGTGATACACTATTGGCCCAACTTGGCATATGGAGTTAGTACAACGTTTGTAATACACACTGTGCTGTAGCTGTACACACGAGATAGGCTAGGCCAGGACAGCTACCTAAACATAATAATACGTATACAGCGCAGCATGTAGTCATATATATTGTACATGTATATATGTATACGAAATACGTTAACTACTGCAAACGGATTCGAATGTTTTTCATAAGTATTAAAAATATAAAGCGATCGTCCTATAAATATGAAAGTTACACACGTATTTAATCAATTATTTGTTCATCTATGCATTGTCTCCGCCTCCATCAATCTAGTAGTGGAAATCCTCAGAAACCCGAAATTCAAATTGACATGGCCGTATGTAGATTATATGCTCAGTCGTAGCTGCACCGCTTATTATTACACAAACTTACTGAAGTTGTTTTGGGTAAAATATTAAAAATATAAATTGTCGCCCTATGTACCTGAAAGTTTCATAAGTATTAAATTAATTACTAATTAATAACGTCATCGCTTTTAATGGAATCAATCCGTAAAATGGAGCCTTAAGAAACCCAAAATCCAAATCGACCTGAAGCGTTTTACGGAATACGCACAATCATGTGCGCATCTTCAAAATGGCCACCTACATCCCACAAACTGATTCGAACGGAGGTTTCTCTAAAATATTAAAAACAGTAGCCCTTATATAAATCGGACAATTTCACAGGTATTATATTAATTACTTATTCATAGATTCATCGTCTTCACTTGAATTAATCCGTAAAAGTAGCCCTGAGAAACCCAAACTCAAATTCGACCGGTATAGTGTTGATTTAAAAAATATTTAGGCGTTATTATCCGCACATTTATACTAATGCAAACTGATTTGAATAGGTTTTTCAGAAAAGTATTAAAAATATAAAATGTCGTCCTATCAATCTGAATATTTAATTAATTACTTGTTTATAAATGTATTGTCTTTTCTTGCATTAATTTAGTAGAGGAGCCATCAAAGTCCAAATCTAAATTAACTAGTAGTACTGGAATTGATTTTCCGCTTTCGTTTTTGGTAAAATATTAAAATATAAAGGACGTCCTATAAATCTTAAATTACACAAGCGTTAAATTAATTGCTCCAAAAGCTTCATCGAATTTAATCGAATCAATCCGTAAAATGGAGCCCTAGGAAACCCAAAATCCAAATCGACCCAAAGTGTTGATTTACGCACAGTCGTATGTGCATCTTCAAACTAGGTAACTACATCCCACAAAATGATTCGAACGGAGATTTCACTAAAATATAAAAAAATATGAACAGTAGTCCTAAAAATCTGACAATTTCACAGGTATTAAATGAATAAGTCATCAATGGATTCATCGTCTTCAATTTAATCCATCTGTAAAAAGTAGTCCTGGGAAACCCAAAATAAAAATCGACCGGTATAGTCCTATAGTGTTGATTTTTTGATCAATTCTACACAAGGCCGTTATCTGCACATTACTGCAAACAGATTCAAATAGGTTTTCAGAAATGTTTTAAAAATATAAAATGTCGTCCTATAAATCTAAAAAGTTCACAAGTCTTTAATTAATTACAAATTCATAGATTTGTCGTCTTCAATTGAATCAATCGAATCAATCTGTAAAATTAAACCTGAAAAAAAAAATCTAAATCGACCCATATCAACCATCGACCCATGCTGCAAACTGATTTGAATGTTTTTTTTCAGAAAAATATTAAAAATATAAAAAGTCGTCTTATCAATATGAACATTTCACAAGTATTTAATTAATTACTTGTTTATAAATGCATTGCCCTTTCTTGCATTAATCTGGTTGGAGGAGCGCAGAAACCAAAAATCTAAATTTACCGAAGTGTTGATTTCACGCTCAGTCAGATACCTCGTGTACATATAGTAGCTGCACCACTAATTCACAAACTGACTGGAAGTTGTTTTTGTTGGTAAAATATTAAAAATACAAACGGTCGTCCCTACGTACATGAAAATTTCACAAGTATTAAATTAAAACTTACCTTTTGTTGAGCGTACTTCAGTTTTACAGTTAAAAATATCCTCCCAGCTTTACCCACTGAATGCAAACAGGGTAACTCATCCATGTCAAATACAGCAGGTCCATCATCAACTTGGCCGGTACTAACATTTATTAACATTTGCCCAAGTTCAAGAAATTGAACATTACTGCTTACCCTTGGGACAGACTTCATTTTGAAATTATTTTTGTTTGTTTGTTTGCTGTTTTCAGAGATTAATATTAGCTCTGGTAAGAAATTATTAAAATGGGGAGACATTGTTGCCTGTTTAAATTGGATCCAGGCACATCGTGGTCGCCCAACAATAAACAAAATAAAGTCTGTTTCGATCCTCTTTGCAGTGTTATTTGAGAACCATTATTGGATCTTCCACATTTATCAAATGCAGAAGTGCAGACTCCGCACTCATCAGCCAAGGGAAAATGACGTTTTATTGTCTCAACAGTAACTGAATAAACTTGAAGTAAATAAGCGTTATTAACAATGTAAAACAAAATTATGAAACGTGTTAAATCAAATGAAATGTTAAAACATGCTATAGCTCAATTAACAATATTTACCAAATTAGCAACAACAGCATGTGCGAGATAGTTATTAGAATTATCATGTTGTTATTCTAGCATAAGGATTTTTAGAATTAAAAATAAGAGGTATAAAATTGTTAATTCAAAAATGATGAAGGTATTAATATTCCCTGGAATTAAGAGTAGAAATATGAGAAGGATATTGTCTTGTCAGTATGATTTGAAGCTTTGCATGGAATGCATGATGTGATGGATAATGATGACTAAAATTGCTGGTTACACCATGTGAAATAATATCTTCTGTGAAGATGTAGGCCTATGTGTAGTTCTGATAAGAACCGATGGTGGTGAGTCCAGAAGTCGGATGAAGTACACTGCTCGAAGCGTTAGCGGTTCTTATACAAACCACACTTATTCAAATACACCATACTCACCTAACGTACCGTAGTTTCGAGGTCCTCATATTTAGGGATTTTGCCTCAACAAAATGAATTATTACTGTTAATTGTGAAATGTCACTGTTAGTAAGTTAAAAAAAAAATATATATATATATACATAACAGCAAAAGAAACGTCACCCCTAAAAATATTTATTATTTTCATTTTATAATTAATATAATTTGTTTAATGAAGAATATTATGAGCATGGAGTGTAACACGAACACAATGTGGCAAATTTGGTTGACCTCAAAATTCATCATGCATGACGTTAGAGGACACATAAGCTAAACACGTTCTCAGACTTATCAAAATTTAGGGGGTGACGTTTCTTTTGCTGTTATGTATATCAATAAAAAAATAATAACAATAAAAATGATAAAACAAACTTAAAAAATAAATAAATAAATAACAAAATAATTTAAAAAAATTAATTAATTAATTAATTAATAAATATATATAAATAAATAAATATAAATAATGTAAATAAATAAAATAAATAAATAAATAAATATAAATAAATATATAAATAAATATAAATGTAAATAACAAAATTAATTATGACTGTTAATTGTGAAATGTCACTGTTAGTAAGTAAAAAATAAATAAATAAATATAAATAATAAAAACATAACTATGAAAATAAAAAAATTAAAAATAAATAAATTAAATAATAAATGTATATAAATAAATATAAATAAATGTAAATGTAAATAAATGTAAATGTAAATCAATGTAAATGTAAATGTAAATAACAAAATTAATTATGACTTAATTGTGAAATGTCACTGTTAATAAGTAAAAAATAAATAAATAAATATAAATAATTTAAAAAATAATAACAATAAAAATAATTTAAAAATAAAAATTAAAAAATAAATAACATAAAAAATGAAATAAATAACAAAATAATTTTAAAAATAAATATATATGAATAAATAAATATAAATAAATAAATATAAATATAAATAAATATAAATAAATATAAATAAATAAATAAATAAATAAATAAATATAAATAAATGTAAATGTAAATAGATAAATGTAAAATAATGTAAATGTAAATAGATGTAAATGTAAATAAATATAAATAAATATAAATAAATAAATTAGATAGACGCTATGTAAGTTATCTTGTTCTTTTGTTTGCCAAATTAAATGTCTTTGTAGCTGAAATATAAACCCAATTGCTGCAGGTTGTTTTCTTTGTACAGCCGACTTAAAGAAACCTTTGTTTTCTGATAGCTCGTTGTACACGATCGCATACGACAACAGATTGACAAATCGCCGGTCGACGTCATCCACAAGCTCCAGACCAAACCCAGTGATCTCACGGACTCGCGTAATCTCCGTCCTTTAACGCGTTCAGCTTATCGCGCGATATTGCGTTCAGTACATTTTAATGTTTTACACTACCAGACCATGAGGTAGTGATCTCGCGTAATCTCTGTCTTTAATGCGTTCAGCTTATCACGATATTGCGTTAAGTACATTTTTATGTTTTACACTAGCAAGCCACAACATGTCAGTGGTTATAAATCTGTGGAGTAAATGTCTCTAACCCTTTGTGTACTGTAGTCTTAATTCTCATTGTAGTCAACTAAAATAATATCTTTGTACGCCGACATAGGCCCTAACTCTCAATGTGTAGCTGACTTTAATAAATACTTTTGTCCTTTGTGAGCGCCGACTTTACTAGCCCTTTGTACGCCGACTGAGTCTTTGTAGCCTAGTAACAAGAAATCTCTTTGTGGGCCGACTTAGTTTCTCTTTGTGCGCCGACTAAAAGAATGTATTAATTCGCCGACATCATTTTAGCTGGTTATAAGAAATCTCTTTGTACGCCGACTTAATTATCTTCAACATATTTATTTCATTGTTCGCCTTGAAATACTGAGCGTAATCCCTTGATTTATGAATAAGAATTATGAGAAAAGAAATTATTACATCGATAGTAGCAGTCTCATTTTATTATACTTTGGCCAGAGCTTAAATATCTCTTGACATTTTAAGTTTCAAAGTATTCGAGTCCAATGAATATCCAAAACGGCGCCACGGTTGCTGTCCCCAGATCGTGATCACTTTGGTCTCCGCTGTATTCTCCTATACTCCGGCTACTATGATCTTTAACGCGTTGGGGTTAACGTAGGCGTTAGGGTTAACGCCACTAGGCGTTAGGGTTAACGCCGCTAGGCGTTAGGGTTAACGCGCCAGGGCGTTAGGGTTAACGCGCTAGGCGTTAGGGTTAACGCGCCAGGCGTTAGGGTTAATCTGCGTTAGAGGTTAACGCGCTAGGCGTTAGGGTTAGCACGCGCTAGGAAGGCTCCCATGGAATAGTCAACTAAAATAATATCTTTGTACGCCGACATAGGCCCTAACTCTCAATGTGTAGCTGACTTTAATAAATACTTTTGTCCTCAGAGCGCCGACTTTACTAGCCCTTTGTACCGACTGAGTCTTTGTAGCCTAATAAGAAGAAATCTCTTTGTGCGCCGACTAAAAGAATCTATTAATTCGCTGACATCATTTTAGCTGGTTATAAGAAATCTCTTTATGCACCGACTTCATTATCTTCAACATATTTATTTCATTGTTCGCCTTGAAATACTGAGCGTAATCCCTTGATTTATGAATAAGAATTATTATACTTTGGCCAGAGCTTTAAATATCTCTTGAAATTTTAAGTTTCAAGTATTTCGAGTCCAATGAATATCCAAAACGGCGCCACGGTTGCTGTCCCCAGATCGTGATCACTTTGGTCTCCGTTGTATTCTCCTATACTCCGGCTACTATGATCTTTTAACGCGTTAGCTACCGCTTCGCTTAACGCGTTAAGCTACCGCGTTCGCTACCGCGTTCGCTACCGCGTTAGGAAGGCTCCCCATGGAATTAACAATTAATAAATGAAATGCTTAACGCGTTAAATCGAACGCGTTAGCGAACGCGTTAGTCACACTTAATTTCGATCAGTACTGTACATGTATGTAATAATAATGTGTGGACTTATATAGCGCACGTATCCACCAACTGAGTGGTGCTCAAGGCGCATATTATTACCCCTGCTCATTAGGCTCATAAGGCTCATAAATCATTCCTGAAACCATCTCAGCTCCCTGGGGAGTATACAGCTCAATTGCTGCCATTACAGCGCATAGTAGGGCTAATCAACCAACTCTGCCCTCACAGGTACCCATTTAACCCCTGGGTGGAGAGAAGCAATTATGGTTAAGTGTCTTGCTCAAGGACACAAGTGTCACGGCCGGGATTCGAACCCACATTCTGCTGCTAACACCAGAACTTGAGTCCGGTAAGCTAGACCGCTCGGCCACGACACTCCACAAGTGAAAAAGGTACCAGAAGTAGGAGGGTTAAAGTTTTACCGTGACAGACAGGACATTTCTGTGACAGACGGGATGCAATTTGCGTTGCTTTAAAAAAAAAAATTAGTTGTAAAAAACTATTTTTGAGTTTTGTCATTGGTGGAACTTGCATTTGGGAATTGGCCGTATATGTACCGTACATGTACACTGTACATGTACATGTATATGAAGGTACAGGTAGGTTTTGTTTTCATTGTGTATCAAGTTACATGCATTTTCAATGAATTTTTCATGT
The DNA here is from genome assembly GCA_029582265.1 of Zoroaster sp. YZ-2022. Lineage (NCBI taxonomy): Eukaryota > Metazoa > Echinodermata > Asteroidea > Forcipulatida > Zoroasteridae > Zoroaster > Zoroaster sp. YZ-2022. The sequence goes on along the minus strand of CM055828.1, from coordinate 17,363,272 downwards.
TTTCAAAAGGATACTGCAGGCCTGGAATTTCAGTCTTGCAGGGGCAAGGCCAATTGTCTTGAGTAAAGGGCACCTTCATGTATTTTATTTATTTTATTACATTTTACACTGGCAATCAGATTACATCAATTAAATATAAAACCAACCCCTAATGTGAAGAAATCCCGATGGTGATAGTCGATCAACATCCACTCGCCATCAGCAGAAAAGTGCTACATGTACGTAAGCTCCATACAGTAGTTACAGTAACTACATAAAACTGATTAAAAAGTTGAAATAAATTCACACAGATGAAGAAATTCACAGCAAAAACTGACGAACAACACAGACGAAAAATAAAAACACGTCCAACCCTTGCGAACAGCGCCCTCTGATGAGAATATCAGAATGTCCATGGAAACATTTTTAAGGGGCACCAACGCCAAGACCAGGGCAATGGAGGCCTCTGTGAAAAGTGTAAGGTTTTATAAAAGTCTCAATTAGTACAGTTCATGTGCATTCTACACACATGCCCTCACTCAGTAAAACAACACAAACTGAGTGGGTGTGGCCAATATCTTATTAACCCTCCTAGTTCTGGTGCCTTTTTCAGACAAGTTGATGCACCATTTGAAACCATTCGTTTTGTGAAACACACTAAGGTGTATACATTGTATCCACCATTCAAAACCATTTGAATGATTTATACATGTAAGCCACTGTGTAGTACATTCACCATTTGAAACCATTCGGCTATGGAAACACACCAAGGTGTAGTGTATCCACCATTCAAAACCATTTGAATGATTTATTTATAAGCCACTGTGTAGTACATTCACCATTTGAAACCATTCGGCTATGGAAACACACCAAGGTGTAGTGTATCCACCATTCAAAAACTATTTGAATGGATTTGAATGGTAGTAAAGCTTGCTACCAACACTGTTCAAATGGTATCACCATGTGTGTACAAAACCAATGGCCATTTTGGTAAGTGGAAATTTTGAATGGTTTCAAATGGTCAAAACACTAGGAGGGTTAATCTTTAACATTTAAAGAATAAAATGAGATGATGTGCATGGTGTAACCATTTTAACATAGTACATACACATGGTAAATGATTAATATTTTATCTGTTCATCAGCAGTGTATGGACACACAACCAGTCACAACCCAATACATTCCTTCTGTACTTTGTACATTTTGAGAGTGCAGTTGTGCTGAGCTAGCTGTAGCGTGTTTCATGCTAATGTAGACAATTAGTACATGTGTAAGGACACAATACTGACTAACTTTCATGGTGCACAAAATGATCTTGATTTTCTTAAATAATTTGACTATTTTAAACCGTTTTTTATTTTAGATAATATTTGTATGTATGTTTAAGAGACAAATAAAGATAAAATAAAGTGTGAATACGTGTTGTGTCACTTTTAATTCACGTTTACAAACCGATTTTATTGCCAAAATGGCGTCTAAAAACGGGACATTAATTGAACCAGAGTTTATCAAATCAAACACTTTAGGTATCCCTTACTTATTTTCCTCACGATGTGCATATAACTTGAGTAACTTAATGAAGAAATAAACTGGCTCCTAAAAAAAAAAATGATTTCACGAACCTCAAAAATTATCACTAAATCTGTGTTCACGTTAGTTACACATCGTCTCCGCCAAATCAAACGATGTTAAAACGGCCAGATATTTTTTTTTACAAAACTCATCCTTACCAACTAAGCCATGTTTTATTGGGAATAAGCTACATAATTATGGTGTAAACATTTTTTTGATTCGACTTGTTGGGTACTAGACTGAAAAGTGGACACCATGTAACTTACGTTAACTTTCACACGCCAATCGAGAAAATACAACAAGGAGGAAAATCTACTTGGCACATTACTTGGCACATTATCTCTCCAATGCTATTTTCAAGTACAAGGGTGTCCATTCTCATGACTTCCAAGTACATGTACATGTAAATTACAACTTTCCACCAATATTTTTGTTCAAAACCCTGTGTCCCATTTTTGTCAGCCAGTATTGTGTCCTTACACGTATGTATACATGTATCCATGGGATCTGGATATAAAAACTAATTTATAATTTAATAAATAAATTATACAAAAATGTTTTATTTAAAGCGTACTTATGATATGTAACTACTGCTTTTCAACTCTAAACTTTTCAACTCTAAAAAAAAAAAAAAATGGCAGATACATAACATGTACACGTACGAACTGGTTTAAAATGTTGAATTTTGAATTTGAGTGCCCTTATTTGAGTGCCCTTCATTAGCAAAAGTAACATTTTTATTAGCAAAGCAGCGGCGTAGCCGGGGGCAGGGGGGGGGGGCCTGGGGGCACGTGCCCCCCACAAATTTCCAGTGTCCCCCCACGAAAAATCTTCATAATGCCCCAAAAAACAGAAAAGAAAAAGAAAAGGGGGCTGGGGCTCACGTGCCCCCCACAAATTTACAGTACCCCCCCCCAGGTGCCCCCCACGAAAAATCTTCATAATGCCCCAAAAAACAGAAAAGAAAAAGAAAAGGGAAAAAACCCATACCCCCTGGGCCCCCCACTGAAAAGCAATGCCCCCGTGCCTTTCCCCCCCCCCCCCCCCACTGAAAAAGTCCTAGCTACGCCACTGTACATGTAGCAAAGGTACACTGTACATGTGCAGTACATGTATGTACATGCACACCTGGTACATGTCTGCTGTACTTTGTACATTTTGTGAGTGTCGTGCTTGAATTTACCTTCTTTAACCTTCCTACTATTACAGGGGTCAAAATCAGTCAAAATGCTGATATGCTTGCCAAGGTATATGACATAAAACACAATAAAGGGGGCCACTTTCCTACCGTCACGTTAGCAGTTTTTCTAATGGTTGTAATTTTTGTTTTAATATCTGAAACCATCCAAGGTTTTAGCTCATGCACGGCAGAGTCTGTCAGGAACTAAATATTACACCATCATACACGCATCAGTTTATCTAAACTAAGCTTTAAATACAAGTACTATATAGCAACAATTATTTTGCCTTCAAAAGAAAATAAACAAAAATCTTAATTACTTTTTAAATGCATATTATGAAACTAAGTATTGTCAAAATATTTCTTTTGTGGTATGTAAATACATATTTATTTTACTTTTATGATATATGACAAACACAATAGAGGGGGCCACTTTCCTACCGTCATGTTAGCAGTTTTTCTAATGGTTGTAATTTTTTTTAAATATCTGAAACCACCCAAAAAGAATTTCAACATTTGAATAGACATGCATGCAAATCGCCCCCACACAAGGCCAATGGCCAATCCAAGGTGGGGGCTACTAAGTCATTGACAAGACAAGTTAATAACCAGCCTCTTCACGGTGTGAATAGGTCTGGGAGGGGTAACTAGTCCAGAACAAGGCAGTTGTTAAACTGCCTCTGCCCCTATATGCAATTATGGTTAAGTGTCTTGCTCAAGGACACAAGTGTCAAACATTGTCAAACCTTAGATGTAAAAAGTACATTTACAGGTCAAAATGAGTCGGCCGTTTTTGACTGGTAAATGCATTGTCTGGTATTGTTCAGGGTGGTCAAAATGACAGTAAAAACCAGTCAAAAATGCCCCTGTGTACACATTTGGGTCAACAGTCAAAACAGGCAGTTGACTGGTTTTGACCTCTGCAGCAACTTTCCACTAACCCTCCTACACATGGAGGCCACTCCGATCCACTAAATTCTGTTCTTGAGCAACCTTCAGTACATATAATGTACAAGCCTGCTGTCCTTTCCAAGTAATCTTACAAAATCAACTGTGTGCCACCGAAGGCAAATGTTTGAACAGTATGGCCTGCAATGTATCAATGGGAGACCACCTTACCCTGCAATCTCAGTGGTGTGACAGTACACAGAAGGGTAACCATAGGAGGCCACTGGCAACAGGTAATGGCTTGGAGTGGCCTGAAGGGGTTGTTTCAAAAATTGCACTGATTGTAGGAGGGCTAAAGTGCATCAATAGTAGGAGAGTCTAAGGAAGGCAAATCAAATTGGGTGCCCTATTCTACATTTAGCTTGAAATGTTCCAAAGAATGGAATTTCCTTCCTTCAGCAAGGTAAAAACAAGCGTGCATAACTGTATGTCATGACAGGTATTTGTATCAGTCTGTCTATAGATTGTTTGTTGGTGATTTGAATACAGTTGTACTGTTTCCATTTTGCTTGGTCCATGATCCTGCGGAACAGTTCACAGGGCTCCAGGGCATTATCATGGTTCACCGACCTTCCATTTCATTTGAATAAAGTCTGATACACTGACTCAAATCAGTGACAAGTGTAAACATATAACATTGAAAACTCAAAAAGTCAAACTTGAAAAGTATACTCAAAGAAATAAAGAAAATGAAATCCTCAACACACTGTTGTTGATCTTGGAAAGCTCTGGCAGACATGTTGTAATCTCTAGCTCGGAATAGTCTTGTACCTTTGTGCCATCATGCACATTAACTGTGTATTGGAGTCTAGGCAACAGCATTACCCAAATTAAATCGTACACTGTACACAATAGATGGTTTCATTGTTATTGTCTGTATTATTCCTCTGCATATGTACATGTACTGTACATTGTAGCTGTCAATGTTAGGTCCTTTAGAAGTACCCACTTAGAGCCCAAGGGTTTCCGTGAGGTGGGCCGGACGGTGTTCCTCCCCCACCAGAAACTAGAAGTGAATGTTAAGGATTGTGGCAGGTCATCCTCCTCGCAGTTCCTCAATCCAAACTTGTAAGTACCTTAATGTTTTCATTGCACACTGTTCACCCATACACTAGTGTTGGACTGAGTCACTAATTAACCAGTTCGCACCGGGAATAAAAAAGTTTTTCCGAACCCCCGTGGCGGGTTTATTTTTACCGCACAAACACCATCAATGGTGCTCACCAGAGCATGACCGGGGAGACCGCGTCTTCCACCGTATGCTTATGGCTCGTTGCCACGTCGACCGGGAATCTATACAAATATTCCCGAGAATCCTGTGGCGTGTTTAGACGCTCTCCGATCCGCTGTCCAAAAAAAATGTGCGTGTATACACGGCCTCCGACGCGAACTGGTTAATATTGCATTATAATCATATATGTTTCTGTTACTGTAAGTTAAAGGGACAATATCGTCATGATCAATAGGGCATGGAATTGGAGTGCTAGTTTTAGATTAACTCAGTCACTGAAAATAATACCCCACATGATCTTACATTATAAGAGCGTAACTCTCGGGCCGCCTCTTTTGTGTTTGTCGTAAGTGTTTGTCGTAAGTGACAGTACCTCAGGGTTTCCCAGCTCCAAACTTACCCCTGGCAGCGTGGAAAAATCCTGAGAGTGCTCTGACGGCACTTAGACATCCCAGGACGGCGTTGTTTCCGCGGAAAAAATCGTTTTCTTTCTGATCGCTTCTGCCATGCCGGGGCTGTCGCCCGCGCTGTTACATTAGCCGAACCTGCTTGGTCGTCCACTGCAGTATCTCCCACATCAAACAGCCGTTCACGTCAGGTCCCTGTATTCTCATAACAAGCTATAAATGACCCGGTCATCATGATTGGGCTGTGAGTACAGCCTGTGAGTACAGCCTGTGAAAAATCGTGTGGCGACGGGGGTATACCAATTGACCATAGGACCCACGGTAAAATTACGACTACTTCTTTCAGGCCCTATTGTATCCAAAATACTTGCACTTTCAAGGAAGTCAAGGACCCCAGGTCATGATATTGGACCACTTTTACACAGTCCCTCAACCGAATATAATTATGGACCTCAAATCTTACTTTTTCAGACAAATTTACGGCATACAAATAAAGCCTAATGAGGTCGGCAAATGAATTTGGTCATTATTTTTTTATTTAGTGACATGCATCCATAATACCAATTGCTATAAGTGTTATAATCTTGACTCGCCAACGCTTCATTTGTTATTCCTAATACTAGTTTTAATACGTACATAGTTAACCAGTTCACGTCGGGAAATTTTTTTTTTTCCGGTCCCCTGTGCGGGTTTATTTACAGTGAAAAATCTGGAAAATATTTCTAGCCATTAATATTTTTTTTTGTCAATGAAACTAAGTCCGGACACCCAAATAAACACCTTTACTCATTGACATTTCGAGAATTAAATGGCTAGTTTTTTAATTACGGTTGTGTTTGTTCAGCATAATTAGACCGTTGGCAAGCTCCAATGCAATGGCCTATTAGCGACCAGCGCCCGGTCAAACAGACGGCATAACCGGAGAGAGAGGAAAGCCCTTGTAAACAATGGATATAAATCCGTCTTTACAAATTCTTGGCTGGTACGTCAAAGGAACAGGTCTTGGATAAAGGGATTACGCACACAAAAAAAAAAAAAAAGTGAACTCGTTCATTGTTTGCAGTGCCTTTTGTCCGGGGCCACCGAACTGTGACCCCATGGACTCCGAGAAATGATTGCGTGTATACAAGTCAGCCGCCACGACGGCACGACACGTGTGGCATGTTGACAAGTCTCCCGGTAACACACAAAAATCGTAATGCGTGATTAGACGCTCTCCGATCCGTGGTTAAAAAAAAAATGCGTGTATACACGGCCGCCGACGCGAACTGGTTAATATACATGTAGTCATTTTACATACATACGCATGTACCTTCGTAATCATTTACAGTACTGATCGAAATTAAGTGTGACTAACGCGTTCGCTAACGCGTTCGATTTAACGCGTTAAGCATTTCATTTATAAATTGTTAATTCCATGGGGAGCCTTCCTAACGCCTAACGCGTTAACCCTAACGCGTTAACCCTAACGCGTTAGCGAACGCGTTAAAGATCATAGTAGCCGGAGTATACTAGGAGAATACAACGGAGACCAAAGTGATCACGATCTGGGGACAGCAACCGTAGCGCCGTTTTGGATATTCATTGGACTCGGAAATACTTTCGAAACTTAAAATTTCAAGAGATATTTAAAGCTCTGGCCAAAGTATAATAATTCTTATTCATAAATCAAGGGATTACGCTCAGTATTTCAAGGCGAACAATGAAATAAATATGTTGAAGATAATGAAGTCGGCGTACAAAGAGATTTCTTATAACCAGCTAAAATGATGTCAGCGAATTAATAGATTCTTTTAGTCGGCGCACAAAGAGATTTCTTCTTACTAGGCTACAAAGACTCAGTCGGCGTACAAAGGGCTAGTAAAGTCGGCGCTCACAAAGGACAAAAGTATTTATTAAAGTCAGCTACACATTGAGAGTTAGGGCCTATGTCGGCGTACAAAGATATTATTTTAGTTGACTATTCCATGGGGAGCCTTCCTAACGCGTTAACCCTAACGCCTAACGCGTTAACCCTAACGCCTAACGCGTTAACCCTAACGCCTAGCGCGTTAACCCTAACGCCTAGCGCGTTAACCCTAACGCCTAGCGCGTTAACCCTAACGCCTAACGCGTTAACCCCAACGCGTTAAAGATCATAGTAGCCGGAGTATAGGAGAATACAACGGAGACCAAAGTGATCACGATCTGGGGACAGCAACCGTAGCGCCGTTTTGGATATTCATTGGACTCGGAAATACTTTCGAAACTTAAAATGTCAAGAGATATTTAAGCTCTGGCCAAAGTATAATAAAATGAGACTGCTACTATCGATGTAATAATTTCTTTTCTCATAATTCTTATTCATAAATCAAGGGATTACGCTCAGTATTTCAAGGCGAACAATGAAATAAATATGTTGAAGATAATGAAGTCGGCGTACAAAGAGATTTCTTATAACCAGCTAAAATGATGTCAGCGAATTAATAGATTTTTTTAGTCGGCGCACAAAGAGATTTCTTCTTACTAGGCTACAAAGACTCAGTCGGCGTACAAAGGGCTAGTAAAGTCGGCGCTCACAAAGGACAAAAGTATTTATTAAAGTCAGCTACACATTGAGAGTTAGGGCCTATGTCGGCGTACAAAGATATTATTTTAGTTGACTATTCCATGGGGAGCCTTACTAACGCGTTAACTAACGCCTAACGCGTTAACCCTAACGCCTAACGCGTTAACCCTAACGCCTAGCGCGTTAACCCTAACGCCTAGCGCGTTAACCCTAACGCCTAGCGCGTTAACCCTAACGCCTAACGCGTTAACCCCAACGCGTTAAAGATCATAGTAGCAGGAGTATAGGAGAATACAACGGAGACCAAAGTGATCACGATCTGGGGACAGCAACCGTAGCGCCGTTTTGGATATTCATTGGACTCGGAAATACTTTCGAAACTTAAAATGTCAAGAGATATTTAAGCTCTGGCCAAAGTATAATAAAATGAGACTGCTACTATCAATGTAATAATTTCTTTTCTCATAATTCTTATTCATAAATCAAGGGATTACGCTCAGTATTTCAAGGCGAACAATGAAATAAATATGTTGAAGATAATGAAGTCGGCGTACAAAGAGATTTCTTATAACCAGCTAAAATGATGTCGGCGAATTAATAAATTCTTTTAGTCGGCGCACAAAGAGAAACTAAGTCGGCCCGCAAAGAGATTTCTTGTTACTAGGCTACAAAGACTCAGTCGGCGTACAAAGGGCTAGTAAAGTCGGCGCTCACAAAGGACAAAAGTATTTATTAAAGTCAGCTACACATTGAGAGTTAGGGCCTATGTCGGCGTACAAAGATATTATTTTAGTTGACTACAATGAGAATTAAGACTACAGTACACAAAGGGTTAGAGACATTTACTCCACAGATTTATAACCACTGACATGTTGTGGCTTGCTAGTGTAAAACATAAAAATGTACTTAACGCAATATCGTGATAAGCTGAACGCATTAAAGACAGAGATTACGCGAGATCACTACCTCATGGTCTGGTAGTGTAAAACATTAAAATGTACTGAACGCAATATCGCGATAAGCTGAACGCGTTAAAGACGGAGATTACGCGAGAGTCCGTGAGATCACTGGGTTTGGTCTGGAGCTTGTGGATGACGTCGACCGGCCGATTTGTCAATCTGTTGTCGTATGCCGATCGTGTACAACGAGCTATCAGAAAACAAAGGTTTCTTTAAGTCGGCTGTACAAAGAAAACAACCTGCAGCAATTGGGTTTATATTTCAGCTACAAAGACATTTAATTTGGCAAACAAAAAGAACAAGATAACTTACATAGCGTCTATCTAATTTATTTATTTATATTTATTTATATTTATTTACATTTACATCTATTTACATTTATCTATTTACATTTACATTTATTTATATTTATTTATTTATTTATTTATTTATTTATATTTATTTATATTTATTTATATTTATATTTATATTTATTTATTTATATTTATTTTAAAATTATTTTGTTATTTATTTCATTTTTTTTATGTTATTTTTTTTTTTTCTTTTTTATTTTTAAAATATTTTTATTATTATTTTTTTTAATTATTTATATTTATTTATTTATTTTTTACTTATTAACAGTGACATTTCACAATTAACAGTCATAATTAATTTTGTTATTTACATTTACATTTACATTGATTTACATTTACATTTACATTTATTTACATTTACATTTATTTATATTTATTTACATACATTTATTATTTAATTTATTTATTTTAATTTTTTTTAATTTTCATAGTTATGTTTTTATTATTTATATTTATTTATTTATTTTTTACTTACTAACAGTGACATTTCACAATTAACAGTCATAATTAATTTTGTTATTTACATTTATATTTATATATTTATTTATATTTATTTATTTATTTATTTTTATTTATTTACATTATTTATATTTATTTATTTATATATATTTATTAATTAATTAATTAATTAATTAATTTTTTAAATTATTTTATTTTTATTTATTTATTTTTTAATTTTGTTTTATCATTTTATTGTTGTTATTATTTTTTATTGATATACATAACAGCAAAGAAACGTCACCCCCTAAATTTTGATAAGTCTGAGAACGTGTTTAGCTTATGTGTCCTCTAACGTCATACATGATGAATTTTGAGGTCAACCAAATTTGCCACATTGTGTTCGTGTTACACTCCATGCTCATAATATTCTTCATTAAACAAATTATATTAATTATAAAATGAAAATAATAAATATTTTTAGGGGTGACGTTTCTTTTGCTGTTATGTATATATATATATATTTTTTTAACTTACTAACAGTGACATTTCACAATTAACAGTAATAATTCATTTTGTTGAGGCAAAATCCCTAAATATGAGGACCTCGAAACTACGGTACGTTAGGTGAGTATGGTGTATTTGAATAAGTGTGGTTTGTATAAGAACCGCTAACGCTTCGAGCAGTGTACTTCATCCGACTTCTGGACTCACCACCATCGGTTCTTATCAGAACTACACATAGGCCTGCATCTTCACAGAAGATATTATTTCACATGGTGTAACCAGCAATTTTAGTCATCATTATCCATCACATCATGCATTCCATGCAAAGCTTCAAATCATACTGACAAGACAATATCCTTCTCATATTTCTACTCTTAATTCCAGGGAATATTAATACCTTCATCATTTTTGAATTAACAATTTTATACCTCTTATTTTTAATTCTAAAAATCCTTATGCTAGAATAACAACATGATAATTCTAATAACTATCTCGCACATGCTGTTGTTGCTAATTTGGTAAATATTGTTAATTGAGCTATAGCATGTTTTAACATTTCATTTGATTTAACACGTTTTTATAATTTTGTTTTACATTGTTAATAACGCTTTATTTACTTCAAGTTTATTCAGTTACTGTTGAGACAATAAAACGTCATTTTCCCTTGGCTGATGAGTGCGGAGTCTGCACTTCTGCATTTGATAAATGTGGAAGATCCAATAATGGCGTTCTCAAATAACACTGCAAAGAGGATCGAAACAGACTTTATTTTGTTTATTGTTCGTGACCACGATGTGCCTGGATCCAATTTAAACAGGCAACAATGTCTCCCATTTTAATAATTTCTTACCAGAGCTAATATTAATCTCTGAAAACAGCAAACAAACAAACAAAAATAATTTCAAAATGAAGTCTGTCCCAAGGGTAAGCCGTAATGTTCAATTTCTTGAACTTGGGCAAATGTTAATAAATGTTAGTACCGGCCAAGTTGATGATGGACCTGCTGTATTTGACATGGATGAGTTACCCTGTTTGCATTCAGTGGGTAAAGCTGGAAGGATATTTTTAACTGTAAAAACTGAAGTACGCTCAACAAAAAGGTAAGTTTTAATTTAATACTTGTGAAATTTTCATGTACGTAGGACGACCGTTTGTATTTTTAATATTTTACCAACAAAAAACAACTTCCAGTCAGTTTGTGAATTAGTGGTGCAGCTACTATATGTACACGAGGTATACGGCTGAGCGTAAAATCAACACTTCGGGTAAATTTAGATTTTTGGTTTCTGAGCGCTCCCTCCAACCAGATTAATGCAAGAAAGGGCAATGCATTTATAAACAAGTAATTAATTAAATACTTGTGAAATGTTCATATTGATAAGACGACTTTTTATATTTTTAATATTTTTCTGAAAAAAAACATTCAAATCAGTTTGCAGCATGGGTCGATGGTTGATATGGGTCGATTTAGATTTTTTTTTTCAGGTTTAATTTTACAGATTGATTCAATTGAAGACGACAAATCTATGAATTAGTAATTAATTAAAGACTTGTGAACTTTTTTGATTTATAGGACGACATTTTATATTTTTAAAACATTTCTGAAAACCTATTTGAATCAGTTTGCAGTAATGTGCGGATAACGGCCTTGTGTAGAATTCATCAAAAAAATCAACACTATACCGGTCGATTTTTATTTTCAGGGCTACTTTTTACAGATGGATTAAATTGAAGACGATGAATCCATTGTTGAGTAATTAATTTAATACCTGTGAAATTGTCAGATTTTAGTACTACTGTTTATATTTTTTATATTTTAGTGAAATCTCCGTTCGAATCATTTTGTGGGATGTAGTTACCTAGTTTGAAGATGCACATACGACTGTGCGTAAATCGACACTTTGGGTCGATTGGGATTTTGGGTTTCCTAGGTCTCCATTTTACGGATTGATTCGATTAAATGCGATGAAGCTATGAACGAGTAATTAATTTAATACTTATGTAATTTTCACACTTATAGGACGCCTGTTTATATTTTTAATAATTCAGCGAAAAACCCGTTCGAATCAGTTTGTGGCATGTAGTGGTATGAATGTGTATTACGGCTGTGTAAGAGTACTCAAAATCCACGCTAATTTAGGTTGATTTGTATTTTACAATACTGAGGGTTTCATTTACGGATTGATTCAATTAAAGCGACGACCCATTAATGCGTTATTAATATAATACTTATGAAATGTTAAGATTTATAGGACGTCTGTTCGAATCAGTTTGTGGCATGCAGTAGTTATGTTTGAATATGTGCATATAACACTTTGGGTTTCTGATTCGATTAAAAGCGATGCAGCTATTAACAAGTAATTAATTTAATACTTGTGAAATTTTCATGTTGACTGGACGACATTTTACATTTTTAATACTTTTCTGAAAAACCCATTCGAGTCAGTTTGCAGTAGTATGAATGTGACGCCTTATGTAAAATTAATAAATTTGATTTCGGGTTTGGTTTCTCATGGCAACTTTTTACAGAATGATTTAAGACAATGAATCTATGAATGAGTAATTAATTTAATACTTTATAGGACGATCGTTTATATTTTTAATATTTTACTGAAAAACAACTTGCAGCCAGTTTGTGTAATAACGTAGTTGTGCAGCTATGGCGTACGTGAGGTATACGGCTGAGCGTAAAGCAACAATATCTGATAAACAAGTAATTAACAAAATACTTGTGGAATGTACATATTCTTAGGAGAAAAACTGGGAGGATATTTTTAACTGTAATAAATATCACCATGAGACAGGCCAGATCTATTTTTTTTTTTTTTTTTTTATTCCTTTTTATTCCTACATTCATGTTTATGTATTGTCAAAATGGTACACATAGGCTTTGTTTTCATTGCATGCACGTAGCCTAACAGTAATATGCAGTTAGACTTGTAACCCTAACCCTAACCCTAGCCCTAACCCTAACCCTAGCCCTAGCCCTAGCCCTAGCCCTAACCCTAACCCTAACCCTAACCCTAACCCTAACCCTAACCCTAACCCTAACGTTTGCGTATTTCGTATACATGTACAGTAGTAGTATAGTGTAGATGTACAGTGGAGATTACTATGTACATGTACTAATACTATGTACATGTACAAGCATGCCAGCCTAGCTGAGTTAAGTATGCATGATGTAGGCATGCAGCGCTGCTACTACCACCAGAGTTATATATACTCCATGGCTAGCTGCTAGCTGCATGCTACACATAAATAGGCTGGCCCCTTTTTTGGAATTGGCACAGTCAATAAGCCTTGCATTCAAGGAATCATACACTGACGTTTGTAACGCGATAAGGTACACAATTTGGCGAAGAGGCGTGGCAAACGAACACGCTGCCACATACAATGTGATACACTATTGGCCCAACTTGGCATATGGAGTTAGTACAACGCTTTGTAATACACACTGTGCTGTAGCTGTACACACGAGATAGGCTAGGCCAGGACAGCTACCTAAACATAATCATACGTATACAGCGCAGCATGTAGTCATATATATTGTACATGTATATATGTACCTAAATACGTTAACTACTGCAAACGGATTCGAATGTTTTTCATAAGTATTAAAAATATAAAGCGATAGTCCTATAAATATGAAAGTTACACACGTATTTAATCAATTATTTGTTCATCTATGCATTGTCTCCGCCTCCATCAATCTAGTAGTGGAAATCCTCAGAAACCCGAAATTCAAATTGACATGGCCGTATGTAGATTATATGCTCAGTCGTAGCTGCACCGCTATTATTACACAAACTTACTGAAGTTGTTTTTCGGTAAAATATTAAAAATATAAATTGTCGTCCTATGTACCTGAAAGTTTCATAAGTATTAAATTAATTACTAATTAATAACTTCATCGCTTTTAATGGAATCAATCCGTAAATGGAGCCTTAAGAAACCCAAAATCCAAATCGACCTGAAGCGTTTACGGAATACGCACAATCATGTGCGCATCTTCAAAATGCCACCTACATCCCACAAACTGATTCGAACGGAGGTTTCTCTAAAATATTAAAACAGTAGCCCTTATATAAATCGGACAATTTCACAGGTATTATATTAATTACTTATTCATAGATTCATCGTCTTCACTTGAATTAATCCGTAAAAGTAGCCCTGAGAAACCCAAACTCAAATTCGACCGGTATAGTGTTGATTTAAAAAATATTTAGGGCGTTATTATCCGCAGATTTATACTAATGCAATCTTAATTGAATATTTTTTTCAGAAAAGTATTAAAAATATAAAATGTCGTCCTATCAATCTGAATATTTAATTAATTACTTGTTTATAAATGTATTGTCTTTTCTTGCATTAATTTAGTAGAGGAGCCATCAAAAGTCCAAATCTAAATTAACTAGTAGTACTGGAATTGATTTTCCGCTGCTTTTTGGTAAAATATTAAAAATATAAAGGACGTCCTATAAATCTTAAATTACACAAGCGTTAAATTAATTGTTCGAAAAGCTTCATCGAATTTAATCGAATCAATCCGTAAAATGGAGCCCTAGGAAACCCAAAATCCAAATCGACCCAAAGTGTTGATTTACGCACAGTCGTATGTGCATCTTCAAACTAGGTAACTACATCCCACAAAATGATTCAACGGAGATTTCACTAAAATATAAAAAATATGAACAGTAGTCCTAAAAATCTGACAATTTCACAGGTATTAAATGAATAAGTCATCAATGGATTCATCGTCTTCAATTTAATCCATCTGTAAAAAGTAGTCCTGGGAAACCCAAAATAAAAATCGACCGGTATAGTCCTATAGTGTTGATTTTTTGATCAATTCTACACAAGGCCGTTATCTGCACATTACTGCAAACAGATTCAAATAGGTTTTCAGAAATGTTTTAAAAATATAAAATGTCGTCCTATAAATCTAAAAAGTTCACAAGTCTTTAATTAATTACTAATTCATAGATTTGTCGTCTTCAATTGAATCAATCGAATCAATCTGTAAAATTAAACCTGAAAAAAAAAATCTAAATCGACCCATATCAACCATCGACCCATGCTGCAAACTGATTTGAATGTTTTTTTTCAGAAAAATATTAAAAATATAAAAAGTCGTCTTATCAATATGAACATTTCACAAGTATTTAATTAATTACTTGTTATAAATGCATTGCCCTTTCTTGCATTAATCTGGTTGGAGGGAGCGCTCAGAAACCAAAAATCTAAATTTACCGAAGTGTTGATTTTACGCTCAGTCAGATACCTCGTGTACATATAGTAGCTGCACCACTAATTCACAAACTGACTGGAAGTTGTTTTTGTTGGTAAAATATTAAAAATACAAACGGTCGCCCCACATTACATGAAAATTTCACAAGTATTAAATTAAAACTTACCTTTTTGTTGAGCGTGCATTTCAGTTTTACAGTTAAAAATATCCTTCCAGCTTTACCCACTGAATGCAAACAGGGTAACTCATCCATGTCAAATACAGCAGGTCCATCATCAACTTGGCGGTACTAACATTTATTAACATTTGCCCAAGTTCAAGAAATTGAACATTACGGCTTACCCTTGGGACAGACTTCATTTGAAATTATTTTGTTTGTTTGTTTGCTGTTTTCAGAGATTAATATTAGCTCTGGTAAGAAATTATTAAAATGGGGAGACATTGTTGCCTGTTTAAATTGGATCCATTCAAATCGTGGTCGCCGAACAATAAACAAAATAAAGTCTGTTTCGATCATCTTTGCAGTGTTATTTTAGAACGCCATTATTGGATCTTCCACATTTATCAAATGCAGAAGTGCAGACTCGCACTCATCAGCCAAGGGAAAATGACGCTTTATTGTCTCAACAGTAACTGAATAAACTTGAAGTAAATAAAGCGTTATTAACAATGTAAAACAAAATTATAAAACGTGTTAAATCAAATGAAATGTTAAAACATGCTATAGCTCAATTAACAATATTTACCAAATTAGCAACAACAGCATGTGCGAGATAGTTATTAGAATTATCATGTTGTTATTCTAGCATAAGGATTTTTAGAATTAAAAATAAGAGGTATAAAATTGTTAATTCAAAAATGATGAAGGTATTAATATTCCCTGGAATTAAGAGTAGAAATATGAGAAGGATATTGTCTTGTCAGTATGATTTGAAGCTTTGCATGGAATGCATGATGTGATGGATAATGATGACTAAAATTGCTGGTTACACCATGTGAAATAATATCTTCTGTGAAGATGCAGGCCTATGTGTAGTTCTGATAAGAACCGATGGTGGTGAGTCCAGAAGTCGGATGAAGTACACTGCTCGAAGCGTTAGCGGTTCTTATACAAACCACACTTATTCAAATACACCATACTCACCTAACGTGCATCCGTAGTTTCGAGGTCCCTCATATTTAGGATTTTGCCTCAACAAAATGAATTATTACTGTTAATTGTGAAATGTCACTGTTAGTAAGTTAAAAAAATATATATATATATATATATACATAACAGCAAAAGAAACGTCACCCCTAAAAATATTTATTATTTTCATTTTATAATTAATATAATTTGTTTAATGAAGAATATTATGAGCATGGAGTGTAACACGAACACAATGTGGCAAATTTGGTTGACCTCAAAATTCATCATGTATGACGTTAGAGGACACATAAGCTAAACACGTTCTCAGACTTATCAAAATTTAGGGGGTGACGTTTCTTTTGCTGTTATGTATATCAATAAAAAAATAATAACAACAATAAAAATGATAAAACAAAATTAAAAAATAAATAAATAAATAACAAAATAATTTAAAAAAATTAATTAATTAATTAATTAATAAATATATATAAATAAATAAATATAAATAATGTAAATAAATAAAAATAAATAAATAAATAAATATAAATAAATATATAAATAAATATAAATGTAAATAACAAAATTAATTATGACTGTTAATTGTGAAATGTCACTGTTAGTAAGTAAAAAATAAATAAATAAATATAATAATAAAACATAACTATGAAAATAAAAAATTAAAAATAAATAAATTAAATAATAAATGTATATAAATAAATATAAATAAATGTAAATGTAAATAAATGTAAATGTAAATGTAAATCAATGTAAATGTAAATGTAAATAACAAAATTAATTATGACTGTTAATTGTGAAATGTCACTGTTAATAAGTAAAAAATAAATAAATAAATATAAATAATTAAAAAAAATAACAATAAAAATAATTTTAAAAATAAAAAAATAAAAAAATAAATAACATAAAAAATGAAATAAATAACAAAATAATTTTAAAAATAAATATATATGAATAAATAAATATAAATAAATAAATATAAATATAAATAAATATAAATAAATAAATAAATATAAATAAATGTAAATGTAAATAGATAAATGTAAAATAATGTAAATGTAAATAGATGTAAATGTAAATAAATATAAATAAATATAAATAAATAAATTAGATAGACGCTATGTAAGTTATCTTGTTCTTTTTGTTTGCCAAATTAAATGTCTTTGTAGCTGAAATATAAACCCAATTGCTGCAGGTTGTTTTCTTTGTACAGCCGACTTAAAGAAACCTTTGTTTTCTGATAGCTCGCTGTACACGATCGGCATCCACAACAGATTGACAAATCGGCCGGTCGACGCCATCCACAAGCTCCAGACCAAACCCAGTGATCTCACGGACTCTCGCGTAATCTCCGTCCTTTAACGCTGCTCAGCTTATCGCGATATTGCGTTCAGTACATTTTAATGTTTTACACTACCAGACCATGAGGTAGTGATCTCGCGTAATCTCTGTCTTTAATGCGTTCAGCTTATCACGATATTATGCTAAGTACATTTTTATGTTTTACACTAGCAAGCCACAACATGTCAGTGGTTATAAATCTGTGGAGTAAATGTCTCTAACCCTTTGTGTACTGTAGTCTTAATTCTCATTGTAGTCAACTAAAATAATATCTTTGTACGCCGACATAGGCCCTAACTCTCAATGTGTAGCTGACTTTAATAAATACTTTTGTCCTTTAGAGCGCCGACTTTACTAGCCCTTTGTACGCCGACTGAGTCTTTGTAGCCTAGTAACAAGAAATCTCTTTTGGGCCGACTTAGTTTCTCTTTGTGCGACTAAAAGAATTTATTAATTCCGACATCATTTTAGCTGGTTATAAGAAATCTCTTTGTACGCCGACTTCATTATCTTCAACATATTTATTTCATTGTTCGCTGAAATACTGAGCGTAATCCCTTGATTTATGAATAAGAATTATGAGAAAAGAAATTATTACATCGATAGTAGCAGTCTCATTTTATTATACTTTGGCCAGAGCTTAAATATCTCTTGACATTTAAGTTTCGAAAGTATTTCGAGTCCAATGAATATCCAAAACGGCGCCACGGTTGCTGTCCCCAGATCGTGATCACTTTGGTCTCCGTTGTATTCTCCTATACCCGGCTACTATGATCTTTAACGCGTTGGGGGTTAACGCGCTGGGCGTTAGGGTTAACGCGCTTAGGCGTTAGGGTTAACGCTGAAGCTAGGGTTAACGCCGTTAGGCGTTAGGGTTAACGCGTTAGGCGTTAGGGTTAACGCTAGGCTAGGGTTAACGCGTTAGAAGGCTCCCCATGGAATAGTCAACTAAAATAATATCTTGCCGACATAGGCCCTAACTCTCAATGTGTAGCTGACTTTAATAAATACTTTTGTCCTTTGTGAGCCGACTTTACTAGCCCTTTGTACGCCGACTGAGTCTTTGTAGCCTAGTAACAAGAAATCTCTTTGCGGGCCGACTTAGTTTCTCTTTGTGCTACCGACTAAAAGAATTTATTAATTCACGACATCATTTTAGCTGGTTATAAGAAATCTCTTTGTACGCCGACTTCATTATCTTCAACATATTTATTTCATTGTTCGCCTTGAAATACTGAGCGTAATCCCTTGATTTATGAATAAGAATTATGAGAAAAGAAATTATTACATCGATAGTAGCAGTCTCATTTTATTATACTTTGGCCAGAGCTTAAATATCTCTTGACATTTTAAGTTTCGAAAGTATTTCCGAGTCCAATGAATATCCAAAACGGTGCTACGGTTGCTGTCCCCAGATCGTGATCACTTTGGTCTCCGTTGTATTCTCCTATACTCCGGCTACTATGATCTTTAACGCGTTGGGGTTAACGCGTTAGGCGTTAGGGTTAACGCGCTAGGCGTTAGGGTTAACGCGTTAGGCGTTAGGGTTAACGCGTTAGGCGTTAGGGTTAACGCGTTAGGAAGGCTCCCCATGGAATAGTCAACTAAAATAATATCTTTGTACGCCGACATAGGCCCTAACTCTCAATGTGTAGCTGACTTTAATAAATACTTTTGTCCTTTGTGAGCCGACTTTACTAGCCCTTTGTACCGACTGAGTCTTTGTAGCCTAGTAACAAGAAATCTCTTTATGGCCGACTTAGTTTCTCTTTGTGCGCCGACTAAAAGAATTTATTAATTCACGACATCATTTTAGCTGGTTATAAGAAATCTCTTTGTACCGACTTCATTATCTTCAACATATTTATTTCATTGTTCATTGAAATACTGAGCGTAATCCCTTGATTTATGAATAAGAATTATGAGAAAAGAAATTATTACATCGATAGTAGCAGTCTCATTTTATTATACTTTGGCCAGAGCTTAAATATCTCTTGACATTTTAAGTTTCGAAGTATTTCCAGTCCAATGAATATCCAAAGCGGCGCCACGGTTGCTGTCCCCAGATCGTGATCACTTTGGTCTCCGTTGTATTCTCCCATACTCGCTACTATGATCTTTAACGCGTTGGGGTTAACGCGTTGGGCGGCGTTAGGGTTAACGCTAGGCGTTAGGGTTAACGCGCGCTAGGCGTTAGGGTTAACGCGTAGGGCGTTAGGGTTAACGCAAGGCGTTAGGGTTAACGCTGTTAGGAAGGCTCCCATGGAATAGTCAACTAAAATAATATCTTTGTACACCGACATAGGCCCTAACTCTCAATGTGTAGCTGACTTTAATAAATACTTTTGTCCTTTGAGAGCGCCGACTTTACTAGCCCTTTGTACGACTGAGTCTTTGTAGCCTAGTAAGAAGAAATCTCTTTGTGCGCCGACTAAAAGAATCTATTAATTCGCTGGACATCATTTTAGCTGGTTATAAGAAATCTCTTTGTACCGACTTCATTATCTTCAACATATTTATTTCATTGTTCAGCCTTGAAATACTGAGCGTAATCCCTTGATTTATGAATAAGAATTATTATACTTTGGCCAGAGCTTTAAATATCTCTTGAAATTTTAAGTTTCGAAAGTATTTCCGAGTCCAATGAATATCCAAAACGGCGCTCCGGTTGCTGTCCCCAGATCGTGATCACTTTGGTCTCCGTTGTATTCTCCTATACTCGGCTACTATGATCTTTAACGTTCGCCATACGCGTTCGCTATCGGCGTTCGCTATCGCGTTCGCTACCGCTGCTTCGCATTCGCTACGCGTTAAGCTACGCGTTCGCTACGCGTTCGCTACCGCGTTCGCTACCGCGTTAGGAAGGCTCCCCATGGAATTAACAATTAATAAATGAAATGCTTAACGCGTTAAATCGAACGCGTTAGCGAACGCGTTAGTCACACTTAATTTCGATCAGTACTGTACATCATGTGTCAATACGGTGATTATATTTTGATTTGCCAGTGCCAGTATTTTTTTAGATCAAATTTCCCAACCAAACACAAATGTACCCAAAAAAATTGTGCAGTCATGAAAAGGCATTTATATGGAGCATGATGAATAGCATACACAAACTAAATGGGAGTGAGCCTACTATTTCCCACTGTGATGAATAGCATACACAAACTAAATGGGAGTGAGCCTACTATTTCCCACTTAACCAAAACATGAACACCTCAGTCAAAACACTCAACGAGGGCAGGGGTAGGGGTAGGCGTGACAAATGTTGAGGGGGAGGGGTACAAATGTAGTTGTGAGAAATGTTGAGAGCAAGGTACGCGTGAAAACATTCCCCACTCCTCAATGTGAACATTTTAATAATCACTCAAAGGAGGACCTTCAATTCAGAGGAGGGGAGACTACTATTAAACACCACGTCACCAACAAATTCGTGAATTTACCGTGAAATTTCTGTTCAGACATCTCCATGCAATGTCCATCAACAAGGCCCAGCAATGACAAACCATTACCCTTGAAGTTGCAGGACTTCCATCTTTTCATAAGAAGATAAATGTTTCTTAAAAAAATAAAAAAAAAGAATGCCAGAGAATGATCACATCATTCCCACAAACCTCATATCAACCCTACATATTCAGATACATGTAACTTTAGCTTGTAAGGTCATATTACCGTTGCTGCTGCATAATTGAGCCAGTAAATTTCAGTCACTGTGTTCATCTTAAACAAAAACACAGATTCCATGCCCTGTTGAAAGTCTGCTCTGGTAGTGACGATACTGTCCATTTAAAGTGTTTTATTAAAACCCTAACTCCCTAGGCCCATTTGCTTACACATAACCTGAATCCTTCCTAACTCCCTTGGCCCATTTGCTTACACATAACCTGAATCCTTCCTAACTCCCTTGGCCCATTTGCTTACACATAGCCTGAATCCTTCCTAACTCCCTAGGCCCATTTGCTTACACATAACCTGAATCCTCCCTAACTCCCTAGGCCCATTTGCTTACACATAACCTGAATCCTTCCTAACTCCCTAGGCCCATTTGCTTACACATAACCTGAATCCTTCCTAACTCCCTAGGCCCATTTGCTTACACATAACCTGAATCCTTCCTAACTCCCTTGGCCCATTTGCTTACACATAACCTGAATCCTTCCTAACTCCCTAGGCCCATTTGCTTACACATAACCTGAATCCTTCCTAACTCCCTTGGCCCATTTGCTTACACATAACCTGAATCCTTCCTAACTCCCTAGGCCCATTTGCTTACACATAGCCTGAATCCTTCCTAACTCCCTAGGCCCATTTGCTTACACATAACCTGAATCCTTCCTAACTCCCTTGGCCCATTTGCTTACACATAACCTGAATCCTTCCTAACTCCCTTGGCCCATTTGCTTACACATAACCTGAATCCTTCCTAACTCCCTAGGCCCATTTGCTTACACATAGCCTGAATCCTTCCTAACTCCCTTGGCCCATTTGCTTTACACATAACCTGAATCCTCCAAAATCCTTCAGTAGTAAAGCAAGCACATGACATGTATGCACACATGTGTTTCTAATCTGTGATACATGTACATGGCCAGGGACCCTCCCTGCATGCATGGAGCAATAAACAGTGTCCACTGACCTTGCAATCACTACAACAAACATGGACATGTACCATGGAAAGGCAAGTATGCCTAATAACCTCAATCCTCCAAAATCCTTCACTTTAGCAAAGAGCATGTAGCATGTAACCTCAATCCTTCAAAATCCGTCACTTTAGCAAAGAGGATTTTGGAGGATTTGGAAAGGTTAGGGTTAAGTTTTTGTTTCAGTACAGGTCTAGGCATCTCCTTTTAATCTACACATAGATGGGTTTTAACCAGTTCGCGTCAGGAATAAAAAAAAGTTTTTCTGGGCCCCTGTGGTGGGTTTCTTTTTCCCACACACACGTTAATGGAAGCTTCCACAGCGGGTGGCCGGCACTTCCGAGCATGTCACCGTACACGCGTGGCTCAACCGAGCATGCATACAAATATTCCGGAGTTTCCTATGGCGTGTTTAGACGCTCTACGATCCGTGGTGCAAAAAAAAAATTTCGTGTATACACGGCCTCCAACGCGAACTGGTTAACATACATACCCACATACGTACATGTAGTATACTAAACCGAGGACCTGCTATTGTTCCCCTCTTCTTTGTTTTCCCTTTGTTGTTGGATTTTTTATGCATCTCCCATTTAATTTGTACTTGTTTTTCAACCGAGAACATTTACAAAACAATAACCACGAACAACAGAGGACTTATTGTTCCTTTTTTTGTGATTGTTAACCAGTTCGCTTCGGATGCCGTGTATACACGCAATTTTGTTTTTGTACAGCGGATCGGAGAGCGTCTAAACACGCATTCCAATTTGTGTGTGTGTCACTGGGAGACTTGTCAACATGCCACACGTGGCATGCCGTCGTGGCGGCTGACGTGTATACACGCAATCGTTTCTCGGAGTCCATGGGGTCACGGTTCGGTGACCCCAGACAAAATGCACTGCAAATACTGAACGAGTTCACTCTTTTTGTTGATTTTTGCCTAATCCCTTTATCCAAGACCTGTTCCTTTGACGTACCAGCCAAGCATTTGTAAAGACGGATTTATATCCATTGTTTACGAGGCATTCGATCTCTCTCAAGGTATGCCATCTTTTCAACCGGGCGCCGGTCGCTAATAGGCCGTTGCATCGGAGCTTGCCAACGGTCTAATTGTGCTGAACAAACACAACCGTAATTAAAAAACTAGCCATTTAATTTTCAAAATGTCAATGAGTAAGGGTGTTTATTTGGTTGTCCGAACTTAGTTTCATTGACAAAAAAAATTATTAATGGCTAGAAATTTTTTCAGATTTTTCACTGAAAATAAACCCGCACGGGGGACCGGAAAAAAATAAATATTCCCGACGTCAACTGGTTAAGGTTACACGTATGTCCCATTTTCAATCAATAAAAGTAGGGAAGCCAAGTCTTCGGTTTTCACCGTAAACAAATTTTCATTTATTTTATAAAATTATTGATTTCACAGGTAGAAAAAACAAATAAACACAAATTTACATTAAATTAACAGAAACAGAAACAAAGGTAGCACCCCTGTAGGATTACAAAAAAGTAAACTAAATTACTGTCAAGTTGATCTCCTGATGCAGATACACAACATGAATATATTGTATTTCCTGTGTTCCTTAGATATTTCATTGAGGTATCCCACGGATCTTGTGTATGGACTATACAGAGAAGGAGCAATGACTTCATAAAGCTTCATGAGGAGATGTTACTCTATAAAGCCCGCCTCTTCTTGCCTATTGGTGACCGCAAGTATGTGTGTTGGTGATGTCTTGGGAGTCTTGGGATCATTAGAACAGTGGCGGATTTAGGAGGGTTCGCAACAGGCGCGCCCCCCCCCCCTTATTTTTGCCGAGTAAAAAAAAAAACCTTCCCTTGTATAGGGCCTCGCGCTACGCACTCGCATTTTTCAACTTTGAAATTAGCCCTCAAAGTTTGCGCCCCCTTTCTTAAAATCCTGGATCCGCCCCTGTAGAATACATATGACATAAAACACAATAAAGGGGGCCACTTTGCATCCGTCATGTTAGCAGTTTTTCCAATGGTTGTTATTTATTTTTAAGTACCCGAAACCGACCAAAAAGTGTTTCAACATGTGAATGGACATGCAGGCTTATACTAGAACTAATTTGAGTTGATTTATTTAATTTTTTTATTTTTTTATTTATTTTTTTACCCTCAAATTTCCATAAAAATTTGACGGAAAAAGTTACCTCACTTTTCTGTCCATTTGTTGATGGAAATTTTAGGGTAATTAAAAAAATAATAGTAATAATCAACTCAAATTATCTTTAGGATAAGCATGCATCTCTATTCAAATGTTGAAATTCTTTTTGGGTGGTTTCAGATATTAAAAAAAAAAATTACAACCATGAAAGGAAAGTGGCCCCCTTTATTGTGTTTTATGTCACATACGATACAACCTTTTACATGTATATCAAATACAGGCCTCCCAGCAAAACCTATAAAACCTTTATAAAAATCTATATTTCAAAATGAGAACCCTTATTTCCCCCAAAAACCTATATTGACCTATAAAAACCTATTTTTTAAACATTTTCAACATAAAATCCTTGTGAATTGTTTTGAAGAAAACTTAATCCGTGAAATGAATAGAGTTAATAATAAAGCCAGAACAGTAGCCAAACTGTAACATGTGTACCGCTCTTAGATTTTCTGCCGGACAGGGTACATGTATGGGGTAATGTACTTTGTTGCAAAAAGTACTCAGAAGGTAGACAATTGACCAAAAATGTGTTACTAACCCTCCTATAGGTTTAACCCTTTCAACTCAGCCCTGTGTAAAAATCGATCGCCGGCGATCGATAAATTTGGAAGCTTGTATTTTTTGTTTGCCGCCCTCTATTTGCTTATGTTTGATACCAATTTGTAGCTTATTAGTCTGGCTTTCCAATGATCAAGTTTGTCTTGTGATTGAACGTAATGGGTCTTGAGGGTGATATGCGAAGGACACCAGACCGCATGCTTTTCGTGATTGTTCGGTCAATGTGTTTCATGCGTTAACGTTAACGTTTAGACGTGAGAGTCACATTCCTGCCGCCGTATTCCAGTAAAATGCCCGCGTGAAAGTGTAAGTCAAATGCAGATGACACATATCAAAAGAAGAGATTTTTCCTTAGAAATTGATGTGAAGTTTACAAATTTTTGTTCTGTGTTGTGGCAATGCATGAATACATACGTGTACATTTCCAGTGTTTACAACTGTAATATACAGTGAGTTACTCATTATTGCAAAATTTGCACCAAAATATGCCAAATTTACGTTATTATTCTTGCCTATTATAGTATGAAAAATAAATACAATTGGATTTTTTATTTATTTATGCATGGAATGAGAGTTGTTCTTTGAAACCATGCATTCAAATCACTCCTAACCATAGTGCATCATATACTATTTGCCCAAAACTCACAAAAAAACATTAAAATTACCCCAAAATTTGGTATTCAAAATGGCCGCCATTTTCAGGGGGGGGGGTACAATAAGAAAATTTTTAACCCCCAAAAATAATGCCCAAATCATCGGCATTCAAATGGTATACATGTATAACTTACTCAAATATCTAGACAAATTTCACAAAATATTTTGCAAGATTTAAACTTTGTCAAAAAAAGCTAAAAACAATGCTGAGTTTAAAGGTTAAACAATCAAAGACACTCAAAATTTGTATGTAACTCCCAACCCATTGACTTTGTGCAGTGCACTCAAATAAATGCAAGGACATGTGGCTATGGTAGGAGGTCAAACCAAAACCACTCCACTGTATATGAGTCACAGTCTGCAGTACATGTACATACAAAGCTCTGTGTGACTCTGCATACGTGTATAACTTATGTAGGACATACACAAGTGTGTTTGACTTTGCCACTAACTTACATGTATGTAGGACTACATGTATGCAATGTGTGCAATATATTTTTGCTGGAGAGTTATGGTGGTAACATTATACTGGCAACTAGTTAAACTTTTTATGGCTTTGTGACTTTGTGTTTTGGGGGCTGCATGATGATTTGTTATACTGCAATTTGTATTTATTTTATTATTATTTTTGGGGGGCTCAGAATATTCACAGACTTGTTTTCATGTACATGACATGTTTAACGTACCAGTTACTTCATTGTCTGTGTATTTTCATCACAGCCTTTTTTTTTTACTTTGAACTTTTTAAAATATTCTTTCTAACTTTCTTTCTAACTTTCTTGAGCACCACTTAGTTGGTGGATACGTGCGCTATATAAGTCCACACATTGTCATTATCATTATCATCATCATTATCATTATCATCATCATCATCATTATCATTATTTTCTTTTTATGGGGTATTTGGTGAAAAGATTTACTTCTTATTCTTTCACATTTCCCTTTTTACTTTCTCTGTTACTTTTTTTGCTGGAGCATCGGGGAGATGGTTTATTCTGCCGAATGAAATTCAAGAAAACACTTTTCCCGGCAGAGGTGAATGTTGCACGCTGCACATCCAGTGCGTGTTACTACCCGGTGTCCCTTGGCCGTCTTCCTGCCATGCCTCCGGCAATTTATGCACATCTTTGCACCTTTGCCTGGCATGCGGATGCATTGGTGCTGTGGGCCATTTACAGCTGGCACTGGGTTGTGTCCTACTTGTTGGTAGCTGGTTGATCCCTCGGCAAACCCACCAATGAGGGCTTCCCCTATTTCGATGGTGAAGATACGATGGTGCATGGGGACAACGCCTACATCTCGTTTGATGTTTGCCTTGAAGCAGAGCCATGCATTGACCCGGGCGATATCGATGAGGAAGTAGAGTGTTTTCTTCCACCACGCCTTGGACTGTCGGCTGCAGCTATGGGAGGCACGTAGCTTGTCGGCCAGGTCAACGCCACCCATGAATCTGGTGTAGTCCATGGCGTGGGGAGGAGCTTTCACATCTCTCTTTGATGCTTTCTTCTCTCCCTTTTCTTTGATGTTCCTTGAGAGATAGTCGGTTGCCGGGTCCCTGTATCCTTGGTGGCATGTCGAAAGGAAGGATACAACCTTCGTATCCCTCCAAAGAGCTACCGTCTTCTGCCCCTGTTGTCGTGTGTAGATGGTGCCCCTAGGAGTTTTGGACATGTGCTGCATGTGGTTGTGTCGTAAAGGGTTGACTACTGGGTTGGTATTAAAGTCATCAGGGAGTCCCTTGGATGTCCTCTTCACAGCACCGCACATGTATGTACTGTTCTCAAGCAGCTCGGAGGCAAGAACGGAAGATGTGTACAATTTGTCACAGTAGAGATGGTGGTACCGACCAAAGAAGGGCTCCATCATATTAAAGGATATGTCTTTCATCTTTTGGCCAGATTCGTTGTGCACCATCATATGAAGGACATATCCTGATTTGGCTTCACAGACGGCATATATCTTGAATCCCATCTTGGTTGGTTTGAGGGGCCTAAAGAACTTCCTTATGTTAGCCTTGGAGCCCTTGTACCTAACCATTGCTTCATCTAGGGACAGCTCCTTTCTCGGGTTATAGTTCTGAAGACAGAGCTTGGTGACTGTATCCCACAGGAGCTGAAGATGATACAATGGGTGTTTCTTCATGTACGTATAGCGGTCTGTTTTGTCCCTGATCTGCTGTGGTCCTTTGGCAGGGTTCGTACAGGCGATGACCTCTGACAGCAGGTTGAACCGCCGTTGTGTCATGGTGGCTGCGACCTTGTTGTTCCTCAAGGATGATCTGGTCGACCAGTCATCCTGGCCGTTGCAATTGTCATGTACCCCCTGTATAAGCTTGATACCAAACCATGCTTTGATCTCCTCCGGAGTGGTCTGCTTGGTGAAGCGTGGATTGGGGCCCCCAGAGATGTTGGTCCAGCGAGCAATCTTTCTGAACAGGAACAGAGGAAAAAAACTTAAAAAGTAACCAAGTGGGTCATCTTCGGCAGGGCGTTCCATGGTTGGACCATATGGTTTCTTCCCCATGAACGTATGCACATGGATCTTGCTGAGATCTCTGGTCCATCCGTGCCGGTCCCTGATGGTGAACTTGGCCTGCTGATGGTGGCTCGGCATTTTAGGGTCATCATCTGATGATGGGTCAATCCGCATTGGCTGCCATCCCCAGCCCCTCTTTGGTGGTTGAGACTGTTGCTCCTCTTCTGATGAGGAGGTGGGAGATACATAGCCATCAGACGGCAGGTCTTCTACGGGTGAAGAGTAATCGGACAGCTGGATTTCTACAGGTGAGGAGTCCACACTAGACTTGCTGGACAAATTAACTTCGTCTTCTTCTTCCACTTCATCAGGGGTTGATATCATCTCCTCATCTTCATCACGCTGAAGCAGATATGGGGCATATGATGTAGACGGCTGTGCATGTGATGTAGAAGGCTGGTCATATGATGCAGAAGGCTGGTCATCTGGGACTGTGTTTTTCTTTGTTGAGTCATCCTCAGTAGTCGATAAAAACAGAGGGTGTATTCGGCTTTCCTTTTGTTTCTTGGTCATTTTTAGTGGGGTTTCATCTTCTGATGAGTCATCCTCAGCAGTCACTGCATGAATGGGGTTCATGACAGCTGTCCTCTTTCTCCTTTTCACTTTCTTTTTCTTTCTCGGGGGTTCCTCTGCTGGAGAATCATATTAATAATAATGAATTAATAATAATAATAATAATGAATTTATTGTGCGCATTTTCCCATAAAATGTACAAAAGCGCATTACAATCTTAAAAACTAGCACAAAATAGTAAAACAAACAGATTAATACATTACATGTAAGTCAAAAGATGTAAAAACAACAAAGTTACACTTAAAAGTAAATAAATGAACCAAATGCTTGTTTAAAAAGAAAAGTCTTAAGCTCTTTCTTAAAGACAGACAGAGACCGAATTGATTGGATATTTGAGGGCAATTTGTTCCATAATGTGGGCGCAGCCTGCAAGAATGATTTGTCTCCGGTAGATTTTTTCATTTTTTCTTTAGGATAATTTAAAAGCAACCTGTTATTGGAACGTAAAGAATAGCTGGAATTATCTTTAACGTGCAACATATCAATAATGTAATCTGGGGGCAAGGTGGTGAAGGGCCTTAAATGTCAACAAAATAATTTTGAATTCAATACGATAATGTACAGGCAGCCAGTGTAACTGATAAAGTAAGGGCATAACATGACTCCACTGTGGTGTACCGCATACAAGCCGAGCAGTGGCATTTTGTACCTTTTGTAGTTTAGCTAATTGCGAATTTGGAAGACCATAAAATAAGCTGTTACAGTAATTGAGACGACTAGTAATGAATGCATGAACCAGCACAATTAGCGCCTCTCTTGATAAGTATTTCCTGATTCTTCTAATATTATGGATATGATAGAACGCAGTTGAGCAAGTTTTTGTAATTTGCTTGTTCATAGTCAAATTTGAGTCAAACCAGCAACCTAAGTTGCAAACTTGCAAGGATGGTGGGATAGAACAGCCACCCACTGTTAAGTCTGGTATAGTTAATTTAGACAATTGCAATCGACTACCAATAATAATAAATTCAGTTTTGGCATCGTTAATCATAAGTTTATCTTGTAACATCCAAAGTCGTATGTCCTTTATACAGTTTTCCATGGCTGCTAAAGCCTGCTCTTGGTTAACAGAATTACAAGGTTTAAAAGAAATGTACAGTTGGGTGTCGTCAGCATAACAATGAGTGTTAGGAAGATGCTGATCTACTATGTCAAACAGTTTGGATGAGTATATACTAAAAAAGCAGCGGTCCTAGACATGATCCTTGTGGAACTCCGCAATTGACAACAAACTTATCAGAGAGAGCCCCTTTCATTAACCCTCATATGCCCAGGCTGAAATTTGGCCCAGTAAGCACCGCTTACGTAATGACGTTAGCTGACACGGTCATTTCACGCTCCTGTAAAATTCAACAAAATTTGTACTAACACCGCAGAATATTTGGTTTCTTTTTCCATCAATCACTCATCTACTCACCTCCAAGCATGGCTGAATCATCAGAAACTAACAAATGTACTATATCCAAGAGAAAAGGACAAACAAATAAAGAAACAACCTCACCGGCGTCTCCGAGGAGTGATCATGTTCAAGATGGCTGTCATGCTTGTACTTGCAGAGTCGACATCACAAACATCAACACGAAACTTGACTTGGTCCTTCAATCACTAGATTCAATTCGATCCACAGTAACTGGGATTGAAGTCAGACTACAAGAAACTGCCGATAAAGTCACCGATCAGCAGAAAGACATCGAAGAACTGAAATCTACGATCTCATTCCTAGACGCCAAGGTAGACAACAAATGTCGATCACTAACATCCAGTGTCAACAGCCTTACCGATGGCAACCATCGCCACATCCAGCGTCTCGAATCCCAAATCAGTGATCTACAAAACCGAAGCCGCAGAAATAACGTAATCCTGCATGGCATTCCAGAGGGATCGGAGGGAGACCAGTCCTGTGAGGATTTCTTGTCAGATTTCTTTAGATCTCATATGAAGCTGGAGAATGGCAATGAGATCCAAATCGAAAGGGCCCACCGTACCCCGACACACCGATCAACAAACCAAGGCAGCCATAGCAACACTCAACCACGACCGATTCATTGTAAACTATTACGCTTCACTGACCGTCAATACCTCTTGAAACAAGCTTCCAAATCTCCCCGAAACAACCCGTACAAAAGTTCAAATATCTACTTGTCTGATGATGTGAACAGCAACGTAAGGAAAGCACGGCAGCAGCTGCGCGAAGATCACCTACCAAAGATACGAGGGGATGCCCGGGTGAACTTCGCATATATCCCCTGGTCAGTACCTGCCATTATTTCATACAAGCTTCACAGCGGTGCGTTTAAGGTCTTCCGACTTGGGGATGCGAACACATTTAAGTAAACTCTATAGGCCTATATACATGTAGTCAGCTAGTATCCATGAATTTCTTACGACCATACAGGGCTCGAATTTGGGGAAAAAAAATCCACAAGACCACAGGGCTTGTAGCCCAAAATTTTTACTGGACCGGAACATTTTTTACAAGACCGAAGTCATATAAGAAGAAAAAAACAAAAACACAACAAAAATGCATACTACAATAGGTAAGGTTTAACACATGAAAAGCAGGTTTTTTTTATTTGAAGTCTTATTAAGGAAGGCAATCCTCTCTCTCATAAATCTCTCTTTATAATATTGCAAATAATATCATAACCAAAAATAAATAAGTTATCTCTTGGCAAACATAAATTTAAACAACTTTTTTCCCCAGAAAGAAAACCTATTATCGCGCTGTGATTGTACTAATTTGTCTTAAAAAAGCTACACAAAACTCTCCCTTTGGCAACTTTAAATGTTAGTCAAAATAAGCGTTTTTTCATACCTCTGCGCAAGTGCAAGTTTTTCATTTGCTGATCGTTTTGTAGGCGATTTAGGCGTTGACACTCCATCAAGGAATTTCTACATACCTTTCTTAGTCTTCTCAGCCTCGAGAAAAATTGAAAACTGTTCTTGACTGACAGAATATCAGGCCGTCAGAAAACGAGTGTCAAAACTCGGAACGATACAACGTGATCTGTCATAAAATTATTAGTAGTCAGTGCACTCAACCCGTTATTGCTAGACTTAGCGAGCAAGACGTATGGAAACAAGACCATACTTATCTCCATGCAACACAGGGATTCGTGGTAATGAAAGCATAAAACCTAGACGTCAATAACACGACATCAACGCTATACAAATTCGTTTGCAAGGTATCAGACTTCAAATCAACTACATCCTGTGTTGTATTTTTTTTGCTACACACGCACGTACATCGTCCATGTACATGTATTTGTAAACACAAACGACGCTGGTACTGTGCGCGACGCGACCCGGGCATAATACACGAGCTGCAGTTGGTTCGGTGGTTCTCCCCAGCAATTTCCCTCTCCAGCACCACGGCGCCGTCGGCGGGCGCACCATGGGTGGGCCAACGTGTTTTTTATAGGAGCAGCATGCGCACTCGGAGGTGCAATTTGACAACAGACAGGAAGAAAAACAATCACACTCAGAGTCAAAGACAACCTTTTTTGTTTTTTAATGAAAGATAATCATGGAATGAAACTGTGATTTAGGTAAATGTATACATATTTATTTTTATTCAGTTGAAAATCACAAGACCGCCGGACTTGTTCAGTGGAAAGTTTACTGGCCCGACGGTAAAATCACTGGCCTCGGGCCTGCGGTCCAGCGTTAATTTCGAGCCCTGCCATACTCTATCATTCATTTCACTTATATAACCTGTTTGTATGTTTTGTTTATGTACATGTACAGTATAATGAGACCAGACTTACTGTGTATATCAAAGTACTGCTAACTAAACGATATGGAAGAAATAAATGAAGATCGAGATATTTCTTTTAACATTCATTCCAATTTAGATCCAGACATTAATTGTAACTATCCCATTATCAACTGCGAATACTATGATCAAGATCGGTTTATAAAAGAGTGTGTTTCTAAAACAGATATAAAACTATTGCATATTATTAATGCACGTAGCCTAGCCAAAAATATATGTGACATAAGGCAATATGTTACCCTTCTTGGGGAAAATTTTCCAATTATTGGTATCTCTGAGTCTTGGCTTACAGACATTAACGATCCTCTTATTGTTATTGATGAGAATCTTTCTTGGAATAAACATATAGATATGTTGACCAGCAAAATCTCCAAAAACATTGGTGTCATGAACAGATTGAAATGTTTTCTACCTCAACATATTCTTTTAACGTTATACAATTCCCTCATTCTTCCATATATAAATTATGCTATATTAAATTGGGGTAGCTCAACTTCACAATCTAATCAACTTTTTCTTCTACAGAAGAAAGCTGTTTGAATTATTACAAAAAGTTGGTACTTAGAACATACCGCTGCGTTGTTTGCAGAGTTAAACGTTCTTAAATTCAACGACCTATACAATCTAAATCTAGGCAAATTCATGTTTAAGTATAAAAATGACCTTCCTACTGATTTCAAAGATTTTTGCACGCTCTCTTCACCGGTACATACATATGGCACCCGTGGTGCATCGAAGGGTAATCTTTACATTAATTATAACAGAACGTCATTATCTAAAAACAGTGTATTTTCTCGTGGTATTATATTTTGGAATCATCTCAAACCGGATCTAAAAGAACCTCTTACACTTGGTTCATTCTCCAAAAAACTTAAACAATACTTTTTAAATATGTATATGCAGTAAAAAACAAACCTGATTCAAATTATTATCAAAATGTTATTATTGTTATGAATTATTTAGTAGTCAGGTCTCACATGCCTGTTACATGTCCTTGTCATGTCTAAGTCTTTGTCTGTCATAGGGGAAGATTTAAAAGCATTATATGCTTCATTTTCCCCTACATGTTGGTAATACTGCCAAGTTCCTATGTATATTGCCAAGTTCCTATGTATAAATCCTGTAATTTACACTTAACATATTGTCAACTGTGCTTAATATTAATAATCTGTAATGTACTATTGTACCCATTATGGATTAAGTTGTTGCCAACATGGAAATAAATGTGTGACATTGTATTGTCACGACAAACACACCCACAGACAGTCACTTGAGTAATTTTGGTTGCATTGCCAATTGATAGGTCAAACCATAGAGTCACACAGAGCTGTGTACAACATGTATGTACTGTCGAGTGGTTTTGGTTTGACCTAGCCACATGTCCTTGCATATAATTGAGTGCACTGCACAAAGTCTATGGGTTGGGAGTTACATACAAATTTTGAGTGTCTTTGATTGGTTTTGGTCTAAACCTCCTACTAAAGCCACATGTCCTTGCATTTATTTGAGTGCACTGCACAAAGTCAATGGGTTGGGAGTTACATACAAATTTTGAGTGTCTTTGATTGTTAAACCTATAGGAGGGTTAAAACACGTTGATTCCTACCTGATAAATAAGAACTAAACCAATATTCAGTAGTGGCTGCGTATGTATCCTCATGAGGGTCAACTGGGGCTGTCTCCTTTTTCTTCGTTTCCACCATCTTCATTTCTTTCTCCATTTTGTGTAGTTTCTCCATCAGGTTATTGAAGAGAACTAACTCTTGCCCCTACAAATTCTGTTGAAGAATGTACATTGTAGGCCTCACGAAAACTCATGCTTGTTTTTGGCACGTACCACTTCCAAGAACACTTGGGGTGAAGTGCTAACCAGCTGAATTGCAATGCCTTATATACATTTATAAACAATGGACATGTACTTGACCACTCCCCTTTTGTTATATTATGTAATATCATTTGTGTCATTATATAGTTACAAGTATAATTAACATCAGAAGTGGCTATAAATTACAATAACAAATACATTACTTTCCCCCCTGTAAATAATGGAACATGCTTTTTAAGATTCATAGTTCACTCGCCCTTGAGAAAACTAGGCAAAATCAACATATTTGACCCTGTCAAGTAGTTGACTGTATGTGGTTTGACCTCCTACCAGCACTCTTAATACACATGTGTGAACAATTGGCAATGCAAGCAAAAATACTCAAGTGACTGTCTGTGGGTGCGGTGCTTACTGGGTCAAATTTCAGCCTGGGCATATAAGAGGGTCAGTGCATAATCATGGGAAATAACCTATAAATGCCTACAGTATATTTTGGCATTTGGTAAACCTATAGTAACTTATATTTTGCTTAAAAAACCTATTTAAAAAAACCTATATTTGTGCAATAATCAAAAGCACCACAAGGAAAATTGACTCGGTGCTTGCAAATAAGACCAACAGTAAGAATGAAGGCAATGTTTGGGGGGGAAAATTCACCACTTTTCCTGCAAACCTTCTTGGAGAGGGAATACAAGGAGGGTTGTTGTAATAAAAAAGTGAAATTTTATACGCTTCTGAAAATGATTGACTCCTTAATTACATGTAGGTTCTGTTGTTGTTTTGAGTTATTTTTTAAAGAGATTCATGCTGGGAAAAGGGTCAAAATCAGTCAAAATGTTGATATGATTGCCGAGGTATATCTAACTCCTATAGGGTTAACAATCAAAGACACTCAAAATTTGTATGTAACTCCCAACCCATTGACTTTGTGCAGTGCACTCAAATAAATGCAAGGACATGTGGCTCTGATAGGAGGTCAAACCAAAACCACTCAAGTATAATGAGTCTGCTGCTAACTCTGTGTGACTCTGCATAATGCTGATATATTTGCCAAGGTATATCTAGTGCACTTAAAAGTTAAACACTGTCAAACCTCACAGTGTAAGTACATTTACAGGTCAAAAGGAGTCAACCGTTTTTGACTGGTAAAAGTGTCATCTTGTATTGTTGAGGGTGATCAAAATGACAGTCAAAACCAGTAATAAAAAAAATGCCTCTGTGTGCACATTTGGGTCAACAGTCAAAACAGGCAGTTGACTGGTTTTGGCCTCTGCAGCAACTTGCCACTAAAGTGCAGCTAGAGTAGGAGGGATATACACCGAAAATACATGTAACAGTTTTTTTTATGTTTTCTCAAAAATGAATGTACCTGTGGCATTTTCACAGGTTTGTGTGATATATATTTCATTATTTTTTTAAATAAAAGAGTGAACTATTGTACCTAACCTTTAAAAATCAAATGTGCAACATTTAGCTGCTTAACAATTGATTTAATTTTGCCCTACACCGACGTGTGTATAGCACTGTATGCTCAGTGCTTTCCGAGTGTCTGTGGAAAAAAACTACACAGGCGACTCGGGCGGGATTCAAACCCACGACCTCCTGCTTACTAGTGCAGACGTCTTAACCTCTCGACCACCGAGCTTGCCCGATGGCGATTGGCTGGCTAGAATCCTATATAGCAGCGGGTTCTGCGATATATATATATCTGATGATCGCATAACGCGTGAAACTCGGAGTTACAACTACCAGCGTTCCACTAGTTTTACTACAAGTATATATATATATATATATATATATATAGGTTGGTGAAATTCTTGCGTCGGGAAATAAACAATTGATTTAATTTTGCCCTACCACCGACGTGTGTATTTCACCAACCTATATTTAGATGCTTCGTAAAATTCTGCATTCATTGTCTTATGGGTATTTATGTAAAGGATAATACCCGAGGTACGCGACATTCGTGGGTAAGAATGGCCCGAGGGCGAAGCCTGAGGGCCATTCGTACCCGTGAATGTCGCGTTACCGAGGGTATTAGCCGACTTAACCTCCTCCTGCAATGTCGTCCCATTGTTTACTTCGCTCCATTATTTTGCACGAATGGAGCGATATTGTTCATTCAAAGTTGTTACGTAATTAACAGGATTAGTACAACTCATATTCATTGTTAAAGAAGGTGTTCCTCTGCTCTATAGGGGACTTACTTAATTAACGGATTAGTACAACTCATATTCATTGTTAAAGAATATAGCGTTCCTCAGCTCTATAGGGGATTTACGTAATTGAGAGATTAGTACAATTCATTTCATTGTTAAAGAATAACAAGGCGTTCCTCTGCTCTATAGGTGGGTATATAAACGGCATCTAATTCAAATGTTTCACTTGTTAGTGGAGGAAGTGGTCGCAGCAACATGTATAACGATTTTGTTTTAACCCAGAATAAGTTTAGGGATCGCTCCATTCGTGCAAAATAATGGAGCGAAGGAACAATGGGACGACGTTGCAGGTGGATGTTAAGCTAATAATAACCTCTAACAGCATAGTACATGTATGCTTGTTTGTCAATTATTTATCGTTTCCTACAGCCATCTTGAGAGGAGACGTACATTTAAAGCGAACCGTGGCCGAGACTTGGCGCATTTCCCAAAGACGCCCGATGCATTGATCCGAGCCCAGCAGCTGTCCAAACGAATGGTATGGTAAAAACTAAATGAAGTTACCAAGTCCGTCCTTACTGTCGGGTGTTCAGGGGGTTTTCTTCAGTAAGAAAAAAATGGCAGGAAAATGGCTTGATATAGATTCAGTTAGATGTATATTCATTACGTATGTACATGTAGCACATATTGTAAGTTATGAAAGTAACAGCATATTATCTGAATACTTGATTGGTGTAAAGTTGATATGCATACAGTAGCAATCATACTGAGATAATATTTTGTCTTAAGAAAACGGGAATTGCTTTTGTAGAATTTACTTTTTTGCAGGCAACTTTTGTAAAAACAAAACCGTAAAAATCATTTCGTATTTTTAGTTGTTTTTCACAGGTAAGTTTTATGACGTGCAGAGAGTTGAAATGAATGTGTACATGTACGCTACTAAAAACCAATGCTGTATGAGCTTGGGCGATAACACGATAAAATTGAATATCGCAATAGCTTTTTTTTATTCGATTATGATATCGAGAACCTTTTTAAGTTATCGGCAAATCGTGATTAAAAAAATATATCACAATTTTTTTTAAATATCGACCTTGTGAATAAAGTCAGAAATTCCATGGAAACAAAATTAGAACAGGCTTTTGGTAGTCAGAAACAAAAGCGAACTACTTCAGAAGTACATAGACGATCTGCAAACGAATTTGCGATTTATTGTGATTCTTGTAGAGGGGGTACATACCTGTGGTTATCAGCTCTAAAGCAATCATGCATAAATGAAAAAATAATCGCGATATTATCGAAAATCGCGATATATGTTTGCCGATATATCGTGGATGAAAAAAATCGATATTGACCAAGCTTAATGCTGTACCTTCCCTTTAAGACACAATATAAATATTTTTGTGTACATCATTTTTGTACAGTACGGTAGGTGTACAGGATGTTCACTATTCTAAAATGAATTTATATACAGATCATTTTGTGGCATCGGAGGCAGAATTGTTTTTATGATGGTGGAGGAATTTGTTGCACTAAAAAGAAGCCCTTCATTTTTATTGGAGAGCACAGCCTTCCCATGGAGGGGCACATTTAAAATAATAATACAAGTCTAATTTTTTATTAGGCTGGAAAATTCCAAATTTCTATATCCCTGTGGTAAAGTCTGAAAATAATTTAATATTACATTGATTTTTCTCAATATTAGGTGTTACATACATGTGTACATGTACGTATTACATTGGTAATCACAAAGAAATGATAGAAGTTTTGTGTAAAATTTACTTTTGTAACATTGGTAATGACATCAAATATCCCCTTTCTGTGGTATCAGTTTAGTAAAATCAGTCAAATTTATTTCCCGGTTAGTATAT
Source organism: Zoroaster sp. YZ-2022 (assembly GCA_029582265.1). NCBI lineage: Eukaryota > Metazoa > Echinodermata > Asteroidea > Forcipulatida > Zoroasteridae > Zoroaster > Zoroaster sp. YZ-2022. The sequence goes on along the minus strand of CM055828.1, from coordinate 17,324,639 downwards.
TATTAACCTTCCTGTACTCTCGGTACAATTTTTCGGCGAGTTGACTCGCCATTCAAAACTAGACAACTGTATGCTTAATGAATAGTACACATGCAGATAAGCTGTGTAGATAACAATATAATTTGTGCTAGAGTACATGTACATGTACCTAGATAATGAATCAATCAATAGAAGGGTTAACCAGTTCGCGTCGGAGGCCGTGTATACACGCAATTTTTTTTTGCACCACGGATCGGAGAGCGTCTAAACACGCCACAGGAGACTCCGGAAAATTTGTATTCATGCTCGGTTCAGCCATGCGTGCACGGTGACATGCTCGGAAGTGCCGGCCACCCGCTGTGGAAGCTTCCATTCACGGTGTGTGTGGGAAAAAGAAACCCGCCACAGGGGCCCAGAAAAACTGTTTTATTCTCGACGCGAACTGGTTAATGATCTAAATGCAGATCAAAACTTCACATTTAAAAGGAATTTTAAGTCAAAACAAAAAATTTTTTTTTTTTTTTTTTTACTATATCCTCTTTAACCCTAACCACCCCAAATCCATCCAAATCCTCCAAGGGGCACTTTTTGGGAAAAATTCAGCACAGTTGGAAACTGGTACCTTCACCTCTTCAAATGGGGCAAAATTACTACCTGGCAAGAACTACAGGCCGTCAGTGCTGAATATGAAAGATCAACGGAAATGCATTTTGAAGATAAGGGCGTATTTCCAAAAGTGCACTGATGGATTTTGGATGATTCAGGAAGGTTCCTAGCCAGAATACCTGGGGGGGGGGGGGGGGGTAGGGTTAAAGGGACAGTATTATCAGAGCATTTTCAACAGGGCATGGAATTAGTGTCCTAGTTCAAGATGAACACAGTGACTGACAATTACTGGCTCAAGTATGCAGTAGCAATCAGTAATATGACCCTATCATGTGGGGTATTATTTTCAGTCACTGATTTCATCTAGAACTACCACTCCGATTCCATGCCCTGTTGATCGTAATGCTACTGCCCCTTTAATAATTTTGCACCTTCGCACATCTGAAATTTGTCCGTTTAAAAAATATCTTTATTCATATGAATTTATTCATATCAAATTTACAAATTCCCTTTAATTGATTTTCACTCCTGTATGAAATGAAACCAAAGTTAAACATCCGTTTGATATGAACTTACATGTACATGTATGTAAAGATACTAGATATGACATAAAACACAATAAAGGGGGCCACTTTCCTACCGTCACATTAGCAGTTTTTCTAATGGTTGTAATTTTATTTTAAATGTCTGAAACCACCCAAAAAGAATTTCAACATTTGAATAGACATGCATGCTTATCCTAAAGATAATTTGAGTTGATTATTACTATTATTTTTTTAATTACCCTAAAATTTCCATCAACAAATGGACGGAAAAGTGAGGTAACTTTTTCCGTCAAATTTTTATGGAAATTTGAGGGTAAAAAAATAAATAAAAAAATTTTAAAATAAAATAAATCAACTCAAATTAGTTCTAGTATAAGCCTGCATGTCCATTCACATGTTGAAACACTTTTTGGTCGGTTTCAGGTACTTAAAAATAAATAACAACCATTGGAAAAACTGCTAACGTGACGGATGCAAAGTGGCCCCCCTTTATTGTGTTTTATGTCATATCTTTGTTATTCTAGAAAAAACTTAAATGATAACAGTTTTACAAAACATGACTTAGTGTAAATCTGATGATAGTTATCAAAAATCCCCTGGAGTTTGTGTGTTTGCAAGGTACTGTAATTTTTAAGAAAAGTTTATAATGTTTTTCCCCAATTACATATACTTGTCCAAATTTTGATAATGAACTGTATGAAAAATTCTAATTCAAATTAGAAGTATACAAAGTTAATGTTGGCTGTTTTTTATTTTTATTTTTTTTAAATTTTTTTTTTAAATATTATTTTCTCATTAATGAGACAACATAATTTTTCATTAAGGTTGTGTTCATCCAGTGTAGGATGTACCTGTCCTCATACATATACCATTCATCTTTCTTGTTGTTCTTGTCCATGCTGTTCCTATGTACGATGTTATGTCATCTCTCCATCTTCTTCTTTTTTTCTCCGTCTCTTCCTGTTTTCCCTGTTTGTGGTTGCCGCTCCATTAGTCTCTTTGTCCATCTAGTATCTTGTCTTCAGGCAACATGCCCAGCCTGTCTCCATTTTGCCTGGTTTATTGTTCTTAGGATGTCTCTAACCCCCGTTTTCTTGCGTATTTCTGTGTTCATTTGTCTTTCCATTGCTCTTTGAGCTGTACAAAGTGTTTGTTCTATGTTGTGTTGTTGTGTATACCAGTGGTATAACATCTACATGGGTCAAAATCAGTCAAAATGTTAATATACTTGCCAAGGTATATCTAGTGCACTTAAAAGTCAAACCTTATGTGTAGTAAGTACATTAACCCTACTACTACTACAAGGGTCTCAGTCAAAATGTTGATATACTTGCCAAGGTATATCTAGTGCACTTAAAAGTCAAACACTGTCAAACCTTATGTGTAGTAAGTACATTAACCCTCCTACTACTACAAGGGTCAAAATCAGTCAAAATGTTAATATACTTGCCAAGGTATATCTAGTGCACTTAAAAGTCAAACACTGTCAAACCTTATGTGTAGTAAGTACATTAACCCTCCTACTACTACAAGGGTCAAAATCAGTCAAAATGTTAATATACTTGCCAAGGTATATCTAGTGCACTTAAAAGTCAAACACTGTCAAACCTTATGTGTAGTAAGTACATTAACCCTCCTACTACTACAAGGGTCAAAATCAGTCAAAATGTTGATATACTTGCCAAGGTATATCTAGTGCACTTAAATGTCAAACACTGTCAAACCTTATGTGTAGTAAGTACATTAACCCTCCTACTACTACAAGGGTCAAAATCAGTCAAAATGTTAATATACTTGCCAAGGTATATCTAGTGCACTTAAAAGTCAAACACTGTCAAACCTTACATGTAGTAAGTACATTAACCCTCCTACTACTACAAGGGTCTCAGTCAAAATGTTGATATACTTGCCAAGGTATATCTAGTGCACTTAAATGCCAAACACTGCCAAACCTTACGTGAAGTAAGTACATTTACACGTCAGAATGAGTTGACCGTTTTTGACTGGTAAAAGCGTTGTCTGGTATTGTTCAGGGTGGTCAAAATGACAGTAATCACCAGTCAAAAATGCCCCTGTGTTGCACATTTGGGTCAACAGTCAAAATATGCAGTTGACTGGTTTTGACCTCTATAGCAACTTGCCACTAAAGTGCAGCTAGAGTATAGGAGGGTTTTAATGCGCATGATATTCTTGCAACAAACATGCATGTACATTAATATTCTTTGATATTCCCACAGAATCAGTACGAGTTGTACTTGAAGAGCCTAGTGAGAAACCCATTGTATCGTAATCATCCACAGACGGTGAGTACCTGCTTGAAATTCACGGACACAAACAGCTCTGTGTTCATGTACACATGTTGTTTGTAATTATCATTGCACAGACACCATCTGTTAGAGGAAACAAAATAATGGTGCATTGAAAATAACATTATTGTTGAACCCTCATAATAGAAATTATTCTTTATTTTTGGTTGCGATGTCGTCAGGCTGGTTATTGTTAAAGATGTATTTCCAGTGTTGATCCAGTGTCTACCGATTTGTTTTGGTTTTCATCTGAACATTGATGATATTCTTTTTAGAAAGAAAACCGGATACATTGTAGTGAGACACTTCATAAAATAGTTGTCGTACGCTTGGTTTAACAGTAGTTATATGCCCATATTATTGTATGACGGAACCCAAAATAAATTGATTTGGGGACATTTTTGGGACAAAATAGCAGTGTTCTGATGACAAAAAAACTTCATAAACGTGTAGTGAAAACTACGGGTGATATATCTTTTACTGATCATTGAAATAGTTTCTTGATATCTTTATTGGATTTCGCATTCTGTGTGCCCAATAAAAGGTGAATTTCACGAAATTTCACGAAATGAGCGTAAAGTCGTATTATACCATTTCACAGTACAGTAGGAAAAGTGAAAAATCAGAGGGGAGGTCTAATTTTTTTGTTATTATTATTATTATTTATTATTAATCAACACTTATATGGCGCTCTTCAAAGAGCACAGCGCCTTACAAAATTACAAGCAAAAAATGTAAGCAAGACAAGTAAACAACAAAACATCTAACATTTATACAAATGTGTTTTCAAAAGACGTTTGAAAACAGGCACAGACATCGCCTCCCTCAACTGCATTGGCAAGTCATTCCATAGCCGTGGAGCAGCAACAACGAATGAATGATCGCCAGCTCTCTTCTTGGAGCGCGGAACCGAGAGCCTTGTAGTATCCGATGAGGAGCGTAGTCTGAGCCTATTCTCATCCGTAAATGTGTCACTAAATAAAGTAATAAGGTCACTCAGATAAGGTGGAGCGACATCCATCATACATTTGTATACAAATAACATTATTTTAAAATATATTCTATCCTTGACCTGGAGCCAGTGTAAGGAATCTAATAGATCCGCAGAGCACCTGTCCCGTCCGCACGCAAAAACCAACCTAGCTGCCTTATTCTGGAGACGTTGCAGTCGCTTAAGATCCGCTTCACGAGCACCAAACAAAAGCGAGTTGGCATAGTCAATGCGAGATAGGACAAGTGTTCTAACGGCATGATGACATGCTTCTTGAGTGATAATATATTTGCAATTTGTAAATCTCCTTATATTGAATTCCAAATTTTCAGTTCGATCAGACAAACAACTTGAAACAAAGACGGAAACAAAGCCGCAAATAAAGCCGCAAATCCCCCTCTGGTGGTTTGGGGGATCGCTGTAACCCCAAGTGGTATAATCATTGGAAAGCTCTTGTTCTACTGACATCCAGAAATGCCAATAACTCAATTGTTTAAATTTCCGATTTTAAGCTCGTTTTGTGGTGACAGGTCACATTTGTCAAGCTTGTGTTGACCATCAAATTATTGACAGTCTTTTTTGGATGCTGTTTTTTGCAATTGTTATATCTAGTAGAATTTGGCAAGATTTTGAATGCATTATACATGTACTATGGAGTGGTTATATTTATCCGATTAACCCTAACTCTGTAGGCCCATTTGCTTACACATAACCTGAATCCTCCAAAATCCTTCAGTAGTAAAGCAAGCACATGACATGTATGCGCACATGTGTTTCTAATCTGTGACACATGTACATGGCCAGGGACCCTCCCTGCATGCATGGAGCAATAAACAGTGTCCACTGACCCAAGCACTGACCTTGCAATCACTACAACAAACATGGATGTACATGTACCATGGAAAGGCAAGTATGCCTAATAACCTCAATCCTCCACAATCCTTCACTTTAGCAAAGAGCATGTAGCATGTAACCTCAATCCTTCAAAATCCTTCACTTTGGCAAAGAGGATTTGGGAAGGTTAGGTTTAATCAAGTTCTTGCATCGGGAGATAAATAATTAATTTGATCTTTTATCCTTACACTGATGTTATGTATAAAGCACTGTATATTTATTGTGTTTTATGTTTTATTAATTCATCTTGGCCTTTTTCCTTGGCAGCTTGAGTTCCTTGAAGTCAGTCATCTATCCTTTGTTGATGAGCTAGGACCCAAAGGAAAGTAAGCATCGCAACATGCAACTGATGTTATTCCTCTGAACTTTTCACATTGATTCGTGTAGGATTTCAGTGTTAAAATTCGCATTTAATTAGTCGGAATAGACAAAAGCCAAAACTATAGATCTTTGTATGCAGTTCATTTCATCTGTTTGTACATGTACTGTATGTATACAGTACATGGCATGCACATTGACATGTAGTCTTAACTAGCATGTTATGTGTACAAAATATACATGCTCATGTGTGCATTACCGGCATGGTCGATATACATGTGCATACACGACAGTCTACAAATATTTCAACCTATGTGCAATGTAATGTATTTTTAGTCTGAAACCAAAAGAATTGAAACTGTTTTTTCTCAAAAATGCAAACTTTTGTTAAGCTGAAAACTGTCAAAGATTGGTTTCTTTGCATATGTATTCTTTTTTAATACTGGATTTAAAAAAAAATAAAGTATCAGTATTTACATTTATTTTAAAATGTATTGCCCGTGATTATCAATTTTTTTTTTACCATCCATCACCTTAAATATTCATTGAAACATTGATAATATCTCTTAAGAGAGGAATACTTCAAAAAGTAATTGTCAGGGACACACCATAAACTCATTTTGAGACATATTTCGTGGAAAACCATGCCTCTTCTGATTATTTTGAGAAATGTGTCATTTTAAAGTATTTGTAATAAATTCGATAATTACCAGACATTGCTGGTAAAATAGCATAAACACAGTGGATACATGTACATGTTTTGTGTACATCACAAAAGTACACAGTTTTTGTATTTATTAGGAAAACTTTCCGTCGGGGAGTCAGTTTTATTTATTTCACAAGGAAGTAAAAGTGAGAAGCCATGTCAAATCCAGACGCTTTGAGAATCGGCAAAATATTTTAAAGGTTAACCCTAACCACCCCAAATCCATCAAAATCCTCCAAGGGGGCACCTTTTTTGGCAAAATTCAGCACTGTTGGAAACTGGTACTTTCACCTCTTCAAATGGGGCAAAATTACTACCTGGCAAGAAGTATAGGCCATAAGTGCTGAATATGAAAGATCAACGGAAATGCATGGTGCATTTTGAAGATAAGGGCATGTTTCCAAAAGTGCACTGACCTTAATATTAATATTTGTGTTACGTCTACATGTACATGACTGTATGTTTAATGTTTAAATTGGTTATTTAAAAAAGATCAAAATATTGAATTTCAATGTAAAATTTTGTGTAAAGCTGGAGATGGTATCAATCTTCCCTAGAAATATTTTTGTCCGAGTCCTGTAAATTTTAAGATACATGTAAGTAAAATTATTATCAATAGTAGTTTACATGAAAGAGTGCCCTCGAATTTTTTTTTTTTTTTTTTTATTTATTTTTTTTAATTTTTTTTATATAAATAAAAAGTAAAATAAGTAAAATTGTCAATATTAATTAACATGAAAGAGTGCACTTTCCTTAATTCCACCAACAAAATCATACAATAAAAACCTGGATTTTCTCTATTTCCTCATTCAGCCTCCTTCCTTCTGATTGATCATTCAATATCATTCACGTGGTCTTGAATGATAAAGGTATTATGTAATCATGTGTAATTATTGCCAAATAGCAGTGTGTGGTGAATGCATCTAAACTGTACATGGTACTGTTATCTACACAGCTTATTATCCACCATTCATATACAGACAGTTGTCAAACGGTACTGTGTGGTGAATGCATCTAAACTGTACACGGTACTGTTATCTACACAGCTTATCCACCATTCATAAACAGACAGTTGTCAAATGGTACTGTGTTGTGAATGCATCTAAACTGTACATGGTACTGTTACCTACACAGCTAATCCACCATTCATAAACAGACAGTTGTCAAACGGTACTGTGTGGTGAATGCATCTAAACTGTACATGGTACTGTTACCTACACAGCTAACCCACCATTCATAAACAGATAGTTGTCAAATGGTACTGTGTTGTGAATGCATCTAAACTGTACATGGTACTGTTATCTACACAGCTAATCCACCATTCATACACAGACAGTTGTCAAACGGTACTGTGTGGCCACCATTCATAAACAGACAGTTGTCAAATGGTACTGTGTGGTGAATGCATCTAAACTGTACATAGTACTGTTATCTACATAGCTAACCCACCATTCATAAACAGACAGTTGCCAAATGGTACTGTGTGGTGAATGCATCTAAATGTACATGGTACTGTTATCTACACAGCTAATCCACCATTCATAAACAGACAGTTGTCAGATGGTACTGTGTGGTGAATGCATCTAAACTGTACATGGTACTGTTATCGACACAGCTAATCCACCATTCATAAACAGACAGTTGCCAAATGGTACTGTGTGGTGAATGCATCTAAATGTACATGGTACTGTTATCTACACAGCTAATCCACCATTCATAAACAGACAGTTGTCTAGTTTTGAATGGTCAGTCAACTCGCTGGAAAATTATACTGAGAGTAGGAGGGTTATTAACCCTAACTCCCTAGGCCCATTTGCTTACACATAACCTGAATCCTTCCTAACTCCCTAGGCCCATTTGCTTACACATAACCTGAATCCTTCCTAACTCCCTAGGCCCATTTGCTTACACATAACCTGAATCCTTCCTAACTCCCTAGGCCCATTTGCTTACACATAACCTGAATCCTTCCTAACTCCCTAGGCCCATTTGCTTACACATAACCTGAATCCTCCAAAATCCTTCATTAGTAAAGCAAGCACATGACATGTATGCACACGTGTGTTTCTAATCTGTGATACATGTACATGGCCAGGGACCCTCCCTGCATGCATGGAGCAATAAACAGTGTCCACTGACCCAAGCACTGACCTTGCAATCACTACAACAAACATGGATGTACATGTACCATGGAAAGGCAAGTACAATGTATGCCTAATAACCTCAATCCTCCAAAATCCTTCACTTTAGCAAAGAGGATTTGGGAGGATTTTGGAAGGTTAGGGTTAATGACACAATGTATTAAGCTGAAACTTTCACAGGTTGGTTGTGTAAACTCAAATGAATTTCTTGATTCAAAGAGAGTGAAGCATAGTCATAGAAGAAGTTTACCAGCATAACCAATGCTGTTATATCATTCTCGTTAGATTAGTGAATTTTTCACTGATGTAGAAAATAACAGTGAATTGTCTAAAACTACCTCCATTTTTTTTAAACCAAAAAGGGAAGGCTGGATTTTGAAGAGGTCAGGAGGTCACCGTGTTCCCACGACTAGGTGCTGCCCATGTTTGGTCTGCACAGATTGTACAACAGTCACTGCTCACTATAGTAAAAGGTAATTGTTACTTCAAAGTCGACCTCTGCCATATAGGGCTTCATAAATGGCCCTCTGCATTGTTCTGCATGTATTTATATAATCCACTAGGCTATTTTGCCAGAAATGTGATGCTATGCTATGTTCTGTGAGACCTTTATCACTGAGATATGGTTCACTGGTTTTGAAAAAAAAAAGGCAATTATGCTACACGACTTGCACCGTTCCAATTACGTTTCTGGCTTCTGTCCCTAATTACGGGTTGCTAAGATAACAGTAATGCGTGACAAATGTTTTTGTTAATTTGCATCATGCAAAAAAAAACAAAAACAAGGACACAATATTGTTCACATATATACTAGTATTGCTATATCAGGGTCTCTTATGCATCAATATCAGTGTAGTAGAAGAAATAGTGTTTCGTTTTAATTACAGCCCCTAACGACCTTGAGACTGATGCGGGCGATTCTTCCCATTGTTTAATTTTCCAGGTGGTTGATAACAAAGGATTCCTTTGTTGCGTATGTCAGACCAAGTGACGGTCATGTCAGGGCTGTTATGATGGCGGATCGAGACTTTAATGTTCACTGGGGAATTGAGAATACTGGCCTCAATAAAGGACTTATCATCTCCAATCAGTACAGGTAAATGTAGATGGAACACGGCAAGATGATGTATAATGACAATAATAATAGTATATCATACCCGTCATTTTCTGCTCCATGCTTATTGCAGCCCTCTATTGGTAAAAATGCTCACAGTCTCCCAGGTTCAGGGCACTCCGCAGTGCCATTTATATTGTGTGATTCACTGAAGAAAGATGTGAATTTATACAAGATGTGAATTTATACGGTTTGATCCAGTTTGATAGGGATTTGAATTATTCTTATTATTTATTTTTTTAATTAGCATAACTGGTATAATAAGCTTTGTGACTTCAGCTAAGAGGTGAAGTTACGATTGAGAAGTTTTGGGAAAGGTTTAATACTCAAGTTGAAGTGTGGTTTTGAAAAACCAAATTTTGTATAAAAAAAATTTAAAAAAAAAAAAATTGTTTTAAAAGAGTTAAAAATACGGTAACTCATTAGATTTGGCTTCGTCTGAGAGACCTTGATATTTGAAATAGGGCTGTGCGTTTTCGGATATTTTTGGAACCGAATACCCGAAATCAGGAAACTTCGGATACCCGGATACCCGTTTTCATTTTTGTTGAAAACATGCCTCCGGTGGTATACAAATACATGTACTGTAAATGGTAACAAATTGACTTTTATAACACAGAGGAGATCATACTATCGATCTTTTCTTTATTGGAGTGTAATCTCTTGAATTTAAAGATAATTGTCTGTACAAGTGCATTGTTCAAGAGTCACGGATTTCTGTTCAAGAGTCACGGATTTCTGTTCGCACTGCTCAAATGTTAATTGGAACCGAAAAATGGAACCGGGTAATGACCGTTTCGGTCGGGTATCCGGATACCCGGCACAGCCCTAATTTGAAAGTTGAATTTTGTATATATATACACTGTATATATGTAAATATTTTTGTTTGTTTATTTATTATTTTCCAATTAAATTTCTAAATTTGAAGTGTCATTTTGGTGTTTCTTTCTGATTTACACGTTTGTCCTTGGGAGGGTGACAAACGGCTCGAGAAAATTTATGTTTTCGCTCCGCATTCCAGGCGCGCGTTACAGTCTGTCCAAGGTCAAACTTTGATATGAAAAAAACTGTACAGTGGTCTATGACAGACACCATTCAATCCTTTTTGAGGAGTTGTCAACAGAAAAAAATCTTAATTTTTGGATTTTTTTATGTTGAGCTTTAAACCCAAAAAGTATCCATCAGTAATTTTTATAATTCTTGATATTTCATGTATGTGGTCATCAGAGTATAAAAAAGTACGAATTGTAAATATAAACATGCACAGTGCTGCCTGCTGTAATGGCGCAGGTACTCCAAAGGATAATCCGTGAATAAACATGTTACACAGTCTATATACATGTACGAACTCCACAACCATGTAAATGATGGAACATTTTGGATGGCCCTGCTTACATGAAAGTTGAGTTGCCAGACCAGGCAGTAATCCTTCTTGACTACCTTATCCAGGAGGTTATTAGTGAAGTGCGACACGGTGCCCATGGCGAGACAGTGGATGGTGGAAATCCTAGAAATGATCTCCAAGTCGGAGTACAAAGACTTGCATCGCTTCAATGCATTCGGTCCAGAGAGGACCGACACATATGCAAGATGGTAAGGATATCCAGAAAAAAGGCAATGATCAGAAGGAAGGAAGGAATGAATAAAGAAATGGGGTGGGGGGGGGGGGGGGAGGTCATAGATTGATGGGAAATAGCCATGAGATTGTGACATTTTGGAATGAAACAGCCTTCTTGATTTTTCTGATACAATCGTAAATCTTAAATAGACTGGTGCTTTTTATTTGGTGATATTTTCCATGAAGATATTTGATTGGAAGTCGGGGAACCATACAAAATTTGGCTTTAGTGTGATAAGGGACTGTACATTCTGGTATGCATACCAGAAATATTTATTTACCAGTATTCAGCAAGCAACACTTATCCGCAATTAGCCACATGTCTGAAGGGGAAAAAAAACTAAATCAGTGATCAATTCTTTCTCCTTTTTTTCTCATCCTTATATGTATATGTTTCTGTAAAACACAGAAAAGTTAAGGTCAAAAATGACCCCCCGATAAATCATTTTAATCATCCAACATTTTACATAATACCAAAAAATAATTGTAATTGTCTTTGAATGTTGAAAGTTTAAATTAGTTGAATTTTTTTGTTTCATTGTAATTTCCATGCTACATCTATATACAATAATTGTTTAAAATAAAGATTTTGGAATGAAATGTTTTAAACATATCATGTGGTTTTCCTGGCTGGGGGTACCTCCCCACTCTCTGGGTCTCTTTCTGAAAAGTAATCACTGTGGGATGTCTTCTGTGATTTAGGTTTGTGGATGGGTCAAAGTACTTTGAGGCCCTTGCTGATGCCCTGGAGGAGGCAGAGCAAGAGATCTTCATCACCGATTGGTGGCTGACTGCTGAGATCTATCTCAAGCGACCGGCCATCGAGGGAACATGGTGGAGACTGGATAACATCCTCAAGAGAAAAGCTGTAAGTGACATCATTTTATAGCAGTATGTGAGCAGTGGGTTGTGGGGGAGGTCATGCATTCCATGCCCCTACTAGGCCTTACGAAACCAGCCTCCCGACGGCGTCTGTCAGGAACTATCTATAGTATTTCGTCTCAATTATTTTAACATTGCTCCTGTTTTTTCCATGGTAACAGGCAGAAGGAGTGAAGATTTTCATCTTGTTATACAAGGAGGTAGACGTAGCCATAGACCTCGGCAGCAAACACACTAAACATATACTCACTGACTTGCATCCTAACATCAAGGTAAGATCAGTCCCTAGACATTCCTTTACACCATAATGAAGTTATGTACATAAATATTTTGCCTGTGTTCAGGGCCCAGTTTTATAATAAAAATAATAATAATAATAATGGACACTTATACTGCGCCGGTATCAATCAAGTTTGCCGCTCATGGCGCATGAACATTATTACCCCTGTCATCGAGCCAGTTATGTCATTCCTAGAACCATCTCAACTCCCTGGGGAGTATGCAGCCCATGCTGCCAAATGTGTAGCGCAACGAGCTTAATCAAACACAATTACCATCTCTGCCCTCAAAGGTCCCCGTTTATACTCCTGGGTGAAGAGAAGCAATTATAGTTAAGTGTCTTGCTCAGGGACACAAGCACCGCGGAACATATATATTTTTGCAGACCTCTTGTTGCAAGATTAATTTGATCAGTGTCGTTAAGGATGTGGAGAGACAAGTACCAAATCTTAATTGTTCATTTTCATGTTTGTTCACTTTCATGTTTGAAAACTGAGTCACATCATAGATAGTATGAGAAGTGTATTACTTACCCAAAGTATTCCACCCTGCTGTAACCTAGTCCATGGCATTGTAAGGGCTTCAAATGGGAGAAGCAATTATGTGATGCAAAGAGAAGAGTCAAACAGTGCACACTGAATTGCCGCATTAATACAGCACAGAGCAATATACAGGGTGTCCCCATAAAAAGTATACCGAGATCAAAATTACTGTAATGGCAAAACTACTTTATATATGGGAAAGAGAAATATATCTCTAGAAAGGGTAGAATGTCCTCTTTGCAATGGTATACAGCTTGTGATGTTATTGACACAGGTGAGTGAACAAATTAGACAGATGTTAAGGGTACTGAAAGCAGGACTGTGACAAGTTTGCATATTTGAACAACAAATCTCAACCATGCAAGTGTGCAGAATACCAAATGCCTTTGTTTTTTCAACACATTCTTGAAAACAAGGAATGTACCTAAAACAATGTAATCTGCTTTGTTTTTGCTACTTACCTCAAAAGTTTAATGTGCAGGTTTTTTTAAATGCTTTTGGACCTTTGTTATTCAAATATGCAAACTTGTCACAGTCCTGCTTTCAGTACCCTTAACATCTGTCTAATTTGTTCACTCATCTGTGTCAATAACATCACAAGCTGTATACCATTGCAAAGAGGACATTCTGCCCTTTCTAGAGATATATTTCTCTTTCCCATATATAAAGTAGTTTTGCCATTACAGTAATTTTTATCTCGGGATACTTTTTATGGGGACACCCTGTATATAAACTGCACGAGTAAGATGTAGGAGTGTCGTGGCCGAGCGGTCTAGCTTACCGGACTCAAGTTCTGGTGTTAGCAGCAGAATGTGGGTTCGAAACCCGGCCGTGACACTTGTGTCCTTGAGCAAGACACTGAACCATAATTGCTTCTTTCCACCCAGGGGTTAAATGGGTACGTGTGAGGGCAGAATTGGTTGATTAGCCCTATATGCACTGTAATGGCAGCAATTGAGCTGTATACTCCCCAGGGAGCTGAGATGGTTTTAGGAATGATTTATGAGCCTTATGAGCAGGGGTAATAATATAATGCGCCTTGAGCACCACTCAGTTGGTGGATACGTGCGCTATATAAGTCCACACATTATTATTATTATTATTATTCTTGTGCATGCTGCCCAATCTCCCTGAATGCACTGCTTCTTTGTGAGAACTTATGCATCGGTTTGTAGAATAATGACATCATAAATGACCCACATCCATTGTTCCTTGAGACAATGCAATGGACTAGGTTATTAATATTAATAATAATGTTGCGCACATATCCACCAAACTGGTGCTCAAGGCGCATTACATTATTACCCCTGCTCATCAGGCGCATAGATCATTCCTGAAACCATCTCAGCTCCCTGGGGAGTATTCAGCTCAAGTGCTGCCATTTTGGCACATATAGGGCAAATCAAACACAACAACCAACTCTGCCCTCACAAGTACCCATTTACCCCTGGGTGGAGAGAAGCAATTATGGTAAAGTGTCTTGCTCGAGGACACAAGCACCACGGTCACGGTCAGGATTCAAATCCACATTCTGACGACTCGGCCATCAGAACACAAATCCGATGCACTAAACCGCTCAAGGTAATATTAAACTTGTGATATAATGATCTATCTGTGTGTTATAGGTTATGAGACATCCGGACCACAACCCTGGTCAAGTCATCTTGTGGGCCCACCATGAAAAACTAGTCGCCATCGATCAGAAAGTAGCATTTGTTGGTGGGCTGGATATCTGCTATGGCCGCTGGGATGACTTCAAGCATCGACTGACTGATGTAGGCTCTGCTTCAGTCGCTAACAGGGACCCATCTTTGCAGATACAGGTAATAATACATCCCATTATTTGATGTCGGGTCATTATAGTGCATAGACCTTTATAGCTGCGCAGCTATTTTGTCAGATTTCTTGAACACTTAAGATAAAGCAGTGCTTTTCAATGCTTTGATTTGGTCTCGTATCAAAGAAATGATGGCAAGAAATGATGAGTGCCATGGTCGAGCAGTTTAGTGCATCGGATATGTGTTCTGATGGCTGAGTCGTCAGAATGTGGGTTCGAATCCCAACCGCGATCATGGTGCTTGTGTCCTTGAGCAAGACACTTTACCATAATTGCTTCTCTCCACCCAGGGGTAAATGGGTACCTGTGAGGGCAGAATTGGTTGTTGTGTTTGATTAGCCCTATATGCGCTGTAATGGCAGCAATTGAGCTGTATACTCCCCAGGGAGCTGAGATGGTTTCAGGAATGATTTATGAGCCTGATGAGCAGGGGTAATAATATAATGCGCCTTGAGCACCAGTTTGGTGGATACGTGTGCTATATAAGTCCACATTATTATTATTATTATTATTATCATCAGGATAAATGGCTACAGATTGATTTCACTGCCCTTATTGCTTTTCCATGAGAAACAGTAAGTAAATTGAAAATTACATTGACTAATATTTCCACTCTACCATTGGCATCTATACAAAGGGTCATGGATACAAGCCCCATGCGTTTTTAGATGACCTTACCAAGGGTCATGGATACAAGCCCCATGGGTATGAGTAGAAAATAAATAAATCAACATCAACTTGATGTTGCAAATTTACCATCTTTACGGTCAATGGCAACCTATTTTTGAATGCAAAACTACATGTATGCGTTTCCCATAATTTTGTTTTAACCAGTTTCATGCATCATTGATCAACCAAGCACTTCAGTGCATAGGCAAATTTGAGCAATTTAAACAGCTCAAAGCTCAGGCCAAGTGAACCGTAGAGATGGCGCCTATTGGGAACTACATGTATCTATAGGACAATGCACCTATCAGTTGTTTTTCTCCCATCCCTCTCTGCCAAATAATAATGTCGGGCATTTTAAAGCGCTTTTAAACAAGGTATCAAAGCGCTGTACATTATTACCCCTGCTCATCAGGCGCATAAATCATTCCAGAAACCATCTCAGCTCCCTGGGGAGTATACAGCTCAATTGCTGCCATTTTGGCGCATATGGGCTAATCAAACAAAGCCCCCAGTGTTCTGAGCTGGGAATTAAATCAGATTTATTGAACCCAAACAGTGAGGATTCAAAAAAAAGGTTTCTTGCATATTTTATGCTTTTGTTTTGTATCCTTCCCACAGGAGTGTAACTTCATTGAGTGTCCTCATATGCGAGGATATGGTAAATTTATGTGTGACAATCCCAAGGGGGGATGTGGGATGGGTAGGAAGGGATGGGATCAAACACGTAGGTTCGTAAAGTATACGTTAATTTATCAATTCCTCCGGAATATAATATTATCAACCTTTTTCAGTGAAAAATTAAAACTAAATGTTTCCTTTTTCAAGAGAATGTCAGTACGGTGTATGACATGATTGATGAACCAATTTGTATTAATGATGCATTTTGCATGCATCAAGCAAACGTAATTGTGGGGATATTTATTTTATGGGCTTGGATCATATAATCTAGATCAAATTGCTTCTTAGAGCAAGACATTCAACCATAAACTGGTTTTCTTCACCAATGAGCACATACGGGGACTTGATGAGAAGGCAGAGATGTTTTGCTGTTTGATGATCAGGCAATAATGAGCAGCTACATCTAACAGTCAGCGAGGGGGCTGTATACTCCCATGGGAGTTGAGGTAGTTTCAGGAATGATTTGAAATGGCCTGATAAGCAGGGATATAAATAATGTAAGGCACTTTGAGGCAAAATGCACTTGATAAATTGTGCTATAAAATTGTTATTACTAACTATAGGACTCTGCCGAAAGGGCTTTTATACCTGGTTTATATTGATGTATGGAAATTAAAACCATTGTTTTTTTTCCAGATGGACAATATTGCGAAACAACCTTTCATAGATCCAGAAAATCCTCTTGGTTTATGCAATTACATGTACAACAGCATAGATGATGATGTTGTTGATGAGGATGTTGTTGATGAGGATGTTGTTGATGAGGATGATTATGATGATGATGATTATGAAGTAGGTCAGAGGCCAAAGGTCAAAGCACCTAAGCCCAACCCTTTTCAAAATTGCGTGGCATGTAGCTGACATCATTTACAACCACACAAGTGCACATAAAGGCAGTTGCAATATTCACAATGGAAATGAACATGTATGATCACATCAGAGTTTATGCTGTGGCATTTATAAAGATATATCTCTCGTGTTTAGGCCGATTTAATGGTAAAAATAGAATTTAAATGTTGAATTGTTATTTTTGGAGGGTTAAGGAATTTATAAGCTTTTATTTGAGACGTTGAACGAAAAAAATCCGTCCACAATTAGTGGCAGTAAATTAAAAATACAAATTAATAAAATGATGGGTCATCATTTTAATCCTCGGCTTGCACAAGAGCATGTGCGTGTCTTCAGACTGGCCAGCACAGCTGTCCATCAGAATCAAGCATGTTTGAAATATCGCTTTTATACAGTTTCCGACAGTTTCCCAATTTTTGTTTGTTTGTTTAATGGCAATGTTATCTTTCAAAATTCGGTCACTTTTTAAATTCTATTTTTTGGGGTCTCTTGAGCCAAACACGGGCGATTTATCTTGAATTCTGCTCATATTTCTCGGCAGTGCAATTTCATTAAGAAAATATCACAGCAGTCACAAGTCTATTACCTACACAATGTTTGTACCATTTTGCTATCTGCTTTGTGCGCAACATCATTTTATATACAAAGTGGAATTGCTTCTTATTGCATTCCATCCTCCCAACCATCTCCTTAATCATGTTCTTGAACATCATGCTGCACTTATCATTGAGTTTGAGGTATTCTTCTACCTGAAAAAAAAAACAGATTTTCATCAGCCATTTTGAATATTTTGTTGGTGTATTTTTTGTTTTTATGTAAAACTATTACTCAGTTGTTCATTACTGCCAGAAGTAAAAATGTATTTGTATTAGAAATGTAACTTTTTGCATTTGAGAACACCAAACCTTTTTTTTTATTAAATTGGTGTTAACATTTCTCAGAAGTTCATATTCATCAAAGAATTGCTTTAATAATTTAAAAAGGTCTTCATGTTACGAACAACTCTTAAAATCTACCGTCTGTGTATAAGGTAAAACTTGTAGCTTTGCATGGTGAGGATGATAAGTAAGACTAATTGCGGTGACACCATGTGGAATCTCAATTGAGTAGTAATTAGTTCTGAAAAGAACTGGAAGTACAACTCGACGTTTCGATCAGTATGCTCTGATCGTCCTCCTCTGATCGTTCTCCTGAGGACGATCAGAGCATACTGATCGAAACGTCGAGTTGTACCTCCAGTTCTTTTCAGAACTAATTACTACTCAATTGAGATTCCACATGGTGTCACCGCAATTAGTCTTACTTGTCTCTGTATAATGTATGCATTGAGAAATCCTCGTCTACACCTCTGATAATTTACCTGGTAACAGCACTATTTTCTAAGTGTAACAATCATCCTACTAGGAGTCACTCTGTCAGGTTTGGGTCCAGCTGTATTTTCATGTCAAAATGGAGTTTATTGTTTAACTTCGTCGATTATGATGTGCTGAATTATGGGCCTTTTCTTGATTGCCATTTTTATTGTCATCAGTTTTTAAAGCGCCATCTGAAAGTACATTTTAAAGAGACAGTGTCATCAGGATCAGAGCAGACTTTCAACAGGGCATGGAATCGGTGTCCTAGTTTAAGAACACAGTGACTGAAATTTACTGGTTCATTTTTTTGTAGCAGCAACGGTAATATGACCTTATCTAAAGGGGTATTATTTTCAGTGACTGAGTTAACCCTAACCATCCCAAATCCATCAAAATCCTCAAAGTGACACTTTTTTGAAAAACTTCAGCACTGTTGGAAACTGGTACTTTCACCTCTTCAAATGGGGCAAAATTACTGCCTGGCAAGAAGTACAGGCCATAAGTGCTGAATATGAAAGATCAACGAAAATGCATGGTGCATTTTGAAGATAAGGGCATGTTTCCAAAAGTGCACTGATGGATTTTGGAGGATTCGGGAAGGTTCCTAGCCTGAATACCTAGGGGGTTAGGGTTAATCTAAAACTAGCACTCTGATTCAATTCCCTGTTGATCATGACAATACTGTCCCTTTAATTGTTAACTGTCTGCCCAATATTTTGTGTGATAACATTGTCTAGACCTACTTAAACATGTATGATTAAGCAATTACACAACCACATTAACCATGCTGCACTATTGGGATTCGTTTCCTTAAACATTTTCTAGAAAACCATACTGTTATCATATATTTTTTTTAAGTGATACATGTTAACATGCGTACGCGGTTATTGAAACAGACCAAATTTCCCATACACACAGTATGGTGGCTAAGAGAGGCCTCACAAATTAGGCAAACGTTCATACCCCTATTATGTGAAAAAGTCATTTAAAACACAGTGTGGCAGAATTCCAATTGTTGCAGTAATTTTGGCTGCAATTGGACATAGTTTCATAGCAAAAAATCAATAAAACTAAAAATGCTGACACGCAGGTTTCAGGTAACAGGTGTGGAGACCTGAAACAGGAGACTTCAAGCCAAACAGCCTGGACTACCCTGGCCTAGATTCTAAATTGAATCTATACATAACAGCAAAAGAAACGTCACCCCCCTAAATTTTGATAAGTCTGAGAACGTGTTTAGCTTATGTGTCCTCAGACGTCATGCATGACAAATTTTGAGGTCAACCAAATTTGCCACATTGTGTTCGTGTTACACTCCATACTCATAATATTCTTCATTAAACAAATTACATGTATATTAATTATAAAATGAAAATAATAAATATTTTTAGGGGTGACGTTTCTTTTGCTGTTATGTATATATTACATCTTGATTTCTACATGTATTTCACATGCAGCCAAGCACATGCACATGTAATTGTTTGTCCCCGATATCTGCGTATTTTACAACTGCATTCTCATTACTGTGTCATGAATAACATCAGTTTCAGATTATCGACCGACACAAGAATTTCATCAAAAGTTTCAGATTGGGTCCCCGATTGAACTCATCTGAAATCACTTAACAAAGATGTATCGCCCGTGTGTTCGTTATTTTACTCGCAATTTCCTGAAAACTTTATTTAAAAGACACCACTGCTATTTTTCTTTTAGAAAGCAATACAGTTTCAATATTTTCATTAAGGTATTTCTGAAAATAATTGTCAGAATCTTGGTTTGACATTAATAATAGGCAGTGTACACTATTGGTTGTGGCCTCAAAATTAAAGTTTGGGAAATTCCAAACTTACTTGGATTTATTTTTGTTTTCATAACTGGTTATAAGATCGTTACCAAACATCCTGTGAACTTATTCCATCTGAAATTCTGTCATTAAAAAAAACATGAAGAGTAATTTACAGATTTGAAAATTTCACTCAGCGTGATAATTTTCACATCAGTATTTTTTTGTTATTTTCTCGTAAATCACACAATGAAATAAGGTTGGTTTTTATGTACATTGTACATATCTCATCACTATTATGAAGTATGAATGCATTTATAGGCATTTTACCTATAGTATACACTTCTTTTAAGCTCCCTAATGATTTCATGATGGCACTCATTATACTGGACGAAGTATACTGTAAAACTGTGCTGTTCACAATTATTTTGTGAAATGGATTATTTTAAAGTATTTGTTTCCTTTCCTCATTTAAAATAGATGTAGCAATGTTCCAATTTAAACAAATAATGATAAACGCAGGCATAACATCTTTAAACCCCCCATAAACTGTATCTTTAAACCCACCTCATGAAGTCTGTTATCTGCATGAAGTGTGTCAGCCTGTTGTAATCCATGCCACGGCATTGTACTCCAAATATGTGGATGCACAACAAACATGGTAATGAGCTTTGCTGCACAGCCCAGCCTCCTGTAAGGCATCATGTGCTTGATACACAAAGCGAGTTCCTAGAACTAGACGCAATCTTAAACTAGACATATATATGAATTATTGGTGGCGTGAACAATGGGCAAATGTGCTAAGGTGCACGCACGAGATACAATTCTCTCCTAAACGGCACTGCTTCTTTTTGAGACCTTGCACGTCAGTCTGTGGAATAATACGTCATAAATGGCCCAAATCCATTGTTCTTGGAGTACTATGCCATGGACTAGGATAGTACACGAGTGGCACACTTCATGTACAGGTAATAGACTTCTGGTCTTATTTATCCTGATTTTTCTTTTGGTCTCATTTGTTTAGCCACCACCACCACCTTCCCCGGCAGTCACCCCATTCAGTCCTGATAAAATTGATGACGAAGCCAGGGGTTACTTTGGGAGACCGAGACTGAAGAGCGCCACGGTGTACTTACTGAGTCCCATCAAGAGATTAAGGCATGAGGAGGAGAGAACCAACGTGGATGAGAACTTGGATAAACTGGGATTATCCGGCATTCCTAAGCTGTGGATTGGGAAGGATTACTGTAATTTCATGGCCAAGGACGTTCTGGAACCTCAAGAGTCTCTTCAAGGTAAGGATCAACTGCAATCCATTAATCCATATGGATTAATTCAGATCTCATGGGTAGATCAGTGTAATTTCCTCATAAGGCTTATCACCAAAGTAGGAATTAACTAGAATGCATATACATGCAGTATGGATTAATACTGAGCTCATATGCGTGGATTAAAATTATTCCACAAGAGGTTCACAAAAACTGACCTAACCTCTCAAGATATTGTGCATCAATGTTACAACCACACTGATCACCAGTTATCTATGCTATTCTTTGTTTATGCTCAGTTTAATAACACAACCTATATTAAGCAGATCACTTGATTATAAACTACACAGTAACTATGGGAAATGTGAATGTTGATCTATCTAGCTAGACTGAGATGCAATGCGCACAAAGTACATAGTCTGTGGACAGGGGTCTGCATGCTTTTCTCTTTTTTTTTAATACGAAAATCTCTCGCTTCAATTTCATTTGGGAAAACAACATTTCCGTCAGCAAATTGCCAGTTAGGAATCATTTTCTATGTTGCACTCCATGGCACGCATAATGCAAATATTTGAAAGGGATACAATTAGAACCGTGAAGTTGACTTACTTGTATCTCTGTGTTTGGACCAATTATTGGAACATAAAAACAAGTTAGGGCCCACTCAGAATTGTCAATGCTTTTAATTTTTTTTTTAATTTTATGACCCACCCACCCACCCACCCCAATATTCGATTTTAAAAACCAACGTCAGCCCCATGCGCTCGGTTTCCCCATCTATCTACCGTTGGAACGAGGTAGACTCTATCTACCGTTGGAACGAGGTAGACTCTATCTACCGTTGGAACGAGGTAGACTCTATCTACCGAGGTAGACTGACAAGGTTGACTGACAACGGAATGGCACCGATGATTTCTTTGACCCACCCACCCACATTTTTGACAAAAAAATCTAAATTTTAAAACATTGATAATTCTGAGTGGCCCCCTTAGGTCCAGTCAAATTGGTTGATCAAGAATAGTCACCAATTTTATTATATAATTTTTTTATTTTTTTATTTATTTATTTATTTTTTATTGGCCTTATTACAAATGTTATGTTTGTTGTACGTAGTTTTCATTTGTTTGAAATCGCTTTCCTGTTGATTCCATAAATTTTAAACCTTAATCTTTCCAGCATATTTTTCTTCCCGCATCACATCCTTGATTTATTGATTTCTCGTCTTTTTGCACAAACAACCCTTTCCTGTACTAACCTCCATGTGAACACTCATGTTTCCTCCTGCGTGTAGACTCGGTTGACCGCATGAAAACACCACGCATGCCGTGGCATGACATAGGGACTGTTGTGTATGGTAAAGTTGCAACAGACGTGGCACGACATTTTATCCAAAGGTGGAATTTCACCAAGGTACAATTAATTATACATCTCTGTTATCTCCACGTTTAAAGGGGGACTGACATCCTTTATTGTGTGTGTACTTAAGGCGTTTTGTAATAAAATGTTGTTTTTGAGACCTACCTGTGTCTATTTAATCATTGATTTCTGAGTACAAGTATTTTAAAACAATGTTTGGAGTGTTTGGGGGAGGCAACCCCGTCCCATGGTGGAAGCTTCATTTGCATAAGATATGTGACATAAGGTCGGGAAGATCCGATGTGTACATGATGTACATGTACATACAAACGTTTCACACACGTAGCGTCGATTTCATTTCTTCCGTGATTTTTGTTTCCGGAACTAATAAAATGCCGGGAAGATGTGTTTCTGCAGGATGCAGCAACACCACCAAAGACGGTGTTAGCCTTCATCTGTTCCCAAGTGACCCAAAAATCGCCGTATTTGAACGAGCAAAGTTCGACTGACAAGAGCAATGTGGTCAGGTCCATCGGCTCACATAGTTTTGTGCAGTGATCATTTTGAGCCGAGTTTTGAGCCGAATTTCTCTTCCCGACATGACGTCACGAACAGCTCCTCCGTGCAGGGCGTAAAAGTGGGGGGCATTTTTACAATGGTAAAATAACTCTCAAAAACAATAAAAACACAAAACTAAAATTTTATTGATCTTTTACTGATATAAAAGAATAAAACGATCACATATTTAACTGTTTGATTTAAATCCATGTCAGTCCCCCTTTAATTTCTGTGGTAGTCATTTTTAAATGAGTTTTGATAATTTTTTGTACTTAATAAAATTCATGCAGACTTGTAGTCGAGTAATTTTTCATGAGTACATGTATGAGTATAGAAAAATGTACACAAGTATGAGTACTCCAACTCTACAGTTGTAATTGAGTAGTTTTTCACGAGTACGAGTAATTGAGTAAGAGTACAAGTATGAGTACTCCAACTCTACAGTTGTAATTGAGTAGTTTTTCACGAGTACGAGTATGAGTACTCCAACTCTACAGTTGTAATTGAGTAGTTTTTCACGAGTACGAGTAATTGAGTAAGAGTACAAGTATGAGTACTCCAACTCTACAGTTGTAATTGAGTAGTTTTTCACGGGTACGAGTAATTGAGTAAGAGTACAAGTATGAGTACTCCAACTCTACAGTTGTAATTGAGTAGTTTTTCACGGGTACGAGTAATTGAGTAAGAGTACAAGTATGAGTACTCCAACTCTACAGTTGTAATTGAGTAGTTTTTCATGAGTACATGTATGAGTATAGAAAAATGTACACAAGTACAAGTATGAGTACTCCAACTCTACAGTTGTAATTGAGTAGTTTTTCATGAGTACGAGTACGAGTACTCCAACTCTACAGTTGTAATTGAGTAGTTTTTCACGAGTACGAGTAATTGAGTAAGAGTACAAGTACGAGTACTCCAACTCTACAGTTGTAATTGAGTAGTTTTTCACGAACGCAGTAATTGAGTAAGAGTACAAGTATGAGTACTCCAACTCTACAGTTGTAATTGAGTAGTTTTTCACGGGTACGAGTAATTGAGTAAGAGTACAAGTATGAGTACTCCAACTCTACAGTTGTAATTGAGTAGTTTTTCACGGGTACGAGTAATTGAGTAAGAGTACAAGTATGAGTACTCCAACTCTACAGTTGTAATTGAGTAGTTTTTCACGGGTACGAGTAATTGAGTAAGAGTACAAGTACGAGTACTCCAACTCTACAGTTGTAGTTGAGTAGTTTTTCACGAGTAATTGAGTAAGAGTACAAGTATGAGTACTCCAACTCTACAGTTGTAATTGAGTAGTTTTTCACGAGTAATTGAGTAATTGAGTAAGAGTACAAGTATGAGTACTCCAACTCTACAGTTGTAATTGAGTAGTTTTTCACGAGTAATTGAGTAAGAGTACAAATATGAGTACTCCAACTCTACAGTTGTAATTGAGTAGTTTTTCATGGGTACGAGTAATTGAGTAAGAGTACAAGTATGAGTACTCCAACTCTACAGTTGTAATTGAGTAGTTTTTCATGGGAACTAGTATGACTGCAGAAAAATGTACTGGATTATGATTTTATGATAACTACAACTCTAAATTCATCATCTTTCATAAGTAAGACATACAAGTGAGATAAGTCTATGAATTATATTTGTTTTTTATTAACCCTAAGGCAAATAAAAAAAAGCCTGTGGTTTCTGGTCACCACGCGCATTGCCTCAGACCTGCACATTTTTTGTTTACTTTTTTTCTTTTTCTTTTTTGGCTATGAAACAATGTCCAATTGCAGCCAAAATTGCAGGATTGATCAGAATTCTGCTGTTTTTTAAATGACTTTTTCACATAGGGGTTTGCCTGATTTGTGCGGCCTCTCTCAGCCACCGTACTTTATGTATGAGAAATGTGGTCTGGTTCCAATAACCATGTACATGTATCACTTAAAATAAATAAGCGTGTCACCGCACCCATTTTGAAACCAACCTAAGACCAGACACCATAGACTTTGTCTAGGCCTACTACACCCAAATCTGAATGCTGGTTTTTTTTAATGGATTTGATACCTTTTTAGGCCAACCATGGATACTATGCTTGAGGCCTGGTGTACCAATTCCATCAAAGTTCCAACAGTTTGATGAATGTGTTTCTGCTTGGGGGGTGGATTTGGATGGATTGAGTAAAGTATCTAGCGCTGAATGAGGTTAACTATTAATTTCATGATTCATGATACATGTCTATATTTCAGTTTGAAGATGTATCGCCCAATGGCAATTTCTGGAACATTGATATCTTACTTTTTTTTTTAAAGGGGAACAAATTTCTCAAATTTTTGTGAGAAGAATAGTTTTACAGTAAATAAGTACCAAAATTACTTTATTGTGGGTCCTGTCATAAATTAATTTTCACATTTTTTTAAAATGTAAAACCAAGCTTCTGACAAATAATTTGTGAAATATTATTTCGAAGTATTTGTTTTCCTTTCTAAAAAATAAATTATCAATGTTTAAAACAAAAATTTCCTGGAAATCGCCGGTAAATCATTAATTTCAAAATGACCTGTCATTATGATCATGTTCTTGATTTCAGAAAGAGAAAGCTGAGAGGCTAACCCACTACCCGTTGCTTCTTCCGAAGTCCACATCCAGCATTGCAGTCAAGCCACAGCATATGGCTGAATCCACACCATGCAAATGTCAGGTAAAGCAAGTACATCCCAACATCCAAATAATATCATGATAAATCAAAATCACCCATACGGAGCTTCAAGAAACGGTGCGTCAGATCACGAACCTGATGAGATGCTGTAAATGGCTCTCCTTCATCACTTCAACCAGGGGCACAGATTAGTTGAAACCAATCACATGTATATAATAACGGAGGCATTTTTTTAAAG
Source organism: Zoroaster sp. YZ-2022 (assembly GCA_029582265.1). Taxonomy (NCBI): domain Eukaryota; kingdom Metazoa; phylum Echinodermata; class Asteroidea; order Forcipulatida; family Zoroasteridae; genus Zoroaster; species Zoroaster sp. YZ-2022. The sequence continues at coordinate 17,298,486 of CM055828.1, read as the reverse complement.
CGCACTTACACGAGGTATCACAGCGCTGTACATTATTACCCCTGCTCATCAGGCGCATAAATCATTCCTGAAACCATCTCAGCTCCCTGGGGAGTATACAACTCAATTGCTGCCATTTTGGCGCATATAGGGCTAATCAAACACAACAACCAACTCTGCCCTCACAGGTACCCATTTACTCCTGGGTGGAGAGAAGCAATTATGATAAAGTGTCTTGCTCGAGGACACAAGCACCACGGTCGCGGTCGGGATTCGAACCCACATTCTGACAACTCGGCCATCAGAACACAAATCCGATGCACTAAACCGCTCGGCCATGTCACATGTACTTGACAACACAAAACCAGAGTGAACCAATTATTAACATGGGGATATCGGCTTTGCAACAATTTGCCACTTACAGAAGATATGTAGGAGATAAGCTGGCATGGTGCATCCTCTATGCAGACATCTGAGACCTCTGTTTTGGGGGGGAAATCCACTATTTTTTGTTAATTGCTGGGTTTTTATTCCGCTTATTTTAATTCACCTGGTCGGAAAAATATGCAAAAAGAAAGTGGTCAGAAAATACACGAAAAAGAACGCTGCGGACTAGAACGATACTAACTTCAAAAACCATAATATGAAAATATCCTAATAATAATATGTAAATTCAATTCACTTTTATTTCAATATTCTGCACGAGTATTAAACTAACATTACCAACTAGTTGGCACAAAAATGTGCATAAATATTGGTGGGCACAGGCTATATTTGAGAATATAGTCTGGTTGGCACAAAAATGTGCTTAAATATTGGTGGGCACAGGCTATATTTGAGAATATAGTCTGGTTGGCACAAAAATATGCTTAAATATTGGTGGGCACAGGCTATATTTGAGAATATAGTCTGGTTGGCACAAAAATGTGCTTAAATATTGGTAGGCTGTGGAAGCATATACAAAAACCCAAAGATTTTGGAAAAATGACAACATAAAACTACTTTTATGGTTACTATGATATTGTTACTATGGTATTGTAATTATTCCATTTGATTCTTAATCCACAGTTATTACGGTCTGCTAGTAAGTGGTCTGTTGGGATCAGAAACACAGAGGATTCGATCCACCAGGCTTACATGAAACTCATCAATGAGGCTGAACATTACATCTATATTGAGGTAAGCAGATGCTAATTATTCATAAATGTCTTAGTTTACCCCCTTCTCATTGGTCAAGAGCTGCTTAATGGGAGTGTACAAATACACTTATGTTCAATATTATGGTCAGTATTCTGCATGAATATTAAACTAACATTAGTGCTTTATAAAGGTCAAGTAAAATATATGCAAATTAATCTCAAGAATATGCATACACTAATATACACTCCTCAAAATAAAATAAGGGTCAAAAGTATTTTTGTGAAAAATGTTGAACAAGTCAGGACATAGAAACATTTTTAGTAAGGGTAATGGGCTAAAGGTTGCTCCGCAACATTTTAAGCACTTTTCACATGGTTTGCATGTCTATTGGCTTAGAAACTGACAGATCATGTGACAAGACACAAAAATGCTGATAACAGGTTCATGATGTCGCAATCAAGTTTGGCACATCTGCTTTATTTCTTTTGTGGGGTGTTACTGAGATGTTGTCAACAGGATTCAACACTGGGTACACAGTACAGTCCATGAGGAGGCGTTATGCGGAATGTGTGCGAGTCAGGGGTCATGCAACCTCATACTGACATTAACTTTAAGTCTCAAAACATACAGAAATAATGTTGATTTGCCAAAGTTTATGACGGAGAGAATATCACTGGTGGGAAAGCCTTCAAAATAGGGAGGGGGCTCAAGGGGTCCCCTCATCCCTACAGCTTCCATGCTGGTTAACCCACTGTTTAACTTTACTCTATCAAGTGCAGAATCCTATTGATTATGTGTGGGGAATCTCATTAAGTCTTGAAGAAAAATAAAGCAGATGTGCCAAACTTGATTGCGACATCATGAACCTGTTATCAGCATTTTTGTGTCTTGTCACATGATCTGTCAGTTTCTAAGCCAATAGACATGCAAACCATGTGAAAAGTGCTTAAAATGTTGCAGATCAACCTTTAGCCCATTACCCTTACTAAAAATGTTTCTATGTCCTGACTTGGTCAACATTTTTCACAAAAATACTTTTGACCCTTATTTTATTTTGAGGAGTGTATATAAATAGATGACACTTATATACTTTCAACAATTTCTGATGAAAGAGTAACAACTCCCCACCCCCCCCCCCTTTTTTTCCTGATATTATCACAAATATTTTGAGGATGTAAATATGCATTTATTACCAATCAGACTCGAACCCCTAGCAGTACTAACATGTACCTTGACTTACGGATAATATTAGTCTGGGATCACTTATACGATTAATTTTTTTAAATATTGTTGTTGGGTGAATACCACATTAGGAATCTGTGTATTAATCCTAACCACCCCAAACCATTCAAACTCCAACAGCAGGGTTTGTTGTATTTTGATGGACTCCGTACTGTATAGCCCAGACAGGGATACTTCACATGGGGCCGGGTGTCCCAATTCCATCTAAGTCCAACAGTTGGGTGGTAGTGTTACTGCATGGTGTTGGATTTTGATGGATTCAGTACTGTATAGCCCAGACAGGGATACTTCACATGGGGCCGGGTGTCCCAATTCCAGCTAAGTCCAACAGTTGGGTGGTAGTGTTACTGCATGGTGTTGGATTTTTGGCGGATTGAGGAAGGTTCTTAGCCAAAATAGCTAAGGGCGTTAGGGTTAAAGTGAACAAAGTCCCAATAAATGTATAAGAACAATTTAGAATACCACTGATTGAGATTGTATTTTATCCCCTATTGTTCATCAGAACCAGTTCTTCATCACAATAGACAATAATCATGAAGTAACTAATGGTATAGCCCATGCTCTATACAATCGCATCCTCCGAGCGTACGAGTAAGTTTTAAGATGTATTAATCTTTTATGGAATATCCATCATTGCAAATGTTCATATGGGTAGGGGTGGATATAAACAATACACCAGCCTGCTATCCAGGGATGGGGCACTTTGCCATAGGGTAGGTAAAACTATAAAACTAACAGACCAGCTGGTGGTGGGTAACATTTGAGAATATAGTTTGCCAGCCGGCCCGATAATTCAGACTTTCCAACTGTATTATGCGACACTTAAAATGTTGGGCTGGTCAAATTGTTTGGTCAGGTATGGCCAGTCCCCATATGTTTATGACTGCTTATTGTCAACAAAATTAAGGTTCGGCAAGCGTATGGGCATGGGTAATACCCACAAACAAAACATAGATACTCGGTATGTATGGGTTTCTTGGCTTCTGACTACTACATAGGTTCTACACATCAAAGATATTTGTAAGACTTGTAGCTGTGCATGGTGAAAAGGATAAGTAAAGACTGTTTGTGGTGACACCATGTAGAAATTCTCTTTTGAGGAGTAAATAGTTCTGAAAAGAACCGGTTGGTTACAACTTGACGTCTTCAGGAGAAGATGATACTCATTCTCTTAGATATTGACAATTAGGGTTGACCACCAACTACAGGGTTAGATAGCTCAGGTGGTAGAGAACTGGTAGCGTACATGTAAGCTGAAGGTCGCATGTTAAAGTCCCAAGTCAGTTCATTTGTTTTTGTTCACTTTAACATATACTACTCAAAACAATTTAGGGAACACCGGAATAATCTCAGTTCAAGCAAGATCCTTTATTTCAGATAAACACAATGTTTCACAGAATTGATGAGAAACAACTGCACAATGAAACAGATGATAAAGGATGCATGTAGTGATTACACATTTCATGACATGACTACTGAAAGAGAGAGGGGGTTGCAAATGAAAATCCCGGTTCATGGAACATTTCAAACCTATTTGATGTTCAAAATCCGGGATTCCCTAAATTGTTTTGAGTAGTATATGACTTAAATAAAGGTTTGCTTTCCCCGACCACTTTATTATGATTCTCCATATTTAACAACCATACAAATCAAGTCGAACAAGTTAAGAAGAGGTCTTCATATTTGTTGTTTCTAAATCAGAAAGAAAGAGACATTCCGAGTGTACGTGTTTCTGCCACTTCTACCAGCATTTCAAGGTGATGTTGGTGAGGCAGACGCAGGGGCTATTCATACTATCCTACACTGGGAGTATCAGTCCATCTGCCGAGGTCACAAGTCTCTCATTACACGATTGCAGCATGCCGGAAGTAAGTGGTTCTTTTCTACTCAAAATGTTTAATTCTTGTATGGTACATTCCGCATGTCTCAATGCGCTTGAAATGTTACCTCTGGTCATTAGGCCAGTATCATTCCTATAATCTTTCTCAGTAAATATACCTAAATCTGTCTTTTCATTGTATTTTATTTTTTTTAATTGATTTTTTTTTATAGTCCGTGATTACAGAAAGTTCATTACATTCTATGGCTTACGTACTCATGATAACCTGTGTGGTGAGCTGGTAACGGAGTTGGTCTACATCCATTCCAAGCTCATGATTGTGGATGACCGGGCCATCATCTGCGGATCAGCTAACATCAACGATCGTAGCATGCTAGGCAAACGAGACAGCGAGCTAGCCGTGCTGATCGAGGACACCGAGACAATCCCGAGTCGGATGAACGGAAAGGAGTATATGGCTGGCAAGCTGGGATATGGACTCCGAGAATGGCTCTTTAAGTAAGTCCTCGGTTGGTTACTTATCCAGGTACAATGTACCGTAGCTTGTAGTTTAACAGTTTTTGTCTAGAGTTTGTTTTATGATTACCATAGAGGGGATTAAGGGGGCCCCCAGTTTTGGCTGTCCCCAGTTTTGGCTGGCCCCAGTTTTAACTGGCCCCAGTTTTAAGTTTTGGCTGGCCCCAGTTTTAACTGGCCCCGGTTATGGCTGGCCCCGGTTTTGGCTGGCCCCGGTTTTGGCTGGCCCCGGTTTTGGCTGGCCCCGGTTTTAACTGGCCCCAGTTTTGGCTGGCCCCAGTTTTAAGTTTTGGCTGGCCCCAGTTTTATCTGGCCCCAGTTTTGGCTGGCCGCAGTTTTACGTTTTGGCTGGCCACAGTTTAACTGGCCCCAGTTTTGGCTGGCCCCAGTTAAGTTTTGGCTGGCCCCAGTTAAGTTTTGGCTGGCCCCAGTTTTGGCTGGCCCCAGTTTTGGCTGGCCAAAACTATTGACAGAACTACTTCCAGCAGTTTTGTTCCCTTTTACCTCAGCTGTTCTGCTAAACTCCTAAAGAGCATTTTACAAAGGAAACAAAAATATAAACAAAACAAAATGACAAGGGTACATGTGTTGTTTCCCAAAGCAGCACCATGTCTCATAGGACACTAGCCTACGATATGAGCAGAAGGAAACTCCACACATTGCTTCACACAGGCCTGTGATTGCTCAGGATTTTCCCTGATTTTGGGATTTTCTACAAATCTCCCTTTGCCTCAAAAGAAAGAAGTAGCCTGTATTGTGTCCAAACCTCTAGTTTCTTGTTTGTAGGAATGTGGAGAGTCTGTAAATTCTCCAAGATTAAACATCCAGGAGGTTCAGGGGGCTTTGTCCTCTAGACCAAAGGGAAACCCAAACCCGCTACCCATTTTTTTTATAAGATTTGTTACTTTTCTCAATGCATACCCCTGTTCACAGACGGGATGAGGGGTAGGATTTCAGCTGTATGCATCTCAAGCAACCAGTAGCCACACAGCAGTTAGCAGTACTACCAAAATGACCCTAAGCCTAACGCCTTCCATCTCTAATCTGTTTTGTCGTTTGTTTGTGACATAATAGGGAGCATCTAGGTCTACTCCAGGGACATAGGGAAATTGATATGAGGGATCCTGTATGTGATGCTTTCTACAAAGGAGTCGTAATGAAAACTGCCAGTGATAATACAGACATCTATGAAAAGGTGAATAGTGTTTTAAGAATATGGTACACTCGTAAAACACCGATTTGTGCATGCTTACTTATTTTTTTCCCAATTATTTACCGGCAATTTCCTATTTAATATGAATGTTGCTATTCTAGTTTCCTTGCAGAATGTTTTTACAAATCTTATTAGGAAATGTAACTTCCCCAAACGGTTTTCATGCTACAGTGACTTTATGATGAGGCCTGACCTGTATTCATTTCAAAACTTTGTTTTCTGGTGAACCATTTTTTGGACAATACTTACGTGAAATTTCTCATTTTGAGATAATTTGCTACCTACATATGGGTTATATACTCCCCCGGGACAAAAGTCTATGTGGAATGAACTATTTAAGAACAAAATATTATTAAGAGGGTAATGTATGGAGATATACCCTGTAGAAAGTATGTAGAATGTCAATTGATTTAATTTTGCCCTACACCGACGTGTGTATAACACTGTAAACTCAGTGCTTTCCGAGTGTCTGTGAAAAACTACACAGGCGACTCGGGCGGGATTCGAACCCACGACCTTCCTGCTTACTAGTGCAGACGTCGTAACCTCTCGACCACCGAGCTTGCCCGATGACACTCGGAAAGCACTGAGTATACAGTGCTATACACACGTCGGTGTAGGGCAAAATTAAATCAATTGTTTATCTCCCGACGCAAGAATTTCACCAACCTGTATATATGTAGAATGTCGTTTGACTGATAATATACCGCTCTGTTCATGACCATTTGAAGGCACCCTATTACGCAACCACCAGCTCTGTCTCCCAGGAGGCATTTATCATATCACTGCTTAAAGGGTCATTATCGTCACGATCAGAGCAGATTTTCAACAGGGCATGGAATCGGTGTCCTAGTTTAAGATGAAAACATTGATGAAAACAATTGACAAATTACTGGCTCATTTATGCAGCAGCAACGGTAACATCATGTGGGATATTACTTTCAGTCACTAAGTTAATCCAATTCCATGCCTTGTTGGTAGTTATGATATTATCCTTTTAATTAATAATAATAATAATAATGTGGACTTATATAGCGCACGTATCCACCAAACTGGTGCTCAAGGCGCATTATATTATTACCCCTGCTCATCAGGCTCATAAATCATTCCTGAAACCATCTCAGCTCCCTGGGGAGTATACAGCTCAATTGCAACAACCAACTCTGCCCTCACAGGTACCCATTTGCTCCTGGGTGGAGAGAAGCAATTATGGTAAAGTGTCTTGCTCAGGGACACAAGCACCATGGTCGTGGCTGGGATTCGAACCCACGTTGTGACGACTCAGCCATCAGAACACAAAACCGATTGACCATGGCACTCCAATTAATGTGTGATATTGACTCCATTTATATTTAAATGTTAACAGTTACCAGGTTACTGTTTTTGCTGAATATAAAGTACATGCACTTCTAATATACAGAATGGGGATTTGTACATACAGTGCCCTAGACTTGGGAGACTGGGTACATTTTCACCAGTAGAGGGCGTAGCCTGTGTGCATACAGGAGATTTATATAGTGGAAGTGTCAATTACCTCATTCAGATCCCACCACAGTAATAACCTCTTGCTTAAATTGCATGTCTAGCTGGACAGAATAACTGACGTTTGATGCACTTATTCAGTCTGGTCTCAACTGGTATGCTTAAGCAACTTGAAGTGATATAAGGCTTAGAATTTCATTCCTGTAGGGCCAAGGCCGGCCACTTTTCCTGAGTGAAGGGTTTTTCCATTAGAATATCAGAATACATGTATCTATAGGAACATTTTGAAGGCACATCAAGGCCAGGGCAACGGAGGGAGTGGCCTTTGTCTAATTCTAGGCCTGTGGCATCAGACAGTTGCTTAAAAATACACACAAAATATTAGAACAGTTTGTCCATTGACCAACAGGGTGTCCAAAACAAGCCCGGATTGTCCGAGGCTTTAATGAATGTTGTCGAACTTTCAATAGTTATAAAAAATATTTCTGATTTTTTGTTATTTTCTCTGTACAGGTGTTTCGTTGTTTGCCGTCTGACCGGGTCACCTCGAGTGCTGCATTGCAAGACTACAAGAAAGTGACTCCACTGTGCAAGAAGAATCCTGTGGCCGCTATGAACCAACTCAAACAGGTCCATGGTTATATTACGTGGATGCCATTGAACTTCCTATCAGGAGAGAACCTGCAGCCCAAAATCACCACCCAAGAAGGAATCGCACCCACCAAGCTTTGGACGTAGGCTGTGCCATCAGTGTTCTTGTCCGTCGGGGGCGTTGTTATTTAATAGCACATTGCTGGTTTCTAGAAGGGTACAAGAAGTACCTATCTTTGATTGCTTAGAATGGATGTTAGTCGTGTGGCATATAATAGCCACTGTGATTGGTAAGGATTTATAAATTGGTCATTTGCGCCGTAGAGCACATTGTCATTATAACTGCACATGTTATTCATAGAAGATTATGTAGTGTAGATGGAGTGTCATGGCCGAGCGGTCTAGTTTACCGGCCTCAAGTTCTGGTGTTAGCAGCAGAATGTGGGTTCGAATCCCGGCCGTGACACTTGTGTCCTTGAGCAAGACACTTAACCATAATTGCTTATAGGGGCGCAGAGGCAGTTTAACAACTGCCTTGTTCTGGACTAGTTACCCCTCCCAGTCCTATTCGCACAGTGAAGAGGCTGGTTATTAACTTGTTTTGTTTCGGTGCGAGGGGCTGGTTTCTTCAGTGTGGAGTCGTTGTAACAACTCAATGACTTAGTAGCCCCCACCTTGGATTGGCCATTGGCCTTGTGTGAGGCAATTTGCATTAAAAAAAATTAAAATAAATTTAAAAAGATATACAATTTGTGTTAACCAATTCGCTTCGGATGCCGTGTATACACGCAATTTTTTTTTGTACAGCGGATCGGAGAGCGTCAAAACACGCATTCCGATTTTTGTGTGTGTCACCGGGAGACTTGTCAACACGCCACACGTGGCGTGCCGTCGTGGCGGCTGACGTGTATACACGCAATCGTTTCTCGGAGTCCATGGGGTCACGGTTCAGTGGCCCCGGACAAAATGCACTGCAAATACTGAACGAGTTCACTCTTTTTGTTGATTTTTGCCTAATCCCTTTATCCAAGACCTGTTCCTTTGACATGCCAGCCAAGCATTTGTAAAGACGGATTTATATCCATTGTTTACGAGGCATTCGATCTCTCTCCAGGTATGCCGTCTTTTCGACCGGGCGATGGTCGCTAATAGGCCGTTGCATCGGGGCTTGCCAACGGTCTAATTGTGCTGAACAAACACAACCGTAATTAAAAAACTAGCCATTTAATTCTCGAAATGTCAATGAGTAATTTGGTTGTTCGAACTTAGTTTCATTGACAAAAAAAATGATTAATGGCTAGAAATTTTTTCAGATTTTTCACTGAAAATAAACCCGCATGGGGGACCGGAAAAAAATAAATATTCCCGACGTCAACTGGTTAATAAAAAGGTGCTATAGAAAATGTGTAAATAAAAGAATTAGCCACCTCCGGTTTCAGGTCTGTGCACGTGCGCCTCAGACCCACGCATCAGTATTATTAGTTTTATTTTATTTTTTTTCTATGAAACGATGTCAAAATTGCAGCCCAAATTGCTGGATCGATTGTAATTCTGCCGTGCTGTGTTTTACACGACTTTTTCACAGAGGTATGAACATTTGGCCGATTTATGAGGCCTCTCTTAGCCACCATACTTTGTGTATGGGAAATTTGGTTAAAAAAATTGGTAACAAAAATTGGTAAAAAAAATTGGTAAAATAATTTGGTAAAAAAAATTGGTAAAAAAATTTGGTAAAAAAATTACCAAAAAAAAAAATGCGCGTCACCGCACCGATATTGAAACCGACCTATGACAAGAAACTGGAGACTTTTATTTTTGGCCTTATGCTTAGTATCTTATAAGAAAACTGTAGAAGTGCTAGCTGGTAACAGTGTGCTTTCTGTAAGTGTATTTTTTAAAATATCTTTGATGGCTTTATAACTACCCTGATTTCTAAAATTTAACCAAAGTGCACTTCAACATTTGTAGACGAGAATTCTTGATGTACAGTGCACCACGTAAAATACTTTGTATATATCTTCTAATGTATCATAGATTGTTCAAATGAATTTTTGAAAGCGTTTATAAATGTTAATGTTAAAAATACTCCGTTCAATAAAGAAAGGTAAGTGTACAGTTTTAAAATATGTTGACATTAATGTACTTACTACACGTAAGGTTTGACAGTGTTTGACTTTTAAGTGCACTCGATATACCTTGGCAAGTATTTTGACTGATTTTGACCCTTGTAGTAGTAGGAGGGTTAAACAGTATAATTGAATTGAATTTACTATAGTTTTGGTTTTGTATAAATATGTATTTGTCCTGATGACAAATGTTGCTCCATGTGGCTTCCATTATCAAATAGGTCAGTTATTACCATGGTGCTTTGTGTCCTTGAGCAAGACAATTTACTGTGCAGTGTTTCTCTTCACCCTGGAGTATAAATGGGTATCTGTGAGGGTAGAGGTTCATATTGTGTTTGCAAAAAGCCTCTGGAACGGAGCACTGCGGTAGCTTGGGGCTACATACTCCCCAGGGAGAGGAGAAAGTTTAAGGATTGATATTGGCCCAATGACCAGGGATAATAATGTAAAGTGGATATGTGCGCGCTAAAAATCTTTATTATTATTATTATTATTATTATTATATTGTAATATTTTGTGCTATGTAAGACTCCATTATTATATTCATGATGAAGAAAGAATGTAATGGTGAATTGTGACCATTTTCTCCAATAGAGGGCGCTTTGATATATATTATAAACCTAAACAATGTGGGTTTATTACATTCTAGTAGAAGTTCCGATGTGCAGTGCATGTGATGCATTGCCCTCTTTTGTCTACACCAATGCATACTTTATGTTTAGAAAGTCATAAAAGAATTTTTTTTATGGTTTTAGCAAATGTTCTACTGAATCTAGTCACAACTCATCATTAGGAGTAAGGTTTGTAATAATCACCATGTCACAATCTCACATGTAATCATTCTTGGTTCTTGGAAGAACTGGTGGTGAGAAATAAAATGTTTAGAAAGTCATCAGTTTTAAAGAGTGTAGTTAAGTGTTAATTATGAAATTTCGAATCATCATTCTGGTAATTATTATATACATAACAGCAAAAGAAACGTCACCCCCTAAATTTTTATAAGTCTGAGAACGTGTTTAGCTTATGTGTCCTCGGACATCATGCATGACAAATTTTGAGGTCAACCAAATTTGCCACATTGTGTTCGTGTTACACTCCATACTCATAATATTCTTCATTAAACAAATTATATTAATTATAAAATGAAAATAATAAATATTTTTAGGGGTGACGTTTCTTTTGCTGTTATGTATACATGTACTCAGTCCTGCTGAAAGCAGTTACATGGGTATACATGTAATAAGGACATTGTATTTTAATTCGCACGTTGATTAACTGTTTTATTTTACCTTTTTCTGCACAGTTCTGGTGCCTGTATGCCTGTAAAATATGCACTTTATTACGACCAAATTAATCAGATTGATTACAATTGAACTGACTTTTAAAAGAATGAACTCGTTCTGCAAATTCCTTCCAGTAAAACAAAAGGGTTTATAAAACCTTTGTTTATCATGCTGCTTTTTGTATGCAGATTCAATATCAGTGTTTTACCCCATTGATTAGTCTGTTATATATTTTAATACAAAAGCTGTTGATACTATTTGTAATTATAATATGTACATTTTTTGAATTTAAGATTTTATAATATCTGTTCCCCAGCCATTCTTAATTTGTTTGAATTGTTCGGATTTGTGTTCTGATGGCCGAGTCGTCAGAATGTGGGTTCGAATCCCGACCGCGACCGTGGTGCTTGTGTCCTCGAGCAAGACACTTTATCATAATTGCTTCTCTCCACCCAGGAGTAAATGGGTACCTGTGAGGGCAGAGTTGGTTGTTGTGTTCGATTAGCCCTATATGCGCCAAAATGGCATCAATTGAGCTGTATACTCCCCAGGGAGCTGAGATGGTTTCAGGAATGAGTTATGAGCCTGATGAGCAGGTGTAATAATGTACAGCGCTGTGATACTTCGTGTAAGAGCGCTTTAAAAATGCCTTCATTATTATTATTATTAAATTTTAAGGTGCCTCCTGCCTTGAATGTTCATTCATGTGCAGCAATACAAGACGACTTATGCAAGAGAATTTTGCAGAGTAACTTGCTGCAAAATTCTAAGAATTTGAATCATATGGGTTTTGCACATGTTGATTTTATTTTATCTTTAAAGAAGATGCTCTACGTACAATATAGCTATTATTTGAAAAAAATGTGTACAAAGCAACTGATAAAAACAGTAGGAGTGATTCCCACGATAATGCAGTAACTCTTATTTAGAAGCTGAAAATATTGGGGCTTAATATTGTAGAGAGCGTATTGTCATGTATGTTTACGATTGGGAGTGTGGTTTGAATTACATTTGATTTCATGGCAGACAATAGTGCAATGTTAACATTTCTGCTGACATCTCATCAACATAGAAGGCTAGGTTGGTGATATCTGCCACTGACAACTGTGCAGCCTTTGCCTGCCACACTTTGAGCTTGGGGCTGTTTTTGTAAACATCATGGACTACTTGATCAATGTTGACAGTTCCCTGTATGTTTATTTAATTATTTATGTCATTTATTTACCCAGGGTATGCCTAAAAAGTTAAAAACTGATTTCCACTAGGGCCCTGTATATATACACATACAATTAACCCTCCTACAATCAGCGCAATTTTTGAAACAACCCATTCAGGCCACTCCAAGCCATTAGCTGTTGCCAGTGGCCTCCTATGGTTACCCTTCTGTGCACTGTCACACCACTGAGATTGCAGGGTAAGGTGGTCTCCCATTGATACATTGCAGGCCATACTAATTGTTCAAACATTAACAGTGGCCTTGGGTGACACACAGTTGATTTTGTAAGATTACTTGGAAAGGACAGCAGGCTTGTATGTACCAAAGGGTTGGTGAAAAACATTGAAAATTTAGTGATCGGAGTGGCCTCTATGCGTAGCAGGGTTAATACACATGAAAATAAGATGACACAATATTAAGCAATTATACAACATCACATAAAATATTCAATTACACTTACCTTGAAATCTTTGGTTCAGCGAACACAAAGAAAATCATATGTACGTTTACAGTTGTATGCAAATTTTAAAATAATACAATCTCAAGGCAATACATTAATTTGCTGAGTACGAGAAAGACAAAAACCCAGCGAAAAACCTTTTTTTGGGGGGGGGGGACAGGGAAATTCCCATCCGGCTCCAAATTGCCATGGCAACCTAGTTTGTCAACTCTCTAAATCAGCACAAGTTTCAATTGAATGAATTAGATGGAAATTCTTATATCACTGACTGAACGTTTGACGAAGTTCAGATTTGAATGAAATTCATGGTTCTCAATTGTGACCCGCTTCATCAAAATGAGGAATGTCCCCCAAATTTCACATTGTGAGATATGGATATCGACTTTAAAGAGAATTTAATGGGCTTTCTGATGATGCCAAACATTCATTTTTGGTTCATTTCATTCCTGTGTTAGGATGTAATAATGCAGTCATGCACATTTTGTGAACTTTGGAAGTCCATTACACAAAAAACATGTGTTGGAGGACATTTTTCATTTCGACGGAGCGGGTCACATTTGTACATGAAAATGATTTGATATAGTTGTACCAGTTACAGCAAAACTCATTGAATTGCTGTGTAGATTACTGTGTAGTTTATAATCCAAACAGTCTGCACAATAATCAAAGAAAATAATGGTTAATTGTTAAATCAATGTGTTTGTGACATTGATAGACAATATCTGGGGAGGTAAGGTCAGTATTGTAGTATTTTGATGTTAGCTTGTGTGCTTAGCTTGCATTACGGCTTGTGTGTGCACAGAGTCATATTAGATTTGTACTATACAGTATGTCCCAAAAAAAGTGTCACTCTAACTATTTCTGAAAATATACCAAAACCACGAAATACATTTTGGAACTTTTTCAATTGCACAGATACTCCTAATCCTTGGCCTAAACACCTGTGAGTTTTATGTAATCACAGGTGTTTAGGCCAAGGATTAGGAGTATCTGTGCAATTGAAAAAGTTCCAAAATGTATTTCGGGGTTTTGGTATATTTTCAGAAATAGAGTGACAGTTTTTTGGGACATACTGTAGTGTACATTAATTTCCTTTGCTTCTTATACTAAATCATTTTGATACTTCACATTTAAAGGTAATATATCGGAATGTTAATTCAAGTACAACCAAAAAGTTTAATTTTAATGATGAATTTATTTGGTGTAGAGGTTGATGATGGTATCAATCTTCCCTAGAAATAATGTCGTCTGAGTTTCTGTCATTTTTAAGAAAAGTGGAGTAACTTCCAGTTGCAATTTAGGAAGTGGCATTCTTTTCTAAATTTCACAGTAGAATGAATACAAACAATTCTGAATGTTTTTTCATTATTTTCTAGTGAACAACACAACATAATAAGCTGAAACCTTTCACAGGTTTGTTGTTGAATTGTATCTTGATTCAGAGAGAGCAAGCACAATTGTTACTCACATTACCAATACCTTCCCTTAATGAAGTAAGATCTTAATGGAATAAGACAATCTCCAGTTTTGTTTGTGGAAGTGATAGCAGTTGGTCAATCTTGATTGAATTCCTTCTGTAATTTGTGTACACAAATGTTTTAAGTACATTTAATATAAAAGTTTGATTTGTTTTTATGTTAATTGGTAACATCATTAATTTCAACCCTTTAATTTTCAAGAAATATATCGTGAAACAGTGAAACACTGTTAAATGTTTAGTATGTTTTCATGTTTTACAAACAATTGCCATCTAGCATCTTTTTGTAAATTTGACATAACTCATGTTTTCTCTCAGATGAAAACATTTCAGACAAAAATGTTTCTGTGGATGGTTGACACTTGTACCAACTTGACACTATAAAGTAAGGTTTTTTAAGATAATTTATTAATTTGATAACCAATGATGTACCATCCCTTTACCCTAACTTCCTAGGCCCATTTGCTTACACATAACCTGAATCCTTCCTAACTCCCTAGGCCCATTTGCTTACACATAACCTGAATCCTTCCTAACTCCCTAGGCCCATTTGCTTACACATAACCTGAATCCTTCCTAACTCCCTAGGCCCACTTGCTTACACATAACCTGAATCCTCCAAAATCCTTCAGTAGTAAAGCAAGCACATGACATGTATGCACACGTGTTTCTAATCTGTGATACATGTACATGGCCAGGGACCCTCCCTGCATGCATGGAGCAATAAACAGTGTCCACTGACCCAAGCACTGACCTTGCAATCGCTACAACAAACATGGATGTACATGTATAATGGAAAGGCAAGTATGCCTCATAACCTCAATCTTCCAAAATCCTTCACTTTAGCAAAGAGCATGTAGCATGTAACCTCAATTCTTCAAAGTCCTTCACTTTGGCAAAGAGGATTTTTGGAGGATTTGGGAAGGTTAGGTTTAATTTAATGGATAGTCTTTAATATATTATTGTTTGTTCAGTACAGTTTTTTAGGTACATGCTTACATTGTGTTTTACTTAAAATTTATTTTATTTCTTTGGTCAGACATTCTTGAGATTGCCTGGGTTACCATTAGGGAGTACCCAAGGTGATAATGAACCCTTCAGCAATAAGTGTACGTGCATTTTGTAAAAGATAGTTATGGGAAAGTTGCACACTGTTAAGTTTCCTTCATCAAGTTCATATAAACTGCACTGAAATATTTTAGCATTCAGAAAACATTTACTGCACAACATTCCTGAAAACACTCCTGAGGATGATCAGAGCATACTGATCGAAACGTTGAGTTGTAACCTCCAGTTCTTTTCATAACTAATTACTACTCAATTGAGAATTTCACATGGTGTCACCGCAATTAGTCTTACAGATAATACTACCAATGTTGTACCTAAATTATGGGGAATTATAGACGAGCTTTGGGTACAATACTTGATTTTGTTGGTATGGACATTAAAAATGTATTACCGTGTATACGTATGCTGACTTATCTCTATTATAATATTATCACATATTATTATGACAGATATCAGTGTGTATGACTCGACATAATAACTAAAGCTGGTTTATTCTTACAGGGTTTTGGTTAGTGCACGGTCAGTGCAGCATTCCTCCACAAACCGTGTAAGTGTAGAATACTTAAGTGTTTGCAGAGCGTGTTCAAAAGAAGAAAATAAATCATTGCTAAGCAGTGAAATATGCTTATATGCTCTAATATAAACGCTGACTGTTGCTGTCTTTTTTTTTACAGTAAGCAGCCATGACATTGGGCCCATGACTATGTCAAAAAGGTGACAGAAGAATGTTGGTTTTTTTTTGTTATGGCAGAAGGCGTCTTTATCACCCATGGGTTTCCTGATTGGGGCCTATTGGTATCCTCATTGGGAGATTAGGGTTTCAATCGGGATAAAAGTATCTCCCAATCAGGGTAGTATAGATGACATTGACCCCCTGTGAACATTATCATTCCTGAAATACAAGCATGGATGTGTGACATTATACTGATCTTATATAGATCATAGAGAGAACGACATTTCTTTGAACAAAAACTAAACACAGTTGGCAATATGTTTATTTTGTACATTGTATTGTTATTCTGAATCAGATTTACTGCAATTAAAGAGTTTATACTACATGAAAGAAGTAACACCGACCAAGCTACAATTGGATTAAGTTGTGTTTCTTTTTACAACAAAGTTTTTGTACAAAAACAATCTGTACAGATGTTTAATATGTCATTATTTTACGAATAAAAAGACCATGCCTTACTGAGGCTAGAAATTAACTTAAATTTGCTGTAATGGCAAAGAACCTACTTGCCTTATGTGGTCAATCTTTGGCGGTCTAGACAAAATGCACATAAAAAACCTGTCCATTGTGGCCATGTGCGGCCACTTCCCATCTGGTGGCCACTATGAACTGGAGCAACTGTATAATGCACAACCTCTTCACTGTGGCCACTTCCCATCTGGAGGCCACTATGAACTGGAGCAACTGTATAATGCACAACCTGTTCACTGTGGCCACTTCTCATCTGGTGGCCACTATGAACTGGATCAACTGTATGCTGCACATTACATCCAATGTGATCTGTTTCCATCTAGTGGCCACAGTGAACAGAATCAACTGTGCGATGTACATATTACACATCATAAAACACTGTCCATTGTGGACACCTGTCAATTGTGGCCACAGGATCACCTGTATAGTGCACATTACACATGCAAAACCTGCTCATTGAGGCCACTTCCGATCAGTTGGCCACAAGGAACAGGATCAACACTATGACAAATTACTTCTTAGTAATGATAATTATTTATCACTTGATTGTTTTTAACACTCGGAAATCAGGATCATTACCCACGAAGAAAAGTCCAAAAATTGTACCAGGTTTTTATGGTTTTGGTTTAGTTTCCACACTTTTTGCATAATATCCAAAGGTAGGAATGAAAGAATTACAGGCACTGATGTGAAACCAACCATTTTACAGGGTCTGTTGTGTTGGCATTTCCCTTGTAAAGATGCCTGAGTTGTGTCAATGTTACATATCTTTTCCTAGTAAGTAAAGACAGTAAATTCCCTTTCAAATAAGTACTTTCACAACATAATTGAACAGGGCATGGATCAAAAGTAGTTATTAACTGAATTTATGACGTAGCACGATTAATTCATTTCTGGTCAAGCACTATCACCTATGGACATTTAAAATCATCTCCACCAAATTGGTGCATATAATGTGCCTTTATTATTATTAGGCTTACGAACCATTCCTGAAATCATCTCGTAAAATGGACCATGAAAAAAGAATTTGCTAGTGAAAAACAAGGAATGTGCATCTTTTAAGAGATGCATAAGAGTATTATTGTGATGTTTTACTGTTCCCTGATAACCTCCATGAAATACTCTTGTAAAGTTCCAACAATCCAGTAACAGAAATGGATGCACTTTCAAAAGTGTATGAGTTTATAAAGTGAATGTACAACATTGGAAATTACTAGATGTTCAAAATAAAAATTAATACTTTGTGTAAAAAAGTAGACGGATCAATCATTCTGAGAAATTATTCCATCTGAAGTGCTTTCATCTTGGACAAAACAGGAATTTTTTTTTTTTTGAATTTACAAAAAGTCAGACTGCAACTTTTGTAAAACATAGAAACAGCTTTTCATCGTTTTCACAAAAACATGAAATTTTTACACGTTAATTTTATGATATATTCCTTGAAATCTAGAGGGTTAAAATGAACATACAATACCAAATACCAATGTTATACCTTCACTTTAACAGAAATGTTGTGAAAGAGCGGCATATGAAGATATACATGTAGCAGGAAAAACTCATTAACTGCAGATCACTTAACGCTAACAACATTCACGACCAACTACATTATATTCATATGCAGAAAAGCATACATGCAAAGCACATTAAGATGATTAAACAGCTTAATTATTACACCATGTAATTTGGTTATCTGTTAGCTTAACAAAAAATCTTTGCAAGAGCCATTGACTATTAGGCTGCCTACTTGTTCCCAATGGTTTCTGTGACCCCTTGAACCTAAGGCGATGTGAACATACACCTTGGTCAAGGCTTGGTAACAAAATGTTCCTCTTTGAAACATTGGAAGAGAAGTAATGAAGAGAAAAATGATAAAGAGCATGTGAGACAGAGAGATGCGACACTGATGCAGCTGCCATGGAAACCAGGATAAGCAGGGAATCAATGGATGAGTTTGGGTGAAGGAGAGTGGATAGGAAGATGGAGTTTTTTCAATGAGTTACAAACTAAATTGTAACAGGTGACGATCGGCAAAATGAACTATCATTTATGAAGGGGTTCAGATTGAAGAAAGTGAAAAAAAAAAATTGGTTTTCTTTACTTTTTGAAATATCGTTTGCATAATGTATGCCATGATAAATATCAAATTACAATAATTCTTCTCATTGATTTGAATGCTCATACACAAACGAGCCATCATACTTTGTGGTATCAGGTTTTTAGTGTTTGTTTGCGGATGTTTATGAAAGGTTGCGAGAACAAGACCAAGGAAAAATCAGTTCATTTAGCCGTTCAAGATTAGATGTCAATTTCTCTGTAAATATATCATGTATCAATTCAGTAAAGAGTTTTGACTGTAAGAAATGGATTAATACAACAAATGGTGCTGTATTGGTCACCAAAATGGTTTCCCCAATTGGGCCTGTTAGTATTCTAATTGGGAGAATAGGATTCCCATCGGGATGAAATTATCTCCCAAACGGTGTAGTATAGTTAACATTGATCCCCCACCCATACAGGATAATGGGGGTGGGCTTTGGGAGAGGGTCAGGTCAAGGGTTAGGGGTTAAGAGTGAAATCGCATATCAGAAGCAATGGGTATCAACAGTTACCATGGAAACCAGTTCATCCGGTCAGAAGAGGAAGTATTACATGTCAAATGAGGATGAAAAGTTAAATATTTACATAGATATACATATGTAGAAACATTTGTACAATATATCATTTACAAACATTAGGGGATTTAGTTTGGCCATAACTTGTCTGATCAATAAAGCTTACCTATTGTATCACACACAGTTTCAAAATTGGACATGATTAAGTATAACTTAAAAGTTAACTTAAATTTTGTACACACCGTTATGTTTATGACAATCCAGAAATATGTATAGAAACCAATATAATTATGTAAATGTTTCATTTCATTGATTGGTCTGCTTTCTGGGGAAAATAAATACAATTTAAATTCAAAGATGCATACAATGTATGTCTTGTGTGTTTCACTACTTCTCCAGCAATTCTGCTTTTAATCGGATCTCATGTATTTTTCTTAAGAGGAAGTAAATCACTTTTGAAATGAAATTTTTGACAACAGCATTATTATACCATCAATGGATGCCATTAGTTTATTACTGAATCATAAATTCCTTTAATCATTTTATTACTCTTTATCCATGTCTCAGTTTTTGTGAAATAACTTATTTGAAAGCAATAATTATACTTTCTTTCAACAAGAATAAGAGCAATGTACAGATTTAAACAAACAAAAATGTGGAAAAATAATGAATCACACGGACGATGAATCTTGAACATAAACAGAACAGAAGCTCACCCCGTTGTCTTAGTTGCTTTTGATTTGGTATTACAAACAGGAAGCTCTTGAGACAAATATACATGTACCTTAAAACATTCACTATTGTTAAAGGTAGTGTACACAGTCTTTTGGTTAAACGTATGTAAATACATCCATAATTTAATAATACGAACCAACAGATATGTTTATTACAAGGCGCTTTTACATTATTATCCCTGGTCATTGGGCCAATATCAATCCTTAAACTTTCTCAGCTTCCTGGGGAATATACAGCCCTGAGCTACCGTAGCACATCGGAAGCTTTTTCAATATCAACCTGAGGCGAAGCACATGGAAACCAGAAATCTGAGACTTTTGGTTTTTTTGGCCTATAAAGTCAAAATGCATTCAGATTGTTGGTGTTCATTCTGATATGGAGACGGATCACTAGACGGTGATCCATCTCTAAACCAAGATAATCATTATCTCCGTTTCCTTTTTTGGATAATTACCAATGGTGTAACACTCCTTTTACGTATGCCCAATTACCATTTGAACAAGAATGGAAGATATATAGTCCCTCACGACTGTACAATTGATTACTCATGATGACACATGTGATACTACAGTGATGTCTCTTACATATGAAATACAACGAGCCTCCATATAATGAAAATGGTTGGAGCATATAGGATTGTGTATCAGTTGACCCAAGGCTAAACCAACTACTTTTAAAATAAGGGTTCAATTGTTAAGTTTCACGATTCTGTCTACATAGATCTGTTAATTTCAAACATTCCGGTGTCTTCCCTTTGTGTATACTACTAATGAACCAACATATCCGCAATTATATCCGTTATATACAAAACAATAGCTCTGCAAAAATTAATAAGTTACATAATTAATGTCATAATTTATAACCAAAAACATGAAATAAATTAAGCAGCCATGCTCAAAAATGAATCCAGTTCCAAATATTTGAAATACGACACCTGAAATACGATTTAAATAATTAGTCTCAACCCACTCGACATGTACATCACAACACAATCTTCTAACACACACATGTACACATAACTTCACAAAGAGAAACTTCTGGTTTTTATGTACAGCAAATATAACCTTTAAAATGTTACCACGATAAACTCATAATTCAGAGCTCAGTCATATGAAATAAAATGTTCACAGTTTGTG
The DNA here is from genome assembly GCA_029582265.1 of Zoroaster sp. YZ-2022. Classification (NCBI taxonomy): domain Eukaryota; kingdom Metazoa; phylum Echinodermata; class Asteroidea; order Forcipulatida; family Zoroasteridae; genus Zoroaster; species Zoroaster sp. YZ-2022. The sequence continues at coordinate 17,277,166 of CM055828.1, read as the reverse complement.
GATGAGAAAACATCTTCGGACAACTGTTCCAATGGCCAGGATGAAAAAACATCAGACAAACTGACAATGTAATTACAAACGATTCCTTCATCTTGTCAATGTGTGTGTGTTTGAGGTCATTACAAAATAGTGTGTCTAAAACCTCAATCTTGGAGAGAAACTCACCCATATATAAGGATGAATTACAAACAGCTCAAATAACATTCTACAGTTAAGCCATGCACATTTGAATGTTCACACTCTCCAATTTAGAATGACAATTTATAATTAATAAGCTACTAACCTAAGTGTATATGTACAAGTTAACTTATCTAGTTTCACTATATAAAAGGATTATCAAAAAACAAAATAAATCAAATTAATTTGACTATTTTTTTAATTCTCAACATCTTCTGTTTTGTACAAATATAAAACATGATTAGTATGACTATGTAGCAAAGAGCTTATACCTCCCTTAAGAAATGTACTAAAAATTCTTTAGAAAAATTATAAGAAAGTCAAAACAAATCCCATCTGAAGTGTGCATAGATTATCAACTATTGGTCTACGATAGTGTTACATCCATTCAGGTACTGTGCATTCTTTTCTAAAGACTAACCCTCCTACTATAGCTGCACTTTAGTGGCAAGCAGCTATAGTGGTCAAAATCAGTCAACTGACTGTTTTTGACTGTTGACCCAAATGCGCACACAGGGCCATTTTTGACTTGTTTTTTTACTGTCATTTTGACCACCCTGAACAATACCAGACAACGCTTTTACCGGTTGACTCATTTTGACCTGTAAATGTACTTACTACACGTAAGGTTTGACAGTGTTTGACTTTTAAGTGCACTAGATATACCTTGTCAAGTATATCAACATTTTGACTGATTTTGACCCTTGCAGTGACAGATAACTTGTATATTATCCAATGATAATGTCCCTGCACTTGTTTAACATACCGTAAAGGGAATGTACGACACTGGTAATGCTGACAAGACTGTTAGTATGGATACACTTTCTTTGAATCAAGATATACATTCAACAATAATTCTGTGAAAGTGTGAAAAACCATTTACAATTTTGACAGAAAACACTTTAAGTAAATATGCCTATTTGTTGGTTTGTTTTTCTCTGACATAAGAGCACTTCAGACACATTTTAATTGTGTGTTTTTTTATGGTAACTAAACCAGCTTGACACCAAGTTAGCTTGTGGAAAAAAAATTGGAAATGTTTGAATCATGTAATTACCAATGTTGTACCTTCCCTTTTATTAAAATGACAATTCCTTGAGTTTGCAAGATTTCCTGATTAATACGGAAGTCCCATGACAACCATGGAAATACAGAAATTCCATGTAAATACAGACTCGATCAAATCATAAATTGGCCAAACAGTTGCAGGAAAACGATTACTTGACTGACAATAATTGTACCACTTCCCCTTACTTCCATCTTTAACACAACGGCTAAGCTACAGACACAACCAGAACTTAGCATACAAGGCAAGACTTGCATTTACAATCACATAATGACAATCAAATGCTGTGTGTATGTATTTTAAAACAAACAAAAATGAAAAACTATTCAATAGGAAAGCAGCAATTATGCATTTCTCAGGTCCATACGTGGTCCTAAAGGAAAATAGGCTGGGAGATGGGGGATTTATCCCCAAAAGATTCCCTACTCAAAACATAGTTTTTTGTATAGTTAATTTGCTGGATAAGTTTCAGTGCTGGATAAGTTTCAGTGCATAAAAAGCAAGGTTTTAGTTAAATTGCCTGTTAAATCATTGGTCAGTGAAGCACTTTATGGAATACAAAACAAATGAATGCTTAACGCAGGTTTAATCCAAATATATGCCTGTAAAGATGACATATCAATATGAGTTGAAAATTGCATATAGACTACAACAGCTTTTAAAAAAGTTTCTTTTAGTTCCAGTACAACACCATCCAAATGAACATCTACACAAAATATTTATTTGATTTATTACGGCTGCAATGAAAAACAAATTATTCAACAAAGTCAAAAGTCCAAATTCATTTTATCTTTTGGTACAATTGAATTCTCCATAGTAGTGTTGTATTGAACATAGATTCTGACTTGCTTTAACCATCATTCCCTAGGCCCATTTGCTTACACATAGCCTGAATCCTTCCTAACTCCCTAGGCCCATTTGCTTACACATAACCTGAATCCTTCTTAACTCCCTAGGCCCATTTGCTTACACATAGCCTGAATCCTTCCTAACTCCCTAGGCCCATTTGCTTACACATAGCCTGAATCCTTCCTAACTCCCTAGGCCCATTTGCTTACACATAACCTGAATCCTTCCTAACTCCCTAGGCCCATTTGCTTACACATAACCTGAATCCTTCCTAACTCCCTAGGCCCATTTGCTTACACATAGCCTGAATCCTTCCTAACTCCCTAGGCCCATTTGCTTACACATAGCCTGAATCCTTCCTAACTCCTAGGCCCATTTGCTTACACATAACCTGAATCCTTCCTAACTCCCTAGGCCCATTTGCTTACACATAACCTGAATCCTTCCTAACTCCCTAGGCCCATTTGCTTACACATAACCTGAATCCTTCCTAACTCCCTAGGCCCATTTGCTTACACATAGCCTGAATCCTTCCTAACTCCCTAGGCCCATTTGCTTACACATAACCTGAATCCTTCCTAACTCCCTGGGCCCATTTGCTTACACATAGCCTGAATCCTTCCTAACTCCCTAGGCCCATTTGCTTACACATAGCCTGAATCCTTCCTAACTCCCTAGGCCCATTTGCTTACACATAGCCTGAATCCTTCCTAACTCCCTAGGCCCATTTGCTTAAACAAAACCTGAATCCTCCAAAATCCTTCAGTAGTAAAGCAAGCACATGACATGTATGCACACATGTGTTTCTAATCTGTGATACATGTACATGGCCAGGGACCCTCCCTGCATGCATGGAGCAATAAACAGTGTCCACTGACCCAAGCACTGACCTTGCAATCACTACAACAAACATGGGTGTACATGTACATGTTACCATGGAAAGGCAAGTATGCCTAATAACCTCAATCCTCCAAAATCCTTCACTTTAGCAAAGAGCATGTAGCATGTAACCTCAATCCTTCAAAATCCTTCACTTTAGCAAAGAGGATTGTGGAGGATTTGGGAAGGTTAGAGTTAAACTTTTTATTTGACTAAACAAATTGTGAATTTGCATAAACAGCCTTGTAATACAAATTACTATGACAACGTACAGGTATTACAAATACTCAGCTGCAAATATGATTATTACTCATTCATATTTTAAATCCTGCAAAGTTCTCAACATAATGTCGAAGCATATTGGTCACACAATGACAACCGTTCATTTGTATCAGTGAAACAACGATGTAGCTGGATATTAGAGTTAATATCTTTGCATGAATTATGAGACCAGGACCAGGATAAACTCGCCAGAAATACTTGATGGTTTTTTAAATATATTTTCAGGTTTTTTTTAAAGATTTTTTATCACCTAGTCCACACACACACTGGGGATGGGACTAGGTGATAAAAAAAAACTTCAAACACTAAAAAAAACCACTCAAAAACCAGTATTTCTGGTGACTTTGTCCTGGTTTCGTGGGAGCAGGTCTCATATATACATGTAGCTGTTAATGAAGCATCATTTGGTTACTGCATGATGTCATTTGTGGGGGTGCATTCAAAGCCCCTATCCCCTATTATACACACACTAATTGATGGCGTGGTTACTTGGGTTTTTTTTTTTACTTGTGGCAACAAAGCAAAAATAAAGACAGAATCACACTTCACGCGAACGCGAAGTGAACTTTGACGTCATAAATTCGCGGCGAATCATTCGCGCAAGTTGAAATGTGTTCAACTTCTGCATATCATTCGTGCGAATCTCAGCTTTTGAAGTCACATTAGGCTTAACATTCGGGTTAAGTATGAACCCAACATTAACTCACTGTGTTATTACATAGACTCAGCACCTTAATTTGTTATATTTTTTTAATAGTATCAATTTTTTTTTTATGCAAATCGCCCCACACAAGGCCAATGGCCACTCCAAGGTGGGGGGGCTACTAAGTCATTGAGTTGTTACAACGACTCCACACTATAACCAGCCTCTTCACGGTGCGAATAGGACTGGGAGGGCTAACTAGCCCAGAACAAGGCAGTTGTTAAACTGCCTCTGCCCCTATAAGCAATTATGGTTAAGTGTCTTGCTCAAGGACACAAGTGTCACGGCCGGGATTCGAACCCACATTCTGCTGCTAACACCAGAACTTGAGTCCGGTAAGCTAGACCGCTCGGCCACGACACTCCACGATGCAATTCCATCGCTGAATCTGTACCCATTTGTAAGATCGCAATCTTAAGCAGAACATAAGTCGCCATCAACTCAAGATTACTCACTACCATTTATTCTGTAATTCTATAAAGGAAAATTATGTAAAAAGATTACCGTTGGAACCACACCATGGGAAGGAGATGTGACTTACGTTAAAATGACGTCACACTTACCAACCAGATACACTATGGCCAAAAACAAAAGTATCTGGATTCTGGTTACAGGTCGGTTTAAAAATCGGTGCGGTTTTGGTGGCTGAAAGAGGCCGCACAAATCTAGCATACCCCTATGTGAAAAAGTCAATATAAAACAGCATGACAAGAATTCCAATCGATCCAGCACTTTTTGGCTGCAATTGGGCATCGTTTCATAGCAAATTTAACTAAAAATGCTGACGCGTAGGTCTGAGGCCAGAAATTGGACACTTTTTATTTTGGGCCTATTGGTAATCTTGAAAAAAAAAACTAAATGATGACAGATTGACATGAAACTCACTTGGTGTTAAAGTTGAGGACGGTATCAATCATAAAAATATTTCTACTGGAGGTACTATCATTTGAGTACAATTAATCAAAACAAATATCCTCCACAGATGTACATGTATGTCAATTCCACATTTAAATGAATACAAAAGATCTGAATGCATTTTCTCATTAATGCCACAATGAAACAAGCTGACCTTTCACAGATTAGTTTCTGTACATAATTTAAGTATGGATCCAATTTTTACCATAAATATACACTTTCGCTCTGAACACATGTTTACACATCACGTACTTTCCAAACACAAAGAAAACCAAGATAAGACATTGTTGCACTGATACAATGGTTTGTCCCCTCAAAACGAATTTAGTAAAACAAAAATATATTACCAGCTGTGCTTTGCATAAAAGATTGTATTTCTCAACAATTATTGTTGGTAAGTTGAAATACTCCGTGATACCACAGCACAAACAAATTACATCATTTCTAGAAATAGATATGTGGTTACAAGTATCCTACTGTACATCACATCCTCTGTCATTTGTCAGAAGCTGTTTTACATCACTACAAATAAATCAAGATCAACACTTAATCCAAGTAAACACAGTTTGCAGTGACACCATGTATAAATTCTCTTTTGAGTCGTAAGTGGTTCCGAAAAGAACCAGTTGGTAACAACTCGGAACTTTTCAGAACCACTTACGGCTCAAAAGAGAATTTCTACATGGTGTCACCACAAACAGTCTTTACTAATCCTTTTCACCATGCAAAGCTGTACAAGTCTTACTAACGTGTAGTCTGTGAAAGCCACTTGACCAATTAGCAACCAGGATTATGGTCACAAAGTATGTCTGTGGTCATTGGTGGAACCAGGGAACGGAAGGGTCTGCTTTATCCCCTTAAACCTCCATATTGAATGATTTTTTTATTTTGAGATTTTCAATTTCAGGGGAAGATGCACAATGGATAGCAATTTTAACAACATAGCAACACGTCTTGATATTGATGTTACAACTGTACCAATGATTGGTCAAATGACGGCTGCTTACATTGGCCTACTGGGTTTCAGATACCTATGATGCCACTGGGAAATTCAGTGTATGGAACCAGAATCAAGTTAGAATGCTGCTGAATGCATTTTATTTCCCACAAATGGCAGATTATAACATTAAAATACAGTTATTTGACTTCTATGCTATAACTCCGAGTGAAGTGAGGTTAATAAAGTGACACAGCTTTTGTAACAGTGTATTTCAAAATCTAAAGTCTATTTCGATCTGGCCAATAATCACAATTGGGGAATTCACCAATCCGCAAATGTCAATATCCTTGGGAGTCATAATCACATAGATGTGGAAAATAGTGGCAACTATCTTGGTACAACAATGACAGTTTATTTTGTCTAGTTAATGGGTTCTGAATGTGATGTGCATAGAACTCTATGCAGAATTACAGCCAAAATCAAACATCACACCCGAGACGGGTATACAAACCACACCCAAAACAACCACACCCAAAACAACCCCACCCAAAACAGCCCCACCCTAAACAACCACTCTAAATCTATGTAACAGACTGATCCATAAATCTCACACCACACACCCCTATGCCTGTGGGGTTTTTTAACAGACACTCATACAATGTTCATCACATTAGACTAGTAAGGTTTGATCTAATTGGCCGGTTGATGGGACATGTCATTGGTTGGTAAGTAGTACAGTACATCAGCTTATATGGAGTAATCCATTATACAATACACTAGAAGCGTAAGGGCAAAATCTTCCAACGTTCAAAGACAACAATTGGGAATTTGCGTAGAAGAAAAATCGGATTGTTGTTACACAAACTATAAGTTTCAATCTGTTTTTTGTTACTGTTGCTTTTATTTTGTTTCGTTTTAGTTATTGCTGCTTTTTCTGATGGTTGACGGTTAAATTCGTAAGCCAAAATAAGGGAATTCTTTTGACTGATGATGTAAGATATGGACCATTCTAGTTATTGTACACAGTTGGTCTGCTATATTAATGATTGTTCAAATTGACATAGGCCCTTTTCGAAACCACAGCTTCGCCTTCGTCTCCGGCTTAGGCTCCCTCGGTTGTTTTGACTAACGGGTGCTTTGCATTCAGGGCTTCAGACAGGAGGACGGAGCCTGACGCCGGAGCCCAAGCCGAAGCCGTGTATTCGAAAACGGCCATACAATGTCCCCTGACTAACAATATACCATTTGAAAAGTACAATATAACCTCAGCGTTACAATAAAACCAAAATGAAAGTTGGAGAAATGCAAATGTTTTTCAAAGTAGCAGGACATTTTCATACTCAATGGTGTACAAATTTGGGATAAATAACTTGAGTTCATTAATCATATTAATAGATAAATAGACAACGATAAATAATGATAAAAGCTTATTCCGTTATATGTATGTTGTTTGCGTTTTAAAATAGGGCACCCCATTGACAGGACTGTGCAGGTTTTTAGGTCTTACAGATTGACCTTCGACCTTTGCCTGTGTGGTGTACATCACCCCTCCGAAGGCATCCCTCTCAGGACTGACACGCCGAACCCGATACGGAGATGCGTCCCCATCAAACTGGTGCAGCTCATTCACTGGTAGGCTTCTTGGTGGAGGGGGCGGAGCTTGGGCTGCGACAGGTGCATAAGAGGGGGCTGCGACAGGTGCATAAGAGGGGCCAGCGTACGTGGCATATTTAGCAGGGGACGACTGCGCAGAGCGGCTGGTCTGTTTGTACGGGGAACCACTCATACCTGATCGGGCTGGTGAATTACCAGCCACAGGCGTGTATAATAATGTCTCGTGTTCACCCATTGAGAACGGCTGTTGATCAGTCGGAGTGTTTAACCGTTCTAACGATTCTTCCATATCCACCTCATACGTATCATTGTAATAAACATCAATGTTGTCATATAACGACAACCGACGCTCCATGGGATCAGACATCGTGGGGCTTGAGGGGGGCAAACTCTGCGGCCTTTCCCCTGTTGGAGAGCTCAGGCCCGTTGGTAACGCACGTTTGTCCTGTCTGAGGTCCACGTCTTTACCCTTAATCCTCGCTTCGTACACCATGAAATCCTTCTGCGTCGGCGTGTGATCATCATCCTCGTCAGTCTGGGCAAACTGATCCGACTGGGTCGGCGAATGTGTACTTCTTGCCCGCGGCAACGGATCCGGCATAACACTGCTAAACCCAACCTGTGTGGAAAACTGACTTTCAAACGACGTCATACTGCTGTAGTAATTGTCTTCCGACTTGTTACGCTTTTCTGGAGACGTCTGCAGCGAGGTAGAATTGGACACGGATAGGGTAGTGCTGGGTGAGGCGGTTGGCGTTTGGGGTGGTGTGCCTGATGATACCTGTGATAATTGGAATGGTTTGGTTTGGGGGGAATGGCCAGCGGAAATGTGGGGTAGAGGAAATGAGAGAATAAAAGCCGGTGTTAATGACCTGACAATGCACCAATGCTGAATGAGTGTTAATGAGGAGTAAAGCACACCGATACGCACACTGATATCAAAGTAAATTACCAGCATAACACAAAATAGGACAGCTTTGCTGCAGCATGAGAACCAAATGATTTCAAGCTTTGACAGATTTTCAGAAATAGAAGGAATCACAGCATAGAATGCAGAGTATGCAATAAGCAGTTAACAATAACAAGTGTATGCATCAAGAACATGTTACAAATTTTATCTTTGACGTGAAGTGACTGAAATCATTTCTTTGAAGGCTCGTTTACAAGCCCTGCATATAGAACATGAGAGCAATGAGACATGTTACACTCAATGAGACATGAGTGAAATGCAATTTATGCTTGGATAGTCCAACAACATTGTGCAAGTAGGAACACTTTGTGCATGTACAAGTAGGTCATGAACTTGACTGTTCTCCTGCCAGAAAAACACTTTCAAAATGGCTAAAAATTGATATTCAAAAACTCAGAAAGAGCATCTTTGTTGATATATCAGAAAGAGTTCTAGAGAAATAATGTAACATTTTGAACATTTTTTTCTTTGCTTGTAGTACTTTTTTGATTCAATATTTTGAGTGTGTCACATTGGAAAACAGGTTTGTAGATATATATCTCAGACCAGCTTGTCAACTGTCATTTGGAGCCACCCAAAATTATTATATAAACAAGTATAAACAAGTTTTAGTTAATGAATTAGTAAATGACTCAGACAAAATAATGTGCCTTTGCATGCGAGATTTGCTTCAGTCATTGGTTAAGTCATCAAAGGGCATCAAGTTAGACAAATAAACTGTAGTATAAATGCAATGGCACAATTCACACATGATCTGGTATCTAATCAAGATCATTCCCTGGTAAACCAATATCCTGGTGACTGCTATGAATGTACAAGATTTTGACATTGTCGGCCATCTTGGAACATTTTTAACTATTTAAGAAAACATTATCACCAATCACTAAATAGACCTTTCATTTGTTATGTAATAATCATAGCTTTGCCAAACAATAGGGGCCATCAGTTTAACCAAAGAAAATTATCAAAACAAAATTATGGTATTTTTACGATTAAACGAGAACATTTACAGACGCCAAAATCAAAATGAGAACTCATTTTGGGCACATTCTAGTGGTTGCCAACCACGGTTGTTTTGTTTTTTTAACTTTAGTGATGGCTGCCCAAGCTCAACATTTATAAACAAAAGAAAAGTTTATACATGTAAATTAGAGAAGCTTGGATCCACTTGGATATTAAAAAGTAGCAAATCTGTTTAAGTATGTTGTTACTGACTGTCGCATGTATGAGGCTAGTCTTGGTTCAAGACTGTCTCTGTATGTTTTTGATACACAATCGTATAATCTCCCCCTGAAAACGAGGGGGAAACCACTACGCATGCGTCAATTTGAAATGCCAGCACGGCCCACATTTCTGGTGCGCACGTGTTCACTGATTGACAACTTCATGGCAGTCCATTGTTGTTTATGCGCGTGCGCATCAAAAATGTGGACCGCGCATTTTCTGGGGGACATTCTACAAAATTCCCAAGACTGTTTGATAGCAGTTCGTGATTTGATTGTAGCGGTTCGTGATTGTAGCGGTTCGCGATTGCAGCGGTTCGTGATTGCAGCGATTCGTGATTGTAGCGGTTCGTGATTGTAGCGGTTTGTGATTGCAGCGGTTCACGATTGTAGCGGTTCACGATTGTAGTGGTTCACGATTGTAGCGGTTCATGATTGTAGCGGTTTGTGATTGCAGCGGTTCGTGATTGCAGCGGTTCGTGATTGCAGCGGTTCGTGATTGCAGCGGTTCGTGATTGCAGCGGTTCGTGATTGTAGCGGTTCGTGATTGTAGCGGTTCGTGATTGTAGCGGTTCGTGATTGTAGCGGTTTGTGATTGCAGCGGTTCACGATTGTAGCGGTTCATGATTGTAGCGGTTCGTGATTGCAGCGGTTCGTGATTGCAGCGGTTCGTGATTGCAGCGGTTCGTGATTGTAGCGGTTCGTGATTGTAGCGGTTCGTGATTGCAGCGGTTCACGATTGTAGCGGTTCACGATTGTAGCGGTTCACGATTGTAGCGGTTCACGATTGTAGCGGTTCATGATTGTAGCGGTTCGCGATTGTAGCAGTTCACGATTGTAGCGGTTCATGACTGTAGCGGTTCATGATTGTAGCGGTTCGTGATTGCAGCGGTTCGTGATTGCAGCGGTTCGTGATTGTAGTGGTTCATGACTGTAGCGGTTCATGATTGTAGCGGTTCGTGATTGCAGCGGTTCGTGATTGCAGCGGTTCGTGATTGCAGCGGTTCGTGATTGCAGCGGTTCGTGATTGCAGCGGTTCGTGATTGCAGCGGTTCGTGATTGTAGCGGTTCGTGATTGCAGCGGTTCACGATTGTAGCGGTTCACGATTGTAGCGGTTCATGATTGTAGCGGTTCGCCATTGTAGCAGTTCACGATTGTAGCGGTTCGTGATTGCAGCGGTTCGCCATTGTAGCAGTTCACGATTGTAGCGGTTCATGATTGTAGCGGTTCATGATTGTAGCGGTTCGCCATTGTAGCAGTTCATGATTGCAGCGGTTCGTGATTGCAGCGGTTCGTGATTGCAGCGGTTCGTGATTGCAGCGGTTCGTGATTGTAGCGGTTCGTGATTGTAGCGGTTTGTGATTGCAGCGGTTCACGATTGTAGCGGTTCACGATTGTAGCGGTTCGTGATTGTAGCGGTTCGTGATTGTAGCGGTTTGTGATTGCAGCGGTTCACGATTGTAGCGGTTCACGATTGTAGCGGTTCATGATTGTAGCGGTTCGCGATTGTAGCAGTTCACGATTGTAGTGGTTCATGACTGTAGCGGTTCATGATTGTAACGGTTCGTGTAGCGCCATCGTGTGGTGTGCAGCGACGGATCGTGTATCAAAAACGTACAAACACAGTCTTGAACCAAGACTAGTACGAGGCTTGTGCCCATCATTCCTGGGAAATGAAGAGAAAGATTCCCATACAGGCAACCACCCTTGGTGACTGATGTCACCAACAAATCTGTTTCACTCCAAAGAGAAATTTTGTGGCAAATTGTTATTAAGGACAGTATCGTCACAATCAGGGCAGACTTTCAACATGGCATGGAATCGGTGTCCTAGTTTAAGATAATAATAATAATGGAGGCATTTTTAAAGCGCTCTTACACGAGGTATCATAGCGCTGTACATTATTACCCCTGCTCATCAGGCGCATGAATCATTCCTGAAACCATCTCAGCTCCCTGGAGAGTATACAGCTCAATTGCTGCCATTTCAGCGCATATGGGCTAATCAAACACAACAACCAACTCTGCCCTCACAGGTACCCATTTACTCCTGGGTGGAGAGAAGCAATTATGGTAAAGTGTCTTGCTCAAGGACACAAGCACCACGGTCGCGGTCGGGATTCGAACCCACATTCTGACAACTCAGCCATCAGAACACAAATCTGATGCACTAAACAGCTCGACCATGGCACTCCAAGATGAACACAGTGAATGAAAATATGACCTTATCATGTGGGGTATTATTTTCAGTCACCGAGTTAATCTAAAACTAGCAAACTGATTCCATGTCCTGTGGATTGTGACGATATTGTCGCTGTAAAATTAACTTGTTTTTTAAATAATTAATGTACATTAATTTACGCTTTAGTTATGACATAATTACAAAGCAAATTCTTCAATGAAACTGACATGAATTAAAGGGCCAATATCGTCACAAAAAACACGGCACGGATTCAGAGTGCTGGTTTTAGATTAACTCAGTAACTGGAAATAATACCACATGATAAGGTCATACATGAGCCACTACTAATTTTCAGTCACTGTGTTCATCTTAAACTAAGGCATCATCATCATCGGTCGGCTGCAGACTGCAGACTGCAGGCGGCAACAATTTCTCTCCAGATATCCCGGTCATGGACAGCACATCTTATTTCCTGGGCGGTTGGTGGCAATTCGGGGCTGATGAGTTCTGCGACATATTTGTCGAAGAGCAATTTTGGTTTTCCTCTTCAACGTCTGCCATGGCTTAGGCGATACAGAGCGTATTCCCGGATTGGCTCATCAGCATTCTTCCTCAGGATGTGCCCGGTCCATCTCAGTTGGCGAGTGTGGATTTCCTGGATGAGAGGTCCCTGTCCAGTTATCTCATAGACCTTGGCGTTAGTGATGTGTAAAACTTGTAGCTTTGCATGGTGAGGATGATAAGTAAGACTAATTGCGGTGACACCATGTGGAATCTCAATTGAGTAGTAATTAGTTCTGAAAAGAACTGGAGGTACAACTCGACATTTCGATCAGTATGCTCTGATCGTCCTCAGTTAGTGATGTGGTCGAGACGTTTTATGCCCAGCATGATTCTGTAGCATCTGGTGGCAAAACTGTTCAGAGAGTCTTCTTGTCTTTTTAGGATCACCCAGGATCAGCCATATAGTAGGATCGACAAGCATGTAGATTTGAAGAGACCTAGTTTGAGCTTGAGTGGCAGAGATTTGGATCACCAGATCTTTACAAGCTTCCAGAAGGCAGTCCAAGCTAGAGCTTTCCGATGTTTGATGTCGCTCTCAGGACCTGCCATTCTAGGCCCCAAATACTTGAAGTCGTCGACTTGTTTTATCTCTTCGTTGTCTAATTTTAGCTTGTTATGACACTCTTGGTTTGTCATGAACTCCGTCTTGGGAATATTTATCTGGAGACCAACTGCAGCCGCACTTTCTGCAGTAGCCTTCAGCTGGGATGATGCTCTTACAAAGGTATTCTCCATCAGAGCGATGTCGTCTGCAAAGTCGAGGTCATTTAGAACCTTTTCAGGATACCGGCTTCCACGTCTTGGCATTGTAGTGAAGCCATGATTACCTTCAGCCATTTTCATTACATAGTCAACGACGATGATGAAAAGGAAAGGTGCTAGGACATCTCCCTGCAAGACGCCTGTAGATACATCAAACTCTTCTGTGAGATGGCCATCCACATAGACTGCACACATAGAGTTGGTGTATAGTACCCTAATGGCATTGACAACTTTTTCTGGGATTCAATGGTGGCGGAGGATTTTGAACATCGTGTCCCTGTCTATCGAATCAAATGCCTTTTTGAAGTCAATGAAGGTTACAAAGAGAGGGAGTTGTTGGTCATTTGCACCTTCCATGATTCTTCTGAGGATGTGGATTTGATCTAGACAGCTTCTTCCCTTCCTGAATCCTGCCTGGTTTTGCGTAGGAGGGGATCAACAATAGGTCTGATCCTATTCAGCAAGATATGGTTGTATATCTTGGCGCTAATAGACATAAGGCTTATACCACGGTAGTTTGTCATCTGTTGAAGGTTTCCTTTCTTGGGTGTTGGGATGATAATATTTGTAAGCCATTGGTTTCGGGCTATATTATGCTCGAATACATCACCACAGATTTCTTGGATCTGGTCGACAACAGATTCACCACCGTGTTTAAATGCCTCAGTGGTGACACCATAGTCACAACCAGCTGCTTTTCCATTGTTGAGCTGTTTTATGGCTGTGAGGACCTCGTCTCTGCAGACCTCATCTCTGCAAGCTGGAGCAGTAGATATAGGGAGGTCCTCTGTAGCTGGCTCGGGGTCATGGAGTGGTGAGTCACTGCGGTTGTTTAGAAGCGTGCTGAAATAGTTTTTCCACTCATCCAGCAATTCTTTTGTTGACTCAATCTTGGAGTTGTCTGCTTTCCTGACTTTTGCAGTGACATTACTGGGTTTCTTTCCGCTTATGTCGTTTACGGTGTCCCAAATAACGCCAAACTGGTTTTTCTGGGCAGCATCAGTCAGTTTGTCAAGCTGGGTCTGGAGATAATCTGTTTTGTCAGCTTGACATGCGGCAGACAACTTTCCATTTAGGTCTTTCCATTTCTTTTTGAGAGGTTCTGAACTAAGGCGCTGATTCCATGCCCTGTTGAAATTCTGCTCTAATCGTGATGATACTGTCCCTTTGACCCTAACCCCCTAGGCCTATTTGCTTACACATAACCTGAATCCTCCAAAATCCTTCAGTAGTAAAGCAAGCACATGACATGTATGCACACATGTGTTTCTAATCTGTGATACATGTACATGGCCAGGGACCCTCCCCTGCATGCATGGAGCAATAAACAGTGTCCACTGACCCAAGCACTGGACTTGCAATCACTACAACAAACATGGATGTACACGTACCATGGAAAGGCAAGTATGCCTTATAACCTCAATCCTCCAAAATCCTTCACTTTAGCAAAGAGGATTTTGGAGGATTTGGGAAGGTTAGGGTTAATGTGTTCACATATGCCCTAAAATTGGCCTATTATTTTTGGTTTAATGGAGCCACCACGCTGTTCATGATTCTTATACGCAAATTAGACAGATAACACAGGGACACTTATAAATAAAAAACACCATGAATAATGGACCAGTATAAATGCGCTTTTGTGTACAGAGCACCAACGTGACAATCTAAAGAAGAACTAAAAAGCAAAGAAACAACAAACACAAAATAAAGTAAATCACAGACATGGACACAGAAGACTACATTTAACATGTTCATTTAATTAATATACACAATCTTTAAGTATTCATGTTCAAAATGTCCTTATGTACAAATCCTGAAAACCTACAATTTGTGATACGATCTGGGAAAACCCGTCGGATGTCGGCGAACTTGTTTTGAAGATAATGGCAAAATAGTCCCCCAATTTTTTGTTTGACAATTTGAGTTTTTACCATTTTAATTGTTAATATCTAAATGATCATTCTTGAAAATATTCAATAAAAATTCCATCGTTTTATGTAAAAACATAGTGTTATGATGGCAGATATTTAAAAAGCCGTCTTTTGTTTTTCGTTTCCGCCATTGTTTTTTAAGGACAGCGGCGGCTATAACTTCCTGAGAGCATAACTCAAGTTATAGACAACCTAGAATCATGAATAAAACAGTTTTGAAAACAACACAGTGTCCTCGTTAATTTGATGTACATGTATATAACACAAAAATGACAAATTTCACCATGTGAAGGGTTTTCCCAGATCACATCACATTTATATGTAAATATGCATACTTAACAATGGTCATTTGACATAAAACACAATAAAGGGGGCCACTTTCCTACCGTCACGTTAGCAGTTTTTCTAATGGTTGTAATTTTTTTTTAAATATCTGAAACCACCCAAAAAGAATTTCAACATTTGAATAGACATGCATGCTTATCCTAAAGATAATTTGAGTTGATTATTACTATTATTTTTTTAATTACCCTAAAATTTCCATCAACAAATGGACGGAAAAGTGAGGTAACTTTTTCCGTCCAATTTTTATGGAAATTTTAGGGTAAAAAAATAAATAAAAAAATTTAAAATAAAATAAATCAACTCAAATTACCGGGTAGTTCTAGTATAAGCCTGCATGTCCATTCACATGTTGAAACACTTTTTGGTCGGTTTCAGGTACTTAAAAAATAAATAACCATGGAAAAACTGCTAACGTGACGGATGCAAAGTGGCCCCCTTTATTGTGTTTTATGTCATATATAATGTGCCCGTATCCACCGAGTATATCGCTCATAGTGCGTGATAATTATTCCCCTTGACATCAGGCTATATCATTATATCATGGAGTGCCATGGTCGAGCGGTTTGGTGCATCAGATTTGTGTTCTGATGGCCGAGTCGTCAGAATGTGGGTTCGAATCCCGGCCGCGACCATGGTGCTTGTGTCCTTGACACTTTACCATAATTGCTTCTCTCCACCCAGGGGGTAAATGGGTACCTGTGAGGGCAGAGTTGGTTGTTGTGTTTGATTAGCCCTATATGCGTTGTAATGGCAGCAATTGAGCTGTATACTCCCCAGGGAGCTGAGATGGTTTCAGGAATGATTTATGAGCCTGATGAGCACCAGTTTGGTGGATACGTGTGCTATATAAGTCCACATTATTATTATTATTATTATTCCTAGAACCATCTCAGCTCCTTGGGGAATATGCAAACCATGCCGCCAAATGTGTAGCGCAACGAGCTAAATCAAACATCACAACCATCGTGCTCTCACAGGTCTGCATATTATATACAATGTGTACTCCTGAGTGCAGATGTATTTCTTCTTGTTATAAACATGACATTAATTGTCTATTAATAAAAAGATGTACATGTATGTCCTGCTGTGTACAACTGAGTAGCATATTACTGGAAATACTTAAGTGCCCTTTATTAAAACTAATGGTTGGGATATATTTTTGAGAAGCTGTGACGTTTTTAAGTGGCTCCGCAGTTTTGGAGAGACAGAATTTTGTTTGATTGGCTGGGAAGTATGTGAGTGGCTGGGAAGTATGTGAGTGGCTGGGAAGTATGTGAGTGGCTGGGAAGTATGTGAGTGGATGGGAATTGTTTGAGTGGCTGGGAAGTATGCAAGTGGCTGGGAAGTACATGCATTTGAGTGTCTGGGAAGTATGTGAGTGGCTGGGAAGTATGTGAGTGGCTGGGAAGTATGTGAGTGGCTGGGAAGTATGTGAGTGGCTGGGAAGCATATATGTGAGTGGCTGGAAGTATGCGAGTGGCTGGAAGTATGCGAGTGGCTGGAAGTATGCGAGTGGCTGGAAGTATGTGAGTGGCTGGGAAGTATGTGAGTGGCTGGGAAGTATATATGTGAGTGGCTGGGAAGTATGCTAGTGGCTGGAAGTATGCGAGTGGCTGGAAGTATGCGAGTGGCTGGAAGTATGTGAGTGGCTGGAAGTATGCGAGTGGCTGGAAGTATGTGAGTGGCTGGAAGTATGTGAGTGGCTGGAAGTATGTGAGTGGCTGGAAGTATGCGAGTGGCTGGAAGTATGCGAGTGGCTGGAAGTATGCGAGTGGCTGGGAAGTATGTGAGTGGCTGGGAAGTATGCTAGTGGCTGGAAGTATGCGAGTGGCTGGAAGTATGTGAGTGGCTGGGAAGTATGCTAGTGGCTGGAAGTATGTGAGTGGCTGGGAAGTATGCTAGTGGCTGGAAGTATGCGAGTGGCTGGAAGTATGCGAGTGGCTGGAAGTATGTGAGTGGCTGGAAGTATGCGAGTGGCTGGAAGTATGTGAGTGGCTGGGAAGTATGTGAGTGGCTGGAAGTATGCGAGTGGCTGGAAGTATGTGAGTGGCTGGGAAGAATGCTAGTGGATGGAAGTATGCGAGTGGCTGGAAGTATGTGAGTGGCTGGGAAGTATGCTAGTGGCTGGAAGTATGCGAGTGGCTGGAAGTATGCGAGTGGCTGGAAGTATGCGAGTGGCTGGAAGTATGCGAGTGGCTGGAAGTATGTGAGTGGCTGGAAGTATGTGAGTGGCTGGAAGTATGTGAGTGGCTGGAAGTATGCGAGTGGCTGGAAGTATGCGAGTGGTAGAAGTATGCGAGTGGCTGGAAGTATGCGAGTGGCTGGAAGTATGCGAGTGGCTGGAAGTATGCGAGTGGCTGGAAGTATGCGAGTGGCTGGAAGTATGTGAGTGGCTGGGAAGTATGTGAGTGGCTGGGAAGTATGTGAGTGGCTGGGAAGTATATATGTGAGTGGCTGGGAAGTATGCTAGTGGCTGGAAGTATGTGAGTGGCTGGAAGTATGCGAGTGGCTGGAAGTATGCGAGTGGCTGGAAGTATGCGAGTGGCTGGAAGTATGTGAGTGGCTGGAAGTATGCGAGTGGCTGGAAGTATGCGAGTGGCTGGAAGTATGCGAGTGGCTGGAAGTATGCGAGTGGCTGGAAGTATGCGAGTGGCTGGAAGTATGTGAGTGGCTGGAAGTATGCGAGTGGCTGGAAGTATGCGAGTGGCTGGAAGTATGTGAGTGGCTGGGAAGTATGTGAGTGGCTGGGAAGTATGTGAGTGGCTGGGAAGTATATATGTGAGTGGCTGGGAAGTATATATGTGAGTGGCTGGGAAGTATGTGAGTGGCTGGGAAGTATGTGAGTGGCTGGGAAGTATGTGAGTGGCTGGGAAGCATATATGTGAGTGGCTGGGAAGTATTTGAGTGGCTGGAAGTATGCGAGTGGCTGGAAGTATGCGAGTGGCTGGGAAGTACAAGTATGTGAGTGGCTGGGAAGTATGTGAGTGGCTGGGAAGTATGTGAGTGGCTGGGAAGTATATATGTGAGTGGCTGGGAAGTATATATGTGAGTGGCTGGGAAGTATTTGAGTGGCTGGAAGTATGCGAGTGGCTGCAAGTATGTGAGTGGCTGGGAAGTATGTGAGTGGCTGGGAAGTATGTGAGTGGCTGGGAAGTATGTGAGTGGCTGGGAAGTATGTGAGTGGCTGGGAAGTATGTGAGTGGCTGGGAAGTATGTGAGTGGCTGGGAAGTATGTGGCTGGGAAGTATGTGAGTGGCTGGGAAGTATGTGAGTGGCTGGGAAGTATGTGAGTGGCTGGGAAGTATGTGAGTGGCTGGGAAGTATGTGAGTGGCTGGGAAGTATGTGAGTGGCTGGGAAGTATACGAGTGGCTGGAAGTATACGAGTGGCTGGAAGTGTGCAAGTGGCTTGGAAGTACAAGTATGTGAGTGGCTGGGAAGTATGTGAGTGGCTGGGAAGTATGTGAGTGGCTGGGAAGTATATATGTGAGTGGCTGGGAAGTATATATGTGAGTGGCTGGGAAGTATATATGCGAGTGGCTGGGAAGTATTTGAGTGGCTGGGAAGTATTTGAGTGGCTGGAAGTATTTGAGTGGCTGGAAGTATTTGAGTGGCTGGAAGTATGCGAGTGGCTGTAAGTATGCGAGTGGCTGTAAGTATGCGAGTGGCTGTAAGTATGCAAGTGGCTGGGAAGTACAAGTATGTGAGTGGCTGGGAAGTATGCAAGTGGCTGGGAAGTATGCAAGTGGATGGGTTAAAAATGGCTGGGAAGTTGTTGATTGGCTCTGCTGTTTTAAGTGGCTAGGAAATATTTGAGCACGATGGTAAATTTCTGAGCTGGAAGATTTAATAGATGCAGGGTTGTTGTGTTTTTTGTTGTTGTTGTTGTTGTTTGGTTTTTTTGGGGGGGGGTTTTGGCCTTTTTGCAATATCAATTTTTTTTAACACTTAAAAAAAGTAATGTTTTCTAGGCACAAAATAAACCAATATACGCCAACAGGATGACCCGTACTCTCACAAATCTGTCATAACTAATGTCTTTGAAATACTTAAATTTGAGCAAAAAACAACATTCTTGTTCAAAATAAGAAATCTTTTTGTGACACATTATCAAAACAATTCCCGTCTAACTAAATATTTTCTACAATAATACTTTTGTGTTATACACACCTTTACATATGTACTACAAAACGTTGGTTTTAATTTAATTACACTATTTTTCATCTTGAAAAACATCAATGTTGAGAGTTTTAAATAACACTTATATATGTAATTGGTGTCAAGATGATGATATCAAACATCCATTGAAATATTTCTGTCTCAGGTTAAATGGCTTCAGTTAATTTAACCCTAACTCCCTAAGCATTGTTAGTGAACAATAAAAATCCTTCAAAATCCTCCAACTGCCTTTGTTGTCTAGGGAGTTAGGGTGAATGAAATCATTTCAAAAGTTCATTTCTGTCATCCGAAGACAGAAATTTCACGTTGGAATGAATACGAGCAATCTGAATGCATTTCACTACTTTCTCGTCACAATGCAATACGTAAAACTTGTAGCTTTGCATGGTGAGGAGGATAAGTAAGACTAATTGCGGTGACACCATGTGAAATTCTCAATTGAGTAGTAATTAGTTCTGAAAAGAACTGGAGGTACAACTCGACGTTTCGATCAGACAAGTGTGCTCTGATCATCCTCAGGAGAATGCCAGACTCTGGGGAATGCTGCTGCTTAAGTAGGCTGCTGGAGGATTACGCAATGACAGGATGCTGGAGGATTAGTTCGTTGAGGCGTGCAGGCGGGAACTGTTGAGACTATGATCCTGGGAGTTGGGGAAGGAGTGTGTGCTCACTGAATCGAATCAGTTGTTGACAAGCACCGGGGGGGGGGGGGGGTTAACTTAGGATATAGGAGATCCCTCAGTCTGGGGAGGGTTGTGGACTTTGGATATAGAAGATCCTTCAGTCCATAGTAGTGGTTGCCAAATATCGCTCACAGGTTGGTTTATATATTATATCTCGATTCTGATAACAGTTGGGATGCATTTACAGACATTATACCAAATTGTGTGTACTGGATAGTGTATTTAGAAAGTGGATCAGCTTAAATAGATCAAAAGGTCAAGTTAAACCACACATTCTTATTAGAACAATATAACTCAATAGATAATACCTTCACATGATGTCACCGCAATCCAACTACTTTCAGTTAATTTGCATAAATCCGGTATTCTGCAACAAATGTATTTACAAACTAACTATGTGGTATAGTTAAGTGTCCAGCACTTCCATGGTGATTTGCATAATTATGATTGCAAAAATTTATGAATGAACATTCTGAAATCTTAAGTCAACTGTTTTAAAAAAATTAATTGAACATGGCATTTGTGTCCACCGAGTGGACACAAGCGCCCTCTACTAGTCTAAAATCGCAGAAGATGTGCTCGCGACAAAGCTATAATTTGCAGAGTGTATAGCATGAATAACGTCATTCCCTTGTGAGTTACTACATGTAACCTGGCAATCAATGATCTCTCAACAAGAGCCCGTTATATTATGTTTATTCACTCAAAGTCCATAATCGACAGGTTATGAATCGGCGAGATGCATGTTACAGCGCCCTCAACAGGGTTCACGCACAGAGTGAAGATGTGTGCGCAATTGTCATCGGGGAAAACCCATCTTGGAAATTGTCAAATTGAAAACTCCAGAGAGACCTCAATGCAACGCGTTTAAGTACATAAATTACTTTTGACCCCTGTGGCACATGAGGTCAAATGTTTGTGATCAGTGAGTGAGTGCGCAGTCAAGTTAATGTGCAAATCAAAAGGTTTTAGCTCATGCACGGCAGAGTCTGTCAGGAACTAAATATTACACCATCATACACGCATCAGTTTATCTAAACTAAGCTTTAGATACATGTACTATATAGCAACAATTATTTTGCCTTCAAAAGAAAATAAACAAAAATCTTAATTACTTTTTAAATGCATATTATGAAACTAAGTATTGTCAAAATATTTCTTTCGTGGTATGTATATACATATTTATTTTAATTTTATGATATATGACATAAAACACAATAAAGGGGGCCACTTTCCTACCGTCACGTTAGCAGTTTTTCTAATGGTTGTAATTTTTTTTTAAATATCTGAAACCACCCAAAAAGAATTTCAACATTTGAATAGACATGCATGCTTATCCTAAAGATAATTTGAGTTGATTATTCCTATTATTTTTTTAATTACCCTAAAATTTCCATCAACAAATGGACGGAAAAGTGAGGGAACTTTTTCCGTCCAATTTTTATGGAAATTTGAGGGTAAAAAAATAAATTAAAAAATTAAAAAATTAAATAAATCAACTCAAATTAGTTCTAGTATAAGCCTGCATGTCCATTCACATGTTGAAACACTTTTTGGTCGATTTCAGATACTTAAAAATAAATAACAACCATTGGAAAAACTGCTAACGTGACGGATGCAAAGTGGCCCCCTTTATTGTGTTTTATGTCATATACTGTTAGTTCATGAATGGCTTTACTTACAGAACACTGATTTTGGAATGTTATTTGTAACCCGCTCTGCGAAAAAGGGTATTAAGGGACACTATGCTATTAACGTAAAGGGCTGTTCTATGTGGAGAGGGTGAAAAAAAAATTCACAACGTGATTTTTTGTTGTTGGTTTATTGGCTTCTATTATATCAATACTTTCATAATTTATTTACAGAAATATTATTATTGATGAGTAAAGATGAAAAAACAAACGTTTTTGTGTCCCTTGTGTTCGTCTTCTGTGTGACTCTTTGTCAGTTTTAGGGAAGAAAAACCTCCAAATTTTGACAAAAAGACTTTTGTTCCTTTGTTTTTTATTCTGTTGGTGAAGTTTAATAAATATTTTTAAATAAAACACCTCATTAGCCATAGCTCAAAAGGAACATAACTGTTGCTATGGGCATTCAAGAGAGTTTCTTCTTAGCTCATTTCTTTTTCCACTTGCTGTGTTTAAAGGGCTGTATCTCTGAAGGCACTTCCGTTAATTTGTACAATATGAATATGCAAAAATCAGTATATCTCCAGAATGCAAAATGCCACAGGGTTCAAACCTACACCAAATTAAAGCTTATAATGTAACCAATTCAGCTATGTATGTAACTCAATTTTTTAATTTTGTCCCATAATACCCATTTTTGTGGAGCCGGTCACATTTGTCATATTAATTCTTCAAGGGTTAAAATGAGACAGTTTTGAAATATTAAAGTTAACCAAATCTGTGCTGGCACGTAATGTGCTACCAGGTAAACACAACATGAAATGTGATTGGGAGACTTGTGATTACATCAAGTATCAATGTGATTGACAGCATGCCGGACTTGTAAAGTGCACTGTAAATATTTGCTCCTTTATGTAAATTATTGACAGGGGTGGGAAAAATCACAAACTTACATGAAAGGTTTTATATAGGTAAATGTCATGAAGCATGCGTTGCCATGCCAACTAGAGAGGAAGAACTACTTGAAGGAGAATTGGCAGGCTTGAAATAAGAGTGACAGGAAACAGAGAATTATAGAAGTTTCTACACCAGAAAAAGACCAAGAATTTTTGGAGTGAATTGTCAAACTTTCAAGGGGCAGAGAAACTCTACCAAGTAATTAACATGTGAAAGTATCTATTTTTCTTTCTTCATGTAGAATAGA
Organism: Zoroaster sp. YZ-2022; assembly: GCA_029582265.1. NCBI lineage: Eukaryota > Metazoa > Echinodermata > Asteroidea > Forcipulatida > Zoroasteridae > Zoroaster > Zoroaster sp. YZ-2022. The sequence continues at coordinate 17,254,072 of CM055828.1, read as the reverse complement.
AATTGAAAAATGGAGGACACACTTTTAACATGATTATTATTCTTCAATAAATGTTTGAGATGTTGCAGATGAAAATAATGAGGCTGCAATTTCCTGCCTCTGACTCCTTCCAGAACTGTTTCAGCTTTAAAAAGGTGGGCGTGTTTTTATCTACACATAAAAATTAAGAATCACAAATGCTTAAGAGCATATAATGCTCAAATTACTGTTTATAAATGCGAGAATGCTTCATTTGTTTAAATTACTGATGTGCAAATAGGAATTTCTGAGTGATTTTTTTAATTCCAAATCTGTGCGAAGGGGCACTGCCACAGCCCTCATCAACCATCACCGCAACTTCACTACCACATGAAAAACAACGCAAGCCAATCAAAACCACACGACAATGCAGTGTTTTCTACTCTGTCAAGTGAGGGCACTGTGCTCTTCCTATCTCTTTCGGACATTCCTCATTACCTGTTTGCCTCGTCCGTTGCTCATCTGCTGCATGGGGGACCGGAGACCCGTCGCCTGGCTGATGCTGGGTGTTCTTGAGAGGCCGAAGGGGACTTGGGGGAGTTCTAAACTCTTGGGTGGAGGGGGTAGTATCAGCTTGGCTCGCCTGAGATCTGAGGAAGGAGATAAAGGACGTCAATTAAACAGACACTAAGGTCATTAAGGGGCAAATAATCTCTTCTGAGTTGTGAAGCATGGAAAAGAAAAGTTGGGATTCACTTGAATGTTCTGACCGGTTTGCTTCATAAGAGGAAGTTTGTGATAGCAACCATGGAATATTTCTAATGTGTTGTAATAGAATCGACCATCACGTAAAGAGGATATGTCATTTTAAATTGTATTATTATGTCATAACCTATGATGCTATTGAGATTAAATAAAGTTTATAATAATAATAATAATAATAATAGCGTGTTGGTTCTGAGAAGAACCCGTGGTATCACAACTTGTTCGTCTGCTCTGGTCATCGTCAGGAGCATATTCATCCAAACGTCAAGTTAATCTCATCAGGTTTTTTTCTGGAGGCTCACAACTCGGATAAACATTACATTCATTAACTATTCAGTTTTTCCACCATGCAAAGTCTTAAATCAGAGTCCTAACATCTTCAGGGGTGTGACTTGACAAAAGTCAAAAATCCTCAAAAAATGGGTAGCGGGCCTGGGTCTCCCTTTGGTCTAGAGGACAAAGCCCCCTGAACCTCCTGTGGGTAGCGGGCCTGGGTCTCCCTTGGGTCTAGAGGACAAAGCCCCCTGAACCTCCTGTGGGTAGCAGGCCTGGGTCTCCCTTTGGTCTAGAGGACAAAGCCCCCTGAACCTCCTGTGGGTAGCGGGCCTGGGTCTCCCTTTGGTCTAGAGGACAAAGCCCCCTGAACCTCCTGTGGGTAGCGGGCCTGGGTCTCCCTTGGGTCTAGAGGACAAAGCCCCCTGAACCTCCTGTGGGTAGCGGGCCTGGGTCTCCCTTGGGTCTAGAGGACAAAGCCCCCTGAACCTCCTGTGGGTAGCGGGCCTGGGTCTCCCTTTGGTCTAGAGGACAAAGCCCCCTGAACCTCCTGTGGGTAGCGGGCCTGGGTCTCCCTTGGGTCTAGAGGACAAAGCCCCCTGAACCTCCTGTGGGTAGCGGGCCTGGGTCTCCCTTTGGTCTAGAGGGCAAAGCCCCCTGAACCTCCTGTGGGTAGCGGGCCTGGGTCTCCCTTTGGTCTAGAGGACAAAGCCCCCTGAACTTCCTGGATGTTTAATTTTGGAGGATTTACAGACTCTCCACATCCCCACAAACAAGTAACTTGAGGTTTGGACACAATGCAGGCTACGTCTTTCTTTCCTTGGTGGCTACTTCTCTTCTTGAGAGGCAAAAGGAGATTTGTAAAAAATCCTGAGAAATCACACGCCTGAATCTTATGCGTCCTCTACTTACCTAGACCCCTAAATGGCAGGATTGTTTCCTTGGGGGTTAACGGAAGAATGTTCTATTGAATAGACAATTTTATACACACATTTTTCCCAAAAGGTTCTGAGCAACCACGGAAACATCCGCAGCCAAATACAGCTTAACCCTAACTCCCTAGGCCCATTTGCTTACACATAACCTGAATCCTTCCTAACTCCCTAGGCCCATTTGCTTACACATAACCTGAATCCTTCCCAACTCCCTAGGCCCATTTGCTTACACATAACCTGAATCCTTCCTAACTCCCTAGGCCCATTTGCTTACACATAACCTGAATCCTTCCTAACTCCCTAGGCCCATTTGCTTACACATAACCTGAATCCTTCCTAACATAAAACAGACTACCAGCCAAAATGCGTACATTTTGTATGAAAGTTTGGCTGGTAACCAAAGAAATTTGCTAAGCAATATAAAACAGACTACCAGCCAAAATGCGTACATTTTGTATGAAAGTTTGGCTGGTAACAAAGAAATTTGCTAAGCATTCTTTTTTCTGCTTAGCACAGCTCTATGAGATTAACCCCTGATGCATTACCTGCTATAGATTCTTGCAGTGATTCTATTGCCTCATCGTCTTTGTAGCCAAAGTCATTAACCAGCTGCTCTTGGAGGTACCTTACTATAGTCTCCATGTCCTTCTTCAGTAGCATTCCTTGAGCGAGGGAGACACAAAGTATGTGTAATGTTAGTTCACAGTCATACCTGCCATCGAGATTGGTTAAAACTATACTTATTATTATTATACATTTCTGGTAACAAAACCAAGGATCCCTCAAAGCACAACCCTCCGACGTGATAGGTACCCACGACTTTATCTGAACGCTGGACCTCTCCTCTTTTCAGTGGCATCCCTATTAATGATATTAAAATTATTATCTATGCATTCCCAATTAATTTTTTACGTCCAAATAACTTCCACACATGCCCTGCTATGGTCTAGTATTATTTACAATCCCAGATGACACACGACGGCTGTGTAGTGTAGCTCTCTCCTGTATGACCTGGCACACAGGAAACAGCCATATACTTATGCAGCATCTCTCAGCCATATCTCTCCAGCATGTAACAGAACCCAGACACTCTGTGGGGGGGGGGGGGGGGCGTTATGCCTGGCACTGGCATGCCGCAAGACATCAAACAGCACAGCCTGATGCCAAACAGATGGTTCCACTTATCAGAGGGTTAGATCTGGGTAGGTCTTTATGTGTACACAATGGATGGTTGATTTTGTGCACAGACATATGGCAGCAATTTCTTTTCCAGCCCAGGAAAAAAAACTACACAGCTCTGGGAACTGACACCACTTCTAAGATATGTGGAATGGTCCACTTTAGGATATCAATGACTCCCAGGCCTCTGTGGCTTTTTTTTCTGGGAAAAACAATGAAATAAATAACTTCTGCCTCTTGCAGAAGGAGGGCTATCACAGCACTGTAGCTTGGAAGTCTGAGGAAACCTGTAAACAAGGGCGCTTGTTATGTGAACCAGAAACACCGGGGTAAACCCCCACTCTTCCATGATAAGTGTTCTGGGTTCTTACGCTGCTGAGGTTTTGCTTCTTCCTTCATATTATTCGTATTTGAAATATTTATTGTGAATCTATTGTGACATGTCAAATATTTGTCTCGTTTAATTGTAGATTTCATTTGGTTTGTATTACCTCCTATTTATTTATTTAGTTTTTGATGGAGGGGGTCAATTTCAGAGTGCTTATACAACCAAAAAAGGGCCCACAAAAAAAAATCTCTGTTTCTGGTCTCTGCACGTGTCGCCTCAGACCCGAGCATCAGCATTTTTAGCTATGTTTTTTTTTTTTGCTATGATGAAACGATGTCCAATTGCAGCCAAAATTGCTGGATCGATTGGACTTTTTCACATAGGGGTATGAACGTTTGCCCGATTTGTGTGGCCTCTCCTAGCCACAATGCTTTGTGTACGGGAAATTTGGTCTGGTTCCAATAACCGCATATACATGTATCACATATTTCACTGGTTGGTAAAAAAAACAACGACCTATGACAAGAAACTGGAGCCTTTAAGTAGTTTTTTTTTAAATATTTCTGTTGTATCATTTCCAATTGAGCTGAAAATTTCACAGGTCATTGGTTTCATCATATTACTTGAGTGTCATTAAGGGAGGAGAGCCAAAGTCATGGTACAGCTAAGCCTTTGAGAAGCCCAGCCAGGCCCAGGCTACCTGGCCTCCTAATCTGTCTTTTGTGAGTCCTAATCCTGTAACAATACAGTACCTGCCAATCAACATAGCCTGGGCTTCTTTCTGGAGGGCCTAGCCCAGGCAACCAGAGCTCATTATATAGGCCAGTAGGCAGGGGAAAAAACCTGGCCGGGCTTCTTAAAGGCTTGGCTGTACCATGACTTTGGCCCTTGTCCCTAAGTACTAAGGCACATTATGTAATGACCCTTTACAAAAACAAAGTACATCGGGGCTCTGAATGTTAACCTGGAGTAGAATGTGAATACAATAAAGCGACATTCCAACAATTGCACTTACTCCTATGCATCTTCATGAGATTAAAGGACATCGCTACCAGGATCTTGTCTCCTTCCAGCATGTAGATGTCCCACAGACGTAACGTCAACGGGAACGGAACACGGTCTAAGAAACACTGGAAGAACCACTTCATTGAGTATAGGCTCGTGTGGATCTCCAACTTGTCCTGAGTGGGGGAACAAACATTAACGGATGATATAACAATTCAGGGGTGGGCCAGATAGAGGGTGGCTAGAAAAAGGGAGCAGATCTAGACAAAAATGGTGGACTCATTAGAGGAAGAGATTCATTACAAAAGAGGGGCAAACAGGTAGAGAAAATTTACATGCATCATGATCAAACGGATGGGAGGTTGGGAGATATCCCCCCAATGCACTGATGTACCAGTGTACCTGTTGGATGGAATGCCCCTCCCGGTCCCCACCCGGTCCCCACGTATACCCTGGTGATTGTCGCACATGAATGGTCCATATCCCAACATATGAGGCACTCAAGAAAAGGACATCCCAAGGGCAGGAAACAACACAAACTCTGTATTGTACATGACCAAATTTCTATCCCTGGGTTTCATACAGATGAACAAATCTCCAGGTCCGACCTCAGGCAACGCAGTTGGGGGGGAGGGGTGTGGATAATAATCGAATGACGCATATTTTTCTTCTTCAGAAAGACATTAGAATTGACAGCTGTTAAAAGAGTGCTGTTTTCACACTTCAAATCTAAAATTGTTTAAATAGGTGATTCCTAAAAAAGTATGGTCCTCATTAGGCTTGGCATTTTACGTTTTAATTTGCGACTTATTTATACACATTTTACTCAGACCATGTCATTTTTAACACCAATTAAAGGAACGGTGCAAACTAGTACGGATTTTCCATATTTAGTATGGAAAATGATCCAAAATCATTATATTTTGGTACATATTTACTGTAAAACCATTATTTTGAGAAATGTATAACTTTACATTTTTTTTCACTTCCGTAAATTTCCATTAACCCTCCTATGCCCAGGCTGAAATTTGGCCCAGTAAGCACCGCACCCACAGACAGTCACTTGAGTATTTTTGGTTGCATTGCCAATTGTTCACACATGTGTATTTTTCTCTAAGAGTGCTGGAGTTAGTGGCAAAGTCAAACACACTTGTGTATGTCCTACATAAGTTATATGCAGAGTCACACAGAGCTGTGTATGTACTGCAAAAGTTAGTAGCAGACTCATATACACTTGAGTGGTTTTGGTTTGACCTCCTACCATAGCCACATGTCCTTGCATTTATTTGAGTGCACTGCACAAAGTCAATGGGTTGGCAGTTACATACAAATTTTGAGTGTCTTTGATTGTTAAACCTATAGGAGGGTTAACATAGCGAAAAACACAGGCGTTACATCTTCAATATACATACAGAGAGAAAGAAAACTTGTGTGAATACATACAAAATTCTTCTTGACTTTGGGCAAGAACTTCTTCAAGATGCGTTCATGGTGTTCCTGGTATCTTAACAACTTGGGGAAACCAGGAATGAAGAAACCTGAATATCAGAAAGACAAAATTTTTAAAACAGGAAGTTGAATATTGTATTCATTAATAACCCTCCCACTCTAGCTGCACTTTAGTGGCAAGTTGCTATAGAGGTCAAAATCAGTCAACTGACTGTTTTTGACTGTTGACCCAAATGTGCACAAGGGGGCATTTTTGACTGGTTTTGACTGTCATTTTGACCACCTTGAACAATACCAGACAATGCTTTTAGTCAAATACGGTCAAATACGGTCGACTCATTTTGACCTGTAAATGTACTTACTAACACATGAGGTTTGACAGTGTTGGACTTTTAAGTGCACTAGATATACCTTAGAAAGTATATCAACATTTTGACTGATTTTGACCTTTGTTGTAGGAGGGTTAATCCTTCTATGACTCTAAGGGTCAAAATCAGTCAAAATGTTGATAAACATTGTACATCTAATGTATACATGTATATAGTGCACAGGGAGGAAGGGTCTCACGTGATCCGAGGCTTGACGCGCATTGTAGGCCATACCATTAATGTGACAGGGCAACAAAAATTGCGAAACGGTTTAATATTTAAACTTTCATACCTTTTATCATAATTTAATTAACCATTAATAATCGCAACGAAAAACACAACTTTGCCTTTCAAGAGAGTTTTACGGAAATCTGTCCGTTAACCCTTGCCGATATTTTGAGATTTCTAACTTAAATGATTCAAAAAATGTTGTCGCCAAGCCGTTATAATACACATACATGCACGTATACGTTTGCAGCGTGCGAGAGAATGTTATTGACGCACATTAGCTATTTGAACAGTGCATACATGTACGTGCTTACATCAAACAGTCAAACGTTATGGGTAGTACATGCTAGTACATTTACGGGTCGGAATGAGTCGACCGCTTTTGACCGGTAAAAGCAATATCTTGTATTGTTCAGGCTGGTCAAAATGACAGTCAAAACCCCTCAAAATTACCCCTTGTGTGCACAGTTGGTTTTCACCACAATACAGTACATGTAGCTACGTGTACTTGCAACAAAAGTTCAGCTACAGTAGGAGGGTTAACCCTCCTCAGAGATTGGCGCCAACCCATTGCACAACCTGTCACGGAGGTGAAACACTTTTGTCAGGGAGGATTACTACCTTGTCAGAGAGGCTGTGTTAAATCATAGTCAACAATACAGTAGCTATGTGTACTTGCAACAAAAGTTCAGCTAGTAGGAGGGTTAACCCTCCTCAGAGATTGGCGCCAACCCATTGTACAACCTGTCACGGAGGTGAAACACTTTTGTCAGGGAGGATTACTACCTTGTCAGGGAGGCTGTGTTAAATCATAGTCTACAATGACAAATATGTAGTGAGCGATGTTTTTTACACCACACTAGATTATAAATTTAAGTTTTCACAATAATTAAAACTTTAAAATTGTTGATGACTTTTCAAAAATCTTTTTCGGAAATTAGGCATCGGTTCCTACTGGTCGCCGCAATACACTAAAACGTAATACTAATAGACATAAATCATGTATGCCTACATGTACAGCCGGCCGTATAACGTTAGGGCCAACGATCGGGCGCTGCATATTTGTGCCTTTCGAAACCGAAGTTGGAGTGTGGTCAAACTTGATTTAAATGAAGAATTTTAGGCTCTTGATCAAGACGATTTGGAAATTTTAATCAAAAATGGATTGCTCACCGTGGCTGGCGGGGCTATCAACAGGGTATCAAAATCCCAGATGTTACAGCCGTGGCGTGGCGATCGCCATGCTTTAGTGCTGTTCCGCTTTTTGACTGTTGCGGTGTGCCCGTACGAATTAAAAACAAACCCGCCTCGGACGAAAAATATTTAAATTGGAGTTACTTTTGTTCTAGTTATCACACTGATACCCTTGCACTCGTCAGTTTTTAAATTAACAGTTATTTCTGCGCTACTTTGACCCTACTTTATTTTGTAAAATTTCTTGATATTCGCTGAGCACGGTACGGCTGGAAGCTTCATAAAAGTTCGACACGGAAAGTCAACAGTCAACGTTAGCATGTGTAATGTATGTACAATATACATGCAGTGTTCTAGCCAGGATGAAATTATAGCATAGGGGCATTTGTATGACACGAATCTGCGAGCGCGCAGCGCGAAGCCACAACGACGTGGGGTCCGGGGCCCGCTTAAGGGCCCTGGGATTCTTGGGAAACTTTTAGGTTGTAAGTAGATGCTCTCTGGTGCAATCTGAGGCTATTTTGGGGCATATTGCATAATATAATTTGTCACACAAAACCATATATTTTTAGACATAAAAATATTTCTTGCTTTTCAATTGGTAGGTTTTAACATGTTTACTGTACATGTGCACATGTAATTCTGTCACATTTTTCTCAAGTAATATCAAACCCACTTTTAAATATAAAATGGAGTAGGGTCTACAGGACTCTTGTTATTGTTTTAATTATTGTTTTATGCACTTTACATTGGATTGTTGTTAGTAATTGTAACTTTAAACGTGTGACTAAAGTTAATCGTTTTTATCAGTAATTCAAAGCCAGATATGATCAACAAAATTCCATACAATACATTACAATGTATGCCTTGACTTATGCCTACTTTAAATTAAACTTGACAAAACTATAAATAAAATGGTTCTTACAAACAAAACCCTGCTGTGCAAGCTTCACCCAAATAGTTTCATAAAGTATTTTATTGGACAGCAGGTAAGAGCTCTATATTCTCAGTCCACAGTTATTGCGTAAATAAAAAAAAAGCTCAGCGAAGTTTTTAAAAAACATAGGCCAGCTGTAAAGACGCCTTAGAATTATCCAGCTCTAGTCTGTTCAAAGTATTTTAAAAGAAAAAGAAACAAGACAACCGGCAACCAAAAAGACACAATTTCTGGGTCACAAGTTCACATCAAAGAACTGTCTGCCCACTTTGGAATGTTGAATGTATCAATTTGGGATTAGAGCCAAAACAAGAGTTGGGGCTATTGTTCACTTGACAATGACTGACAGGTTGTGGTTTTACACTCCCAGACCTGACATTAACCTCTGGGACCTGGTTCTTGGCTGGTTTCCAAGCTATATAACTATACATGTATGAAACAACATCCCAGGATACAGGATACCAGTATACATTCTCCCAAGGCTAAGTAGCGCGAGTGACTGATCCGACTGTCAGCAGAAATGCGTCTTTTAATCAGTTGTTTCAAAGCCTAAAATTTAAAACAATAAATCTAGACCTACTTAAAAAGAATTATGACTGGTTGGAGCAGAATGGTGACATCTATTTATTCGACTGAGAGCAAACTATTGGTGATTTTTTTTACCTCGGAAAAGTTTCAGAAATCTCTGACATGTTTTGTTTTGTGGACTTAAATTCTGTGGGTTATACTTGCGGAGAATCTCAGCTCAGAAATAATGCTTTCGGCATTAAATAAATAGTGGTCGGGTATGTAAATTATGAAGAAAAACAGTTTTAGAAAGTGTTTACCATTACTCCTGATTTAAAAGTAAATGGAGGCCTGTTTGCAGGGTGCAATTGTGCTATACGCCCGCCTACTGAACGTATCCTGGGGACCGGGAATAGCTGATTTAAGTCTTGCATTTCCGATTTTCGTTTTTTCTTCTTAATTTATTAATTCTTAATTTACAAAACAAAAATATATCAGCTTGGTGACAAAATGGTGGCAGGGAAATGATACTGGAATGAGATTTACAAATGTTTTGATGCCGTGACGACAAAACTGTTTCCATAGGTCGAACTTCTGGAGGCGGCAGGCGGACATCAGCCGGCGCCCGGCGGACATAAGATGTTCAACAACTACCGTTTGCCGGTGGTTGGTTTTTTTTTTAAGTTTTTTTTTTAACTTTCACTCAAAACAAATTTCTGATAGTAGATTTTGTTTCAGAAATAATTATTTGAGAAAACATGTCATAGCATGATCGTTCATAGTAACTCACGACAGACACTTTTTATAGACTTCCCTTTTGCGGCGTTTGCCTGGCACGTGGGTACCCCGCTCATCTTGTTTTTGCCTAAGCAGTGTGGTAGCGGAATCAGTGTCAATGTGTTTAGGGTTGAATGCCATAAATAGATCGCGGGCGGCCGCATAGTTGCAAATGCGGTGCATCAAACACATTCTCTTGAAAAGAAACAAAGTTGCCGGCCAATTAAAATGTATCAATAAAGCTTCCTACAAGATGAAATAAATCCCTCAGTGGCAACAAATTATTGTTGTTCACAATTAGTTCTCGAACTGAACAAAGGAAATTTTGGGGTGTTTTTTTTTTCTCCATGGAATAAATTATAGCGTATCGATAGCGTATCGGCCGATTTATAGCGTATCGGCATTTTTTTTATAGCGTATCGGCCCGATACGCTATTGTATGCCTGGCTAGAACACTGTATACATGTACATGTATCAAGACGATTTGGAAATTTTAATCAAAAATGGATTGCTCACCGTGGCTGGCGGAGCTATCAACAGGGTATCAAAATCCCAAATGTTACAGCCGTGGCGTGGCGATCGCCATGCTTTAGTGCTGTTCCACTTTTTGACTGTTGCGGTGTGCCCGTACGAATTAAAAACAAACCCGCATTGTAGTTAAGAATACCAGCGTGGGAGATATTACAACCTCATAGTAATGGTGATCGCTACCGCACTACAATACTGTGTCATAATAAACGTATTTTGCGTTCCCTGATTGAGATCCGTATGCCATCTTCTGGGGACGATATACAATACTTCATGTAGCTGCGCCATGCAACAGCGTGCGACATTTTTATAAAATCTTTTTATTTTATTAAAACAGTAGAAATACATTTACAATTTTTCAGCTTCATTAAATCATCTTGAAAACACTCGTTTCAGCTAAGGTACAACAAATAATGTATGTATGTGTTAACACCATTACTGACGAAAAGACGCACCACCGTAAGTTTTCATTGTCTTGCCGTAGTGCCGTAAGTTGCTGGTAAAAATCGGGAGGATTACGGCGAAATCGGGAGGGTTGGCATCTCTGCCTCCTATACTCTGGAATTCATTTGATCAGAAACTGGTGCCACCTCTCAGTCCCAACCTTTTGCAAAACATTGAACCAAAGTATGATAGCCCGGAACAATCAGCCTTGTCTTGAATATTGTCTCCATTGACAACTGCACACACCAGACTCTTCACTTAAGTATACACTCAGTACAGAGTGCATTAGCCACGGGCCAAGGGAGTTAGGGTTAGTGCATTGCTTGTCATTATCCCAGTGATGTTTTCCTAGGGATATGTACACTGTATTTTGACTTACCATGCATAGCATGTTTGGTGTCTGTTAGGAGGACATGAAGGGCCCAGAATGCATCTTCCTCATTCATGTACATCAGAAGAAGCGCAGCGATTTGACTCATACCTTGGCAATAACCAACCTCCTAACCAATACAAAATGAGAACCACACACATGATCAATCACATGATGAATCACAAAGATGGACAAATAATAATAATAATAATAATGTGTGGACTTATATAGCACACGTATCCACCAACTGAGTGGTGCTCAAGGCGCATTATATTATTACCCCTGCTCATAAGGCTCATAAATCATTCCTGAAACCATCTCAGCTCCCTGGGAGTGTACAGCTCAATTGCTGCCATTACAGCGCATATAGGGCTGATCAACCAACTCTGCCCTCACAGGTACCCATTTAACCCCTGGGTGGAGAGAAGCAATTATGGTTAAGTGTCTTGCTCAAGGACACAAGTGTCACAGCCGGGATTCGAACCCACATTCTGCTGCTAACACCAGAACGTGAGTCCGGTAAGCTAGACCGCTCGGCCACGACACTCCAAATAGACACACCAACGGTAAACAGAAATGCTGTACATACGTGTATAGTAGATTGACATCATTCAGTGCATCAAACATTTGTTCTGGTGCGTGTTTTGGCAAATGCGACAAGAACCTTTTTTCCGATGTAAAATTTGTATACAGAAACAAGTTTGAGCACACGCAGAGCTATGTGTATAATGTACATGTATGAAAACTAAATTTCTGACATGATAATTCTCTTAAAACGCCCACAGGTTTTATTACTGGCAAAAAAAACTTGTGTGAGTAAAAAAACCTTCATGATGAGCTTGTACGATCAATCAATCAATCTTTTTGGAACAAATATCTTTCCTTTTTACAATCTGCCATCTTGGAACCAAGCACACCTTGCAAAAACTTGGTTCAAGTTTGATTGGAACAGTTACATGATTGCAACACAACCAAACATGTAAAAAATGCTCAACTAATGACCGCAGCCAAAACATATTTCTGGTCAAAACAACCCCAGATGGAACAGAAAATGTGGGTCAAGATATCCCTTCAAAGATTGTGAGTGCTTGTATCCTCGAGCATGAAAATGAATAGCCGCAATCGCTTCTTTCTGTCTATAAGCAAAAGTAAATACCAGTAAAGGGTACAGATGGTTGTTGTCTTTGATTAGCCGCTAATAAGAGCTACAGAAGCCATGGCTGTTTAATCCCTAGGGTGCTAAGAAAGATTAAGAAATAATATCGACCCAAGGGCTAGGGGTAATAATGTTAAGTGCCTTTACACGTAAGCTTGAAGAACAACATAATGATGCATAAGACTCCATTAAGATAGAGGCAGAAACCATCTTACCGTATTGTACATTGAGTAGGCAGAGAGTATATGAAATAACGCTTGCTGCTTAATCCCATAGCGATCACGGAACATTATATGATTCCGGAATGTTCTGTTCACATCCAGATCAATCTGCCGGATGTCAGGTGACATCTTCCTCGCTCGTAATCTCATCCTCTGTGTAAAGGAAATAATCAAAATATGTACAGTTGAATATCCCTTTAGCCTTTCTGGATAAATGAACAGAATTTAGGTAGACTGTCTCATAAACTTTACTTATTTTAGCCATTTCAAAAATATGTGTATAAAATATGTGACCGGCTCCACAAAAATGGGTATTATGGGACAAAATTTTAAAAATGAGTTACATACTTAGAATTGGTTACATTATAAGCTTTAATTTGGTGTAGGTTTGAACCCTGTGGCATTTTGCATTCTGGAGATATACTGATTTTTGCATATTCATATTGTACAAATTTGTACAAAATCAGAGATACAGCCCTTTAAACACAGCAAGTGGAAAAAGAAATGAGCTAAGAAGAAACTCTCTTGAATGCCCATAGCAATAGCTATGTTCCTTTTGAGCTATGGCTAATGAGGTGTTTTATTTCAAAATATTTATTAAACTTCACCAACAGAATAAAAAACAAAGGACCAAAAGTGTTTTTGTCAAAAATTTGGAGGTTTTTCTTCCCTAAAACTGACAAAGAGTCACACAGAAGACGAACACAAGGGACACAAAAACGTTTGTTTTTTCATCTTCACTCATCAATAATAATATTTCTGTAAATAAATTATGAAAGTATTGATATAATAGAAGCCAATAAAGCAACAACAAAAAAATCACGTTGTGAATTTTTTTTTTCACCCTCTCCACATAGAACAGCCCTTTACGTTAATAGCATAGCGTCCCTTAATACCCTTTTTCGCAGAGCGGATCACATATAAGCAGTGCATTTTGATAGTTCTCAAAGTACAAATGATAACATTGTTTATCAATCTATAATACAGAAATGAATATCATAATCGTCTGGGTCATCTTGCAGATTACTATCGACACGTTCGATCAAAATCAGGCACAGATCCAAAAATGTGTTGAGATTACAACCTTTTGTAATAAACAATTATAATGTACAATGACACTGATGATGAGCCAAACCAAGTTCCTTATCACAGTGACCATTTCATTGCAGTGATATGAACTTGTCTCGTAGCCAAGATTCCATTCCTGGGGGCGCTCTCCAATACATGATATCATAAGGGTATTTGGGATATCTTTGTACTCGGAACACCTCTTTAACCCTCCTAATCTCAGTCCATTTTGCCAGGGACGTTGAAAAACCTGTCAAAACCCTTTGTGTCTGTCAGTTTGAAAAGGTGGAATAACTGTCGGAAGGTAATTTTACCTTTCAACGGGTTTTGAAAGAAGGTTTTTGAAAGATCAAACCACATGTATGCAATGTTAATATTAAATCAAACATGAGGAAATCCGCGGAAGGGTAACACCCACCCCTCCTTGTGTGTGACAAGAGGGGTGGGGCAAGATCAGGGGTACATCCTGTTACATTCGGTCAGGTTTCTACAGACTTACCTCATAAACATTCGGCTGTTCATCTTTGAGTTTCTTCAGGTCTAGAAGCAGAGCCCAGACACTGCCTCTTATCTTGTCCGGGATGCCCTTGTAGATGCGCCTTGAAAGCTGAAGAAATCACCAAACAAGTTAATAATAATAATAATAATGTATAGATTTATATAGCGCACGTATCCACCAACTAAGTGGCGCTCAAGGCGCATTATATTATTATCCCTGCTCATAAGGCTCATAAGGCTCATAAATCATTCCTGAAACCATCTCAGCTCCCTGGGGAGTATACAGCTCAATTGCTGCCATTTCTAGCGCATAGAGAGCAAACCATCTCTGCCTTCACAGGTACCCATTTAACCCCTGGGTGGAGAGAAGCAATTATGGTTAAGTGTCTTGCTCAAGGACACAGGTGTCACGGCTGGGGCTCGAACCCACACTCTGCTGCTGGCAACACCAGAACTTGAGTTCACTGCGCTACACCGCTCGGCCACGACAATCCACTTTACGTGCATTATACAACACACGGGACCTACGGCTTTACGTCCCATCCGAAGGACGAAGCAATTATGGTTAAGTACCTTGCTCAAGGATACAAGTGTCACGACCGGGGCTCGAACCCACACCCTGCTGCTGGCAACACCAGAACTTGAGTTCGGTGCGCTAGACCGCTCGGCCACGACACTCCATTAGTTGCATCGGGGAAGCAAATATTTCTGTGCACTTGTCTACCCATAAAAACTGAGGATTTATAACAAAAGGGGAAAACAGGTCCTTGGTTGGTTGGTTGGTTGTTTTTTTTTTTGTTTTTTTTTTCTCTTTCTCCCTATGCTATCATTGTATATTGTTTGTATTCATGTTTACTTTGTTTCTGCGCCTTGAGCGCCCAGCAGGGTGGATATGTGTGCGCTAAAAATCTTTATTATTATTATTATTATTATTATTAATGTGCTCAGTTGACTTTTGTGTACGAAACCAATGGGACCTTAAGTAAGACTAATTGCGGTGACACCATGTGAAATTCTCAATTGAGTAGTAATTAGTTCTGAAGAACTGGAGGTTACAACTTGACGTTTCGATCAGTATGCTCTGATCATTCTCCTGAGAACGCTCTGATCATTCTCCTGAGGACGATCAGAGCATACTGATCGAAACGTCAAGTTGTAACCTCCAGTTCTTTTCAGAACTAATTACTACTCAATAGAGAATTTCACATGGTGTCACCGCAATTAGTCTTACCAATGGGACCTTGTTCAAATGTTTAAGTCTAACAACAACAGGAGAAAAAGCATTCCCTGCGTACATGTGTGTGTTTGTTTATGGTGAAAATCGAGGACTTATGAGCAATGGGTCCTCGGTTGGTGGTTCTTGTTTGCAAATGTCTTTGGTTGAAAAACATGTAAAAAAAAAAAAAATGGAAGATGCCTAAAAAATTAAGTCCTCATTGGACACCATAAACAAACCGTGTGATTGTGTGTGTGCTCCGGCCTACATTGTGAGGACATTTCCCCTTTGTGATGTAATAAATAAGGGTTAATGGGGATTTCTGCCCATCCCAATTTGATTTTTTGTCTTCATAACATCTACCATAAGAGTGGAACAAGTACATGTATGTGTGTGCGTGTGAGTTTGTGTAGCATACGCTGTGTGGACCTGAGAACAAAAGATGTCCACAGAATGTAGGTACTTGATACGTTATGTGGACTTACACACATCCACACAGTGTTTTCGTCAATCAGAAAAGTTCGATTTTCTCAAAAAGGAAGCGTTTTTCTAGGTTGGTTTTTTGTCTCAAAATGGAGTAGATTATTAAAAGGGAAAACTGAGACGAAATCCGCTCCAAAAACACATTTCTGTGGAAATGGCAAGGGTTTTAAGAATGTCATATCTTTAAGTACACGAACAAAAGAATGTCCACACAGGGTATATCGCAAAAGACTGTGTGTGTGTGTGTGTGTGTTTGCGAAAATTACCAGTTTGTTCCTGACAAGAGTTTTATCAAACACAGACCTGTGCTTAAAAATGCAACTATTCCCCACAGCAATTTTTGTCATAAAATGTCATGTATTTATCTGAGAAACGTGGCGAACAAAGGATCAGCACATTTGACTGTGACACAATTGTTCATGAACACTAACAGAAAGTCAACACAGTTACACGTATGTTGAAACCTAATTTTTAAAACTATTTCTATGTTGCTAGTTTCATGTGTACATTTGATGTGAATGGGAGCTAGTGGTTTACCTTTTCACTAGGATAGTATCGCTTCCAGTCTTTGATCATTTTCAGCCATTTTTTCGTCCTCTCTATCTCTTGTTCCCGAAGCTAAACAAATGAACAAATACATGTAAGTACAGTACATGACCTCATAAAAGTTGCCAAATTCTTAGTAATGTAATACAGTTTACTACAGTTTGTTTGGGGTTTAAAACAACAAAATATTTCCATATATACATGTACATGTAGTTTAACATTTCATAAATACTCACAACAGCTAAGACAATCTGATTGGAAGAAACGCAATCATGTAGGGGAACATTAACTGCCGATAAAGACCGGCTGCCTCTATGCAAAAATCGGTGATAATAAATGACCAGAAAGTATTCCACCACCTGGTAGATATACAACGAAGGACTGAACCAATCAGAGTCTAGAATTTGTTTGGCATCAGACAAGCTCACAGACAAGTCGGAACTTCATCCGGCCTCTGTTTCTTTACTTGTTCTTTTTTATTGTTATTATTATTATTAAAATACACAAGTCCTGAATATTTTTTTTTTTTATTAGCTGTTTTATTTATACAGGGTAACCTTATCAGTTACAAACTGCTTTCCATGAGGGCCCTGATTCAAATGATATAACAAATTCCATAACTTATGAACATAACTTATTATAAAATCAAAACTAAAACAATTTAAGTTATTAGCACTGTAGATATTAAAATACAAAGCAAAATGTTCTAAAATGAATAAAATGTAAAATATGAATTTAAAACTTATGAATTTAAAACTTAAAACTCCGAAGGGGAGGGGGACCAAAGAATGAATAATACACAGAATCACAGAATGTCAAATATTGAAATGTTGACACTGAAATGGGCATTTACATGTACGAGGCGGAATAAAAGTTTGACGCTTGGGTAAGGGCGATAAAGGACCTGATATGTACATAGTATGCAACTTGTCAAACATTCTTGCCTGCCTTGAAATTCATGATACAGACAGAGGGTGCTATACAATGTACATGTAGGTACATCTTACGACCTTCTCCCGGGCACACAACAATATGTACAAAGTACAAAACTCCCAGCCATAAAGTGTATATATAATTGATCATTAGCATTGAGTTAGCATGACAACTAACATTTTTCGCTGAACTGATATTTTTGGTCATCAGTGTACACATGTACAATGTATGTATGTGTACACACTGTAAGCAGCAAGCACCAAGGTTTACAATCTGGTATTGGGAACACTATGGGAACCAATTATTTTTGCTTTAACTACATGCAAAATGGAGTACTAAATAATGTATAAATAATGTGCCAGGTGCATACAATCTACTACAGTGTATGTTGACAGTGTATGAGATGGCAGGCATCATTGTCTATTATTAGCCGATGATCCATGGTTATTTCCAGACAGGCTGGTTCCGGAGCCAGGAATCAGGCAATCACATGACAGCAGCTGTCAGTCTACTAAGCAAGAAAAACTCTCTTTGTTGAAATTTCAATGAGTTATGGATCATATTCTGGGGCTGAATGTCGTTGAAACAAGGACACTTTGGAAAAGTGGGAAAACAAGGACACTTTGTAAAAATGTTGCAAATTTTTTTTTTAAATAGCATAACGTGTATAAATATATGGAACCAATTGCATACATGTACAATGTACATGTGGGATATTTGTGCAGTTGAAAAATTTGTTATAGCCTCTGTAACATTTACATTATCATGTTTAAAACTTATTATAAAAAAGGCATTTTGCCACAAGCAGCAATCCATAGAAATCTTTAAGACTTTACGAAAACAAATGTAAGACCAATTCTGGCCCATTTAAGTGTCTGAAGTTCAAAGAAAAATGTCTCCCAAACATTGGAAATGTGGAAGAAAATAAAACTGACATGATCAGGACGTGTTAACATCCTGGACAGAACTTGAGCCCATGCCAGTCCACATACACGTATGCCAAATTACAATTAGCTTGTGACACACTCATTGGAACCATATATACAGTACATGTACACCAACATGTGTACATGTATATCACTCACACTCACAGGCACTGTTCATGAGCCCTAAATCTCATGCATTAATTTTAAATACTCCGCAGACATGTTTCACACGAAACTGCAGCATCTACATGTAAATAGCCACAATGGTCATCATCCTACTATGACCCAACTAAGTCGTCTCAAAGCATGCGATGGGCTTTTTTTAACCAGTTGTACACTCCATCATAGAGATTCAGCTGTTGAATCTCATCTCGTAAGTCGGCACCTGGAGATGTGCTGAACTGAGTGGTCAGCAACGCACGTATGCCCAAGTTAATTACATTTTAAAGTCGTGAAGTGAACTTACTCAGTCGTAAATGTAGAGTGCGTGGGTTAAAAACATTCGACACTGCAATTCAAGACGCGGTCAGACAGAAGATGGGCCAAAGAGTGTGCAGTGGCATTATAATATTTCAGAGCTTTTAAATTTGTTTTACACTTTTCCTAAAGGTTAACATACATGTACCTGGTACATACATGGCTGAACCGTATTTGTAGTTAAAATGTGAATGTGCAAGGTTTGTTAAGGCCAGTGCACAGCTTACAATTCAACTATGATCAGATTGCAAAGTACAGTCAGAATCAAAGTGATACATGTATCTGATATACATGTGCTAACCCTACACCCAACACACTCTACGACTGGACAAATAATAATAATAATAATGTAGACTTATATAGCGCACGTATCCACCAAACTGGTGCTCAAGGCGCATTATATTATTACCCTTGCTCATCAGGCTCATAAATCATTCCTGAAACCATCTCAGCTCCCTGAGGAGTATACAGCTCAATTGCTGCCATTACAGCGCATATGGGCTAATCAAACAACCAACTCTGCCCTCACAGGTACCCATTTTACCCCTGGGTGGAGAGAAGCAATTATGGTAAAGTGTCTTGCTCAAGGACACAAGCACCATGGTCGCGGTTGGGATTCGAACCCACATTCTGACGACTCAGCCATCAGAACACAAATCCGACGCACTAAACTGCTTGACCATGGCACTCCACACCTATGCATGCTTTGCTGTGTAGAGAAGTACATTATGTATTAGCTGCATAAGATCTCCAGTGTCAGTCTCTCAGTTGTAAATATTCAACAATTAAATCTGCACAACTGAGTCTGTACTGGTCTGCAATTTTATCAGAAGCATACCACACACCTTTTGAAAGTCCGGTTGTGGTCAGACCTGTTATTAATATATCTTAAATTGTGCAGTGTCCTTTACACAAACATGTACATGTACATGTACCATACAAAGTACATGTACCATACAAAGTGGAGTGTCGTGGCCGAGCGGTCTAGCTTACCGGACTCAAGTTCTGGTGTTAGTAGCAGAATGTGGGTTCAAAACCCGGCCGTGACACTTGTGTCCTTGAGCAAGACACTTAACCATAATTGCTTCTCTCCACCCAGGGGTTAAATGGGTACCTGTGAGGGCAGAGTTGGTTGATTAGCCCTACATGTATATGCGTTGTAATGGCAGCAATTGAGCTGTATACTCCCCAGGGAGCTGAGATGGTTTCAGGAATGATTTATGAGCCTTATGAGCCTTATGAGCCTTATGAGCCTTATGAGCCTTATGAGCAGGGGTAATAATATAATGCACCTTGAGCACCACTCAGTTGGTGGATACGTGCGCTATATAAGTCCACACATTATTATTATTATTATTATTATTATTATTATTATTATACAATGTACATGAAGATAATTGGAACATATAACGGATAATGACAGCAATAGGTGTTTAGTATGGTATTTAGCTCTTGTGCCATTCTGTGATCCATGAATATCAAACTGGTTATGAGTCAGCTTCACATGAGAAGTACAAGACGTGCCCAGTTAGCTCAGTCGGAACATGTTGACCTCGGTCGACCTCAGCCAGTACGTGGATTGGAGACAATTCAGACTGGCTTGGCGATTGTAACTAGAGCCTCGGCTGACTGAGATGTATGGGTACAAGAGTCCAGAAGGCCTATGCGTAATATCACACAGTACCGCATCATTATGATATGGGACATCAAGTCATACATGTACATGTAGGTCTCATCAGAAGTATATTACCTACACTATACATGTACATGTATATGAAGTGTGCCAGCCTGCTGCAACTCATTCCATGGCATTGTTTTCAAAATAGTATGCACATTATTGGTGCGTTTACAGTGCGATACGCATTAATCGTGAGTGTGTTAAGTACATCCTGCGAACACCCAAGAAAAAAAACCACATGTGTACATGAACGCACATGTTAACAAAAACCAGAACGCTTATCTTGAAAGAGTTGGACCTGCTGAAGGATCACTGAACTAACGTGACGATAATAAGGGAACAAAAGTTGTGCGGTCTTTGACGCAGGTTAATGACCAGTTTTGGGCATGTCAAGCTTTTGTATGCATTAGTGTGGAGGAACCCAAACACCTCACATATAACCAACCATTCACGTACATGTACACACAGTCGTGAATTTCAAGACGTCTGAGGACCCTCTATTGTTCCTCTATTGTTTCGACTCTAACTTTTTGAAGCAATCTCCATTGGTTTTGTACACGCAGTTTTCCCGAGGACAACGAAGAACAAAGAACCGCGTCCGAGGACCTATTGTTCCCTTTGTTATATGTCCTCGGACGGTTTGCAGTGTAAGCCCATGGTTACCTTACACACTGGTACTTACATGTACACGTACATCAGTATCCAACTGAGCACCCATGGAGTATTAGCACAGAGGATAGCTCCAACATATTCCAACAAAATGAGTTGTATTCATCAAACATCACAAAACAGGACAGGACAAACTTGTACTGGTACATGTCCACTCATGGTCTACAGACCAACACTGACAGGGCAGAATCATGCAATACAAAAATACGGTACTCTCCCTTTTTTATTTTGGTTCAATAACTTGTTTAAACGCACACATGTACACACATGTCACTGACAAGCTCTATATTGATGGAAGGTTGTACCCAGTTTTGTGTCTTTTATATTAAAACAGTAACAACAAAAATGAGGAGATTCGCTCGACTGATGTTGAGGAATTCAGAAACATTTTCTGGATGGTTGACTCTGCGTGTCAGTGTAACGGCAGGACGTACATGTACACTATATATAATCTCCTCCAAACATGCCAATAACAGATTGTGGTAATTAGGTGCATGGCAAATGGGTACTGAAGGGGAACCAACCTACATGAAATTACATCTTGTTTACAAGTACGTGTACACAAACCAATAAAACATCACCATATGGACTTTATCCAGTATACACTCATTCACACACAGAAGGAATCAAGAGATCTATGTGAACATGTATATACAGAAAACAACCTATGGAAGTTTTAGCTAATTTGATCCAAGTGTGTCCTTTACAAGAAAATTTTTTTTTGAAAAATGCACTCAGATGTTCCACGTTCATTCTAAGGCTGTGCCAGGTATCCGGGTACCTGGATACCCGACCGAAACTGTCATTAACCCGGTTCCATTGTTCGGTTCCAAAGTAGGAATCAAGAGATCTGTGTGTATACAGAAACCAACCTATGGAAGTTTTAGCTAATTTGATTTGAGTGTGTCCTTTACAAGAAAAAAAAAATGCGAAAAACGCACTCAGCTGTTCCACGTTCGTTCTAAGGCTGTGCCGGGTATCCGGGTACCTGGATACCTGACCGAAACTGTCATTAACCCGGTTCCATTGTTCGGTTCCAATTACCCGTAAATGACTACTGAAATTTTTGACTGAATATTTAAGTCAAAAAGTCTCTGAATTTTTGTTAACTTTTTTTGTGTGGGGAATAGGGATGCTATAAGTCGTTTTTATTATGAAGGCGGGAATTTATTACATATAGTCTTTACTTAATTTATTACAGTAAGTCCACATTTATTATGACTCGAATAAAACATGAGAAACTTGTGTTCTTATTGGTTACTTTATACATTTGGGAGTATTTATGTATTTTTACAAATTGTTTACAGGTACCCAGAGATTTCCCACTTTAGATATCCGGTTCCTGAAATAACCGAAAGGGCACAGCCCTAGTTGATTCTCTCATGGAATTTTCATCTTAAGTGAAGTTGAAGACTCAGTTGGGCAATTATTTTGTCTAATTTTAAAAGGTGCATGTGTCTGACTGATAGCACCTTAGATGGCAAGATTTCAAGAGATGCATGCACGTGTAACATGGTCAATTACACACCGAGAAAGTTCAGAGATCATCAATCGTGTATGGTGGCCTTAAATATCATGATTACAATCGACTTTCAATGCATTGTGTTCACCATGATGCCATGTCCGAGGACAAACAATGATGATGCACTAATGTGTGTGCAATGCATACACTGTACTTCCATGTCTGTCAATGAGTTTCCTCCTTGCCCTTTCTTGTCTTTTTTTTCTTGCTTCATTTCTCTGACAGCACTAATATACTGATATATTTTTTATTACTACAGTATGGTAATTTTTCAAGAGAGTTGCATGTATAATCTAGTGCATTACTCACACTGTATTAACCCTTCTGTGACTGAAAGGGTCAAAATCAGTCAAAATCAGTCAAAATCAGTCAAAATATTTATATACACTCACTGGCCAAAAGTATTGCAACATGAATTTGTACAAGACATTGCCTAGACGGATGGCCGCAATTATCAGGTCACGTGGTTACCCGACAAAGTATTGAAGGACTTTGTTTCCGAGCAAGAACAGTAAAAAAGAACATTGACTTCAAAACACAGGCACTTTCAAGATGTCTTAAGTAGTGTAAATAAAATAAAATAAATTATTGTAACACAGTTCTCCAAACTGAACTTTGGTGTGAATTTCAATGTTGCAATACTTATGGCCAGTGAGTGTACTTGCCAAGGTACATGTATATATCTAGTGCACTGTCGAACACTGTCAAACCTTATATGTAGTTTGACTGGTAAAAGCATTGTCTTGTATTGTTCAGGGTGGTCAAAATGACAGTAAAAAAAACAGTCAAAAATGCCCCCGTGTGCACATTTGGGTCAACAGTCAACACAGGCAGTTGACTGATTTTGACCTCTATAGCTACTTTTGTACTTGCCACTAAAGTGCAGCTATAGTAGGAGGGTTAACCCTTGTATACATGCAGTCTCCAAAATGCCACAAAAACAAAACTGCTGAGTACACAATGCTTTTTCTATGCATGCCTTAAAATATTGCATACTGTACACAAGAATGGTACATGGATACCCCAAAATGCCCCTGGGTCTGGGACAAAAACAAAGTGTTCTGACCTTCACACAGTATGTGTATACCCCAAGTTACTGCACTGGTTTATTTCAAGTTAACCTTGCAATGAAACAAAGCAGGTGGCTGCTTCAGTTTACCTCATCTCTCTGAAGAGCCTTGGGGTATGCCATTAATCTTTAGATAAGAAAGCGTGTACCTCAAAATGTCACGGTTGTGACATTTTGAAGTATGGGTCCACTTTGTAAAGAACAACACTTATAATAGGAGGGTTAATGAAAAATACCAATCTTAGTGAACGGGGTAATAAACAAGGGACTGTCTAGCAAAAACCCCTTGCAATAAATACAGCGTGAATGACTCATACTGTTCAGGGTTCCCTTATACTAGCAATGTACAGGACTTGTTATAAGCCATGTGACTTGTTTACACTTTACGAGAACCAGGGTGATGTTCCGCCAGGCAAAAGTGTCTGTATTTGTATGCAGAGTTTGTACATTTTGTACTTCTCCACATACTTTTTATTTTATTTTCAGATGAATAAGATTTGAGGTGTTAGTGCCCTACTAAAAATAAATCAAATTAAGAATTTATTCTGCTGATGCAGTTGTATCTCAAAATATCAGATGCTATGGTTTCTTGTCATAGACCAGTGTACATTTTGTGCCGCGTGAATTTTGACCTTCGGGGCTCTTTTGTAAACATGTGATGTCATTGGGTCACATCGTCTACACCCGGCGTGTGTCAGGCATACTGCGCTGTAAATACGCCTCTGTACTGCAGTGCGCATTGTGCAACTTAGCCGAAGCATCAGTGCAGTACACATTAACCCTCCTATGTACAGTGCAGTTGCCACAGAATTGTCAGACCTTTCAAAACCTTTCAAGTTTGCTGCACTGAAGGGTTTTGAAAGGTGAGAAAACTGTCTGACAAAAGGGACCTATGAAAGGTTTCGAAAGGTGTAACAACTCTCTGAACAAACTGGTGTTGAAATGTTTCAATACCTTTCAAAGGGTATTGAAAGGTGTGGTTGTTCAGTAGCAACAAATTCTGGAGGGTTTTAAAGGGTTCATAATTATTGATAGCCATTTTGGCCCGTAAGCAGATTTTGAAAGGTTTTGAAAGGTCAAACCATAGGAGGGTTAAACAGATCAAGAACTAGCTAGCTGTATCCCATGATGTACCAAACTTGTTTGCTGTGTAGAAATGCGCATTTTGCACATAATGCATTAGACTTGGTTATAGAAAGCTGCAACACTTAGTGTATACATGTACAGCTGCATATCGTCACATCAGGGTAACAAAGTCGTATCTCCAAAAAATGCACCAAGGTCTTATGTGCAATAGTGCATAAATGTGCATACATTTTAAAGCAATTCAGTGCAACAACGTCGTATCTTCTTCAAAAGGTTTTGCGTGTTCATCCTGGATATGACCTTGTTGCACTGAGCAAAATCCATGTCTGCAACAAGGTCGTAACTATGATACGACCTTGTTGCACTGATGGGATGATATGTACTGTAGGTATGATACTACACGTGTATGTGCATGGAGGAAGGAAAATACTCAAATCACTGACACCTCACTGACAACTCACTCACGGTGACACCCATTTCCTTAACAAACTTTACCATCATTTGCTGTAATCAGAAATGACAAATGTGTCACAAGGCCATCCAGGGCTTTGGTAAATTCCAATATTTGTCCAGGGATGACAGGATACAATGTATTTATAACTCTGCATCACTTACCCTGTATGTATGCGACCAGGGTAAGGCCTCAAAAACCTCCCCGTGAGTGTTACCCATTATGGCATCATCCACTTCCGGTATCTCTCGATCAGTCTCCGTCATCACAGTTCACACTCGATCAATACTTCATCAACTTTCACTTTCCTTTTCTTTCTTTTTTTGAAATTAAAAAAAGGTTACGCACTTCGGGACGCTCTCTGGATTTACAGTTGAATGCTTTCACTGGTGAACTCAACAATCTTATTGTACTTTTGCAATAGCAAGATGAGCGTCCTGTACTGATTTATTGCACACACTCTAGAAGATGAAGCAATAACAGAAACATTTGATGGTTACATGTACAACAACGGTATCAAGTGATTTAGCATGACCTGGATTGAAGCTGCAATCCCCAACAAGTCCGTGTTTCATTCGACTATATAGCAACACGATGTGTATCCAAAAACTGCTGTGTACTAGACAGCCACATTTATAAAGTTTCCTCTCTCAAACATGTGAAAGAAATCAAATACTTCTTGCTTCAGAAATCAAATTCTAGCCTCAACTCAACTCCTTGGCATCATACATGTAGCTCTGAGGATCAATTCTCACGAGCAGTCCTCCACTACCGTGGTGAAAAATAAATACAAATCCCCTTCTGTGCACGCTCCTTTGGAGTTGATCTCAATTGTTTCTGAAGTGATTCATGTTCTACAAAAGTGTTAAATCCAGCAGAGCTCCATTTTGAGTTTGTATGGATCCATTTAATTGACTGTATCCAGAAAGTCCTTGAGGAGATACAAGTACAACTTACACTGAAGTGCCTTGTTTGAGATCCTGGCAACATGTGTACTCAAGTAATCCCTAGTTAAGATGAAGAGTTGAGACGCCCTCTATGACCGGCAGGTTGGGGAGTCATTATGACACCAACACAGGGTCACAGCCGGTCAATCAGAGTGTCCAGCATGTCCCACCAAAACAAAGAACCCATCAGCAAACCAAAAACTAAACGAGCGTGAAGACTATCTGAAACTGCACGTAAGCACTGGTTAGCTACATGTACAATCTAACGACACCACCGGGGGGGTTTCCTAATTTGTGACATCCTAATTCTCTGTACTTGGCGCAAGGTTCACTCAGACCGATTCCTAAAAAAAAGCGAGCAAGGGTTACACACATGGAGAGAAATCCCTGTGTCACCAGTCACCACAATGCACTTGTTGCACGCTAAACAGCTGAGGGGAATTTGCTTGCCCTAAGTTCCTAAAAATGGGTGACTCATTTGTTTAAGAGTGAACATGGCCAGTCATTGGGGGGGAAGTGAGGGTGCCGGTCCAGAAGCCCGACACTAATTGGTTCGGTACTTCATCAGAGAATAAAACCAGAAGTTTACTACAACTGTACATGAAGCGTGACAGTCATTGTGTTTTGTTGTCCACAGCAATGTCTCCAGTTAAAAATGTCTCTAGTACATATGTAGTATTCCACAGACTACTGAACAAGGTCCAAAAAAGAAGTAATGCATTCTGTATTCACGATCAGATGGTGTGCAAGTGAGTTAGCACGCATCATGCACTGTTGTAAGCAAGACGATAAACAGTGTGTTGTGAGACTATGCTGTATGTTTTTTTGTTTTTTTGGGGGGGGTTTTTTTTTTTTTTTTTTTTTACGCAATTCACCCCACACAAGGCCAATGGCCACTCCAAGGTGGGGGCTACTAAGTCATTGAGTTGTTACAACGACTCCACACTGAAGAAACCAGCCCCTCGCACCGAAACAAGACAAGTTAATAACCAGCCTCTTCACGGTGCGAATAGGACTGGGAGGGGTAACTAGTCCAGAACAAGGCAGTTATTAAACTGCCTCTGCCCCTATAAGCAATTATGGTTAAGTGTCTTGCTCAAGGACACAAGTGTCACGGCCGGGATTCGAACCCACATTCTGCTGCTAACACCAGAACTTGAGTCCGAGCTAGACCGCTCGGCCACGACACTCCACATGTACGTACACGTAGCACAATCATGTCTAGTTTGTGTCACGTTTAGACACATGTAGCTAGCCGCATCATGTAGCTTATCCCATGATGCCCTCATGCAAACAAGGCAAACTCTTCACCGTGCCCGTTGTGCATCTGTGCACATTTGGAATACAATGCCATGGACTTGGTTATAGAACATGTGGGCTTGCACACTTGGCATAGGGGATAGACTTCTGATAAAACGGTTAAATACAAAATCAAACATACATGTACATCCATATATGACATTTAATGTCAAATACATGTACATGTACAAACAAAATTATGTCAGCATGTGTTTTTATCGGGCGGGCGGGGGGGGGGGGGAGAGGGAGGAGGGGGAGGGGGATAACCTCTTCAATGGATGTAGCAAAAACAAAAACAGTGAGCATGTCTCATTACACATTGTTAATTTCAATGTTGTTGTTTGGCTTTATAAAACAATTTACAGTTCAGGCAAAGGCAGTGGGCCCACTCGGATCAAAACTAAACATTTAAGAACCAACCAAGACCAGCGTGTCAAAACCACATGCTATTTAACCCTAACCTTCCCAAATCCTCCAAAATCCTCTTCGCTAAAGTGAAGGATTTTGAAGGGTTGAGGTTAT
Organism: Zoroaster sp. YZ-2022; assembly: GCA_029582265.1. Classification (NCBI taxonomy): domain Eukaryota; kingdom Metazoa; phylum Echinodermata; class Asteroidea; order Forcipulatida; family Zoroasteridae; genus Zoroaster; species Zoroaster sp. YZ-2022. Next base: position 17,226,060 of record CM055828.1, on the reverse strand, counting down.
TAGGCATACTTGCCTTTCCATGGTACATGTACATCCATGTTTGTTGTAGTGATTGCAAGGTCAGTGCTTGGGTCAGTGGACACTGTTTATTGCTCCATGCATGCAGGGAGGGTTCCTGGCCATGTACATGTATCACAGATTAGAAACACATGTGTGCATGTACATGTTATGTGCTTGCTTTACTACTGAAGGATTTTGGAGGATTCAGGTTATGTGTAAGCAAATGGGCCTAGGGAGTTAAGGTTAATGTAAGCATGTCTAACTACATTATTTGGGCTATTTACTGCCTTAAATCTTGAAGACATGTACAAACTTAACATATCCGCTATGTTTTGTTTTGTACTTAGTGACATAACAGGTGTATTTTAAAGAGGGGCTCTAAGGTCAAATTTAGTTTTGTGATTTTCCAATAACTAGACACTATGAAAATCTCCTCGGTTAAAATATAAAGAGTCTCGGTTAAATGTATTTTTAACCGTGTTTTAACCCATGTTTAACCCTTTGATTTCAGCTGGCTATTCAACCGCATTCTCACACCGCATTTTAACCGAGTGGTTCCCTGCCAGGATTTCCTTTGTTATTCATGACTGTAAACCTTTGTTCAATGTGATAATGAGGATGCAAGTTTAACCATAGTTTAACCGAGTATAAAACGTAACAGTACAACTTGCATGCAAGAGGTGATAAAGAGATTAAAAACACTTACAAAGTGTCTGTAAATTTCCAATCTAAAAAACACTGGTATACAACAGGGGACATGCACGCAATTTGCTCAGAATACCACTGACCTTGCCCATATGAGAATAGGTGTCTGTGCTGAGAATGGGTTGGCGTGCTGTGATAGGCGTACGTGATAGGTGTATATTTAGGTATACTTGTTAATCTGTTTTTCATCGGAAAGGGGATACGTTTAGAATAATAATTATACAGTATATCAAATTCTGGAGTGTCGTGAATAATGAAACGCAGGTCTCGAACAAAGACATATTGACCCAAAATTGTGGATCATCCCACCATGATGTATAACAACGCGTGATTTCGGTCCGGAGGTTTCCTGACTGCTCCATTGTTGACCCTTTTGTATCCATACAGTTAATTTGACGTTCTAATTGGATTATGGTGGCAAAACTACACTTTATTTACAAATCTTAATCCACTGGGCCATAATTTCTTCATTTTTAAATACACTAGAATCGGGAAATTTCACTCAAAGATTTATAAACACGAAAAACTCGAAAGGGAATTCCTCACAGAGAACGCAGTAACACTGCACATGTATACATGTACACGTACGTACATCACATAATATACAATGTATACATGCATACATACGTGTACCACGTGCAACCCGGTAGTGCTGAAATTTGTGGGCATTGACAATTATGTAGTGTTTGATGATCATGTGCCTATTTCTGCGCATCGTGATTGGATAGATTTGCATAGTAGCAAATTTATGTTGTTCTTATTGGCTGTAATATAATGCATTGACTACCAAACTGAGGTATGTTGCGGGCCAAACAGGTACTTACAATAGGACTTAAAATAACAATTCATCCATCGGGGTTCCTAATTATCATGGGTTGTTTTAATAATCTTTGCCGAAGAACAAGGATACGATGAGGACCAGTAAACGTAAGCCTCGACTGTCGGGATAAATTGACCCGCTCTGGGGCTCAAAAACAGATGATTTTATAAAACCGTGGTTTTATTTTTGAAAACCGGTATTTCAGCGGTATTTTTGGCGGTATTTCGGGTAAAAATCCTCCACTTTATTATTATTAAAAAGTAACTACATGTATAAATATAAATAAATAAATGTTTGTAGATATCATGCATCCTACTTTTCTTTAAATTCTTTGGTCAGGTGATGTACGTGTACCTGTAATTTAGATTTGCCCTTGCGTGTAAAATACTGATTGTCACCAAACAAATTATCGTCCAAGGAATTACATTCTCATCCAGCGCGCTATTTTGATCTAGTCATTGGAAGGCACTCAGGGTATGCGAGTTAGCTTGCGTGTGCAATGCCCTATGCATATAGCGTAACAAATTTTTCTATTGGTCAACGAGAACAATACGCCGTCATATAACCAATATAAATATTAGATTACGCGCTGTGTACAATGCCTATAGGGCGTAAACGTTTTCTTATTGGTCGACGAGAACACATACCTTGTCATACAACCTATAGAAATATTTGTTAAGCGATTTGGATCATGTTACTCACAGAATGTGAACAAAGGCCTCGATATCATGACTTTTTTTCTTTCTTTTTTTTCAGTTGAAAACAAGCGTAAACCAAGGCTATGAGAGTATTGAAAGAGATAGACGGAAAGAAGGATGAAGTTAAGCATACTGATCAACACCCGGCATCCACCCAGCCAGTACGGTTGCAATGTACAATGTACAATGTATAATTATGTACTCTGTACAGTGTACATGTACATTGTACAAGTACTGACATTAGTCGGGTGCCAGTGTGACGAACGAGTTGACTGCACCATCAGCCCAAGTTGGGCCCGGTTAAAAAGCTTGCCTTGTCGGCACACTGGTGATGCGCGTGATTCACTCGAACTCGTAGATGTGCAAGTCTTCGTACCTTTTTTTCTCCATAACAATTTATTTTGTGCATGTAGCACCTTGAAATTTTCAGACATGATGTGAACTTCTGTCCTGATATAATGACTTTTTATTTTTTAAGCTGAAAACATGTGTAAAAATTTTTGGGGCAAAAATACTGAAAATAGGATTGGAACTACTCCGAAGAGTATAATTCTTAATTTTTTTCAATTTTCTCCATAACAATTTATTTTGTGCATGTACCACGTTGAAATTTTCAGACATGATGTGAACTCCTGTCGCGATATCATGACTTTTTGTTTTTTAAGTTGAAAACAAGCGTAATCATTTTTGGGGCAAAAATACTGAAAATAGGATTGCGACCTACTCCAAAGAGTATAATTCTTAAATTTTTTTCAATTTTCTCCATAAAATTTTATTTTGTGCATGTACCACGATGAAATTTTCAAACATGATGTGAACAAAGGCCTCGATATCATGACTTTTTGTTTTTAAAGTTGAAAACAAGCATAAACCATGGCTATGAGAGTATTGAAAGAGATAGGCGGAATGAAGGATGAAGTTAAGCAGATTGATCAACGCCCGGCATCCACCCAGCCAGTAACGGTTGCAATGTACAATGTGCAATGTATAAGTATGTACCCTGAATGATTGTACATGTACATGTACATGTACTGACATTAGTCGGGTGCCAGTGTGACGAACGAGTTGACTGCACCATCAGCCCGAGTTGGACCCGGTTAAAAAGCTTGCCTTTTCGGCACACTGACGATGCACGTGATTCACTCAAACTCGTAGATGTGCAAGTCTTCGTACCTTTTTTTCTCCATAAAAATTTCTTTTGTGCATGTACCACATTGAAATTTTCAGACATTATGTGAACTCCTGTCGCGACATCATGACTTTTTGTTTTTTAAGTTGAAAACAAGCGTAAACCAAGGCTATGAGAGTATTGAAAGAGATAGACGGAATGAAGGATGAAGTTAAGCATATTGATCAACACCCGGCATCCACCCAGCCAGTTTTTATGTACTCTGTACATGTACATTGTACATGTACTGACATTAGTCGGGTGCCTGGGGAAAATGTACCGGGAAAGAGTGCAGAGTCCGAAGACTATAGTGGTTTACTCTGCAGTAGGCCTAATTCTATGTAAAAGTATTTCATAAGGCCAAAACAAATGTTGAGTTGCCCTCCAGTGAAAATATTTGAAGGGGGTCGGTCGGTCGGTCGAGATTTTTTTTTTTTTTTTTCCCTTGACTGTCATTTTAAGATTGAAATGCATTGGAATTGAAACCACATACATGTACCATGTTTTTCAAAGACAATGATCTAGTAGTATGCACAAGTACCTAAAGAATAAAAAGACATCACACATTCAACTTTATAATAATCTTTCAACAACTTGATTTGATTTGAACACGTGTAGATCGAGTCGCAATCGTTGACACACGTACAGTGTGGGGAGCCAGTGCACAACGTGTGAGGGCCATTTGATTTGAAAACGTGTAGATTGAGTCGCAATCGTTGACATACAAAACAGTGCGCGAAGCCAGTGGAAAACATGTGAGGGGCCATTCGATTGGAAAACGTGTAGATTTGAGTCGTAATCGTACACAGTGTGCGCGAAGGCAGTGCACCATGTGAGGGCCGGGGCCATTCGATTTGAAAACATGTAGATTGAGTCTTGGGTACCGGTAAATTTCAAGTGGAAAATTTCACAAATCAAACGTATTATTTTTTATACACAGAAAATTGGTAAGTTTCATTAATAAATAGACCTATGAATGACGGGGGGAAAAAAAAAAATGTTAAACCCGACCCGAGATTTCAGCACTTTTGGGTTGGTCGGTGGAGGGCAACTCAACATTTTTTTTTTGGCCTAATGCGGTGTCCAAGGACGGGAAAAACACTTTTCGTTGCCCGTACGTCTGCGACCGGACCCAGCGCTCGAATTAACTTCACATTCATTCCAGACCGTGCGTGAAGTTCGAGCGCTGGGTCGCAGACGGCAACGAATGTTCGAAATAAACAATTTTGCCCCGACAAAAACATGGCGCATATACCGTGAAAGGGTTTATTACACACACACACAAATATTCATCAGTCTCAGATCAGAGACAAAGTTGTCAGTGCTGCGCTGACTGACTACATGACGTCAATCCTAACCGGGGGACGGACTTTTTTTTTCTTCTTTTTTTGGCGCTAAAAATGGCCGGCCGCCGGAAAACAATGCAACAGACTAACACGACGGTAGGCACATTCCTGACTGGCGCGCGGCCGCCTACCCCAATTTCGAAATTCAGCCTAAGTTCGTATAGACCGCGGGCTGCGCTATGGGCACAACATGGACGATACTCTTTCGCGCATGGTTGAACAAACATTGACTGTTAAATCTTGGGCAAGCAGAGCCTTTTGTAATGGGATTATCTCTGTCAACAATGGATTAACTCACCTCAGAGTTAATGAGCAAGCCCTCAGTAGATCTCAGAACAGGTACCGAGTTTTAACCACATTTTAACAGACAATACAAAGGAATTTTTTAAAGGCGATTTAACCGTACACTAACACGGTTAAATTAAGGTTAAAATGAAGGGTACCCATAATTTAACCGTGTTTATTGAAATTTTAACCGAGCGAGATTTTCATAGTGAGAGTCCTTATTAAAGTGTGAAAAAATTACAAAAAAAATTAGTCTCTAACCTCACGTTAAAGTGATGTAAAATGTCATTTTATTTGATAACCTTCCTGTGTGAAATTTGTTAACATCCAAAGACAACAGTGACATCACATTTCAAATAAATGGATCTCTACATTTTTGTACGGTGAATTTGCAGTTCATTCCTGAATCTCCACAATATTTGATCAAATCGGCGTTGAAATTGACTTTGTGACAAACAAAAAATTCCTGTATGGAATGTTACAGACTCACTGACCGTAAGAAAATAGTGACGTCATGTTTCAAATATCGCTCTGAAAGGGTATCAAATAAAATGATATGTTACACCACTTTAAAGTGAAGTTAGAGACTTGTAATTTTTTTCACACTTTAATAAGGACTATCTATTGGAAAATGAGTGCATCACAAAACTGAATTTGACCTTAGAGTGCCTCTTTAACAGTTATATGTACATGTATATGTATATGTATATGTACATGTACAGTTGTACATGTACAGTTGTATATGTACATGTATATGTACATGTACGTGGCAATTTTGTTTTAAATCTGGAAAATACATGTATTAATTCCTTGAAGAAAGGAAAACAACATGCTATTATTATGTAATTACGTAATATCAATTGATTTAATTTTGCCCTACACCGACGTGTGTATAGCACTGTATGCTCAGTGCTTTCCGAGTGTCTGTGAAAAAACTACACAGGCGACTCGGGCGGGATTCGAACCCACGACCTCCTGCTTACTAGTGCAGACACTCGGAAAGACTAGTGCAGACACTCGGAAAGACTAGTGCAGACACTCGGAAAGACTAGTGCAGACACTCGGAAAGCACTGAGTATACAGTGCTATACACACGTCGGTGTAGGGCAAAATTAAATCAATTGTTTATCTCCCGACGCAAGAATTTCACCAATCTATATATGTACATGTGTAATATCAAATGAATTTTATCAAAATGATTGTAAAAAGCATGTTTTAAACTTTGACACCTTATTGAATGCATTTGTGGACTAAATTATTGTTAACCCATATCCGCCGATCTACATGATAACCCGTAGATATGTAAAACGCAACAAACGCCGACCTACGTGATTTTCCGTACCGTGTTTTTGTCCAATTCCAATTTACGACGTTTTTCCCAATGACTGTATTTCATGATTATAGATATGAAATTAGACAAGTCTGACATCATAATAAAGTGCATGTTCTCCTCTTTCCATCAGTATATAATGTGTCTGTGTCAGTGATTGTAATATTCTCTAAATAAGGAATCTTTCTGATTGTGTGCAAAAACAATGTATCTCTGTGCGGGGGCTTAGGCACATACAGTCTTTTGTGTGTTTACATGGTTAGGTATCTCTGTGCGGGGGGCTTAGGCACATACAGTCTTTTGTGTGTTTACATGGTTAGGCAGATATGGGTTAAAAGACACCACACTACTGACAAATATTTTGTGGAATATAATAACACTGTACATTGTACATAGTGTACAATGAACACAACTTGCTGCTTACTGATGAATAAGAATGTACAGTATGGATGACTCATACAAGGATGTATCTGCATCTAATTACTCTTTCACCTAGACTGACATGTATGAAAACAAACTTTTTCAATGAACAGAAGGGAGCCCTCTTGTGGTCAGATACGTGTATGTATGAATTCTGAAATAACATGAACTGCATGTACATTGTACATGTACATTGTAGTCTGGTGATTGCCAACAGTTTCATTAATATTTTCAAATACTTCAATCTTTTTGAAGATCAAATGTTGAAAACTATTTTTAATATCACTGGGAATAAAACACTGGGAATCGGGTATTTGAAGCTCTCGGCTCCAGAACCGACGCTTGCGGGTACCCGGTTCATTAAAAGAGTGAACCGCGGTTCTGATTCTCAATTTGGAATCGGGTAGAATCGGGTACCCGCCGGAACCGCCCAAGCCTAATCAACATGCAGTAAAACGGTACCCCAGTTGGTGGAATTGGTACAATGGCAAATGCAAAGCATCCCTGGCTTGGCTATACACGGACAAAAACCAACAAAAGCAGCCCAGTGGAATTTGGTACACATGGCTAGATGATCTTTTCGCTGGTCTATACTATGGAGTACTGAATCCATCAAAAATCAGGCAAAACCAGGATACGGATTTTGGAGGATTTGGAGTAGTTCGGGTTTTAAGGTTTGGAATTTACATGTACATCATGTACATGTGCGATCATTCTGTTCAATCTACATGTATGTTCATTTCTCATGATGAGAAAATGATGAATATTTCAATAAATAAATAATTTTGTATAACAAATGGACAAATAAACACAAATCAAACATCTAGGGTTAGAAGCTTGAAACTGATTTCAAGTCAGATTTGAAATTGAAGAATAGCTAATTTCTTATACATGAAACAAAATATGATGAGTAACGTTCAATACATGTACATGTAGATAGGTTTCAAATTGACGTCACACAATGCGAAATCAGCCATCTATAAGGGCAATTTCAATGCACTTTTGATCACACATGCAACTGGCATTTTGCCCCAAGTACCATAACATCGTACAAGTATTGTCAAATAACGTGCATCATTGGTCAGTCAAGTACTCTTTACTGCACAGGTTAACACGCAATAGAAGGCTTGACACGGCTTCAACCCAAATCAACGTCACCCGTAAAGATGGCGTCTATCGAAAGCTATCTATAGGAAATGATTAACATCTCACCCTTCTCTCCTCTTCGTCTGGGCTTGGCGGTAGTTCATGCTCTCTAAAATATCAAACAGAACATGTCTTACAATGATGAATAAAATTACAAAACAACATTTATTTAATTGCTGCTCCAAAGCTACATTCAGAGTACATCTACATGTACACATGTATAATCCAGGTTTTGGCATACAATATTAGAAAAACAGGGTGTTTAACTTTAACTTACAATACATTAACCCTCCTACTTCTGGTACCTTTTTCATACAAGTTGATGCACCATTTGAAACCATTCGCTTTTGTGGTTTTGAATGGTGAAATACATGTAACTGTGTACAGTATTGATTCCCCCTAATGGTTTTGAATGGTAGGTCAGCTAATACAAAACCTTGTTTGGATCTTTCCAAATGGTAGTACAGCTAATACAAAACCTTGTTTGGATACTTCTAAGTGGTGAATCAATGGACCCTCTATGCATTTGAATGGATTTGAATGGTAGTAAAGCTTGCTACCAACACTGTTCAAATGGTATCACCATGTGTGTACAAAACCAATGGGCATTTTGGTAAGTGGAAATTTTGAATGGTTTCAAATGGTCAAACATTAGGAGGGTTAATGTGCATTACAAATAAAATAGGGTGTTCATTTATTAATTTAACAAACAGCACATCCAAAGGGCACCCTAAGGTACTGCTGGCTAATGCTACGTGTATAGATACATTGCACATGCTGCCAGATTTGTAGCGCAATGAGATAAATTAAACAATTACCATCTCTGCCCTCCCAGGTCCCCATTTAAGTATGTACTCATGGATGAAAAGAAGCAATTATAAGTAAGAGTATTGCTCAAGGACACAAGCACCACAGTCGTAGGCTTGGGCGATATTGATTTTTTTCATACATGATATATCATCAAACATATATCGCGATTTTCGATAATATCGCGATTATTTTTTTTTCACGCATGAGTATTTTAGAGCCGATTACCCATATACACTCGTCACAATAAATTGCCAGGGTTCTCCCCACGTACAAGCTAGCGTATCGGCCCGATACGCAAAGAGTTTTGGCCGATACGCTGCCGAAATTGCCGATACGCACTTTTTTCACCCGATACGCACTAAACATGTCAGTATGTGTGTCATTACACAGCGCATCCACTGGAATTCACATCACAGAAAACTCGTAATGAGACATGAATGCAGGCTATACTAATCGCGTATTGCCACCATATTTATACAACGATTCACTTAGGAAACTGATTCCCTCTCCCAGACTCATTAGAAAGGCGCTTCTTTTCCAAAGACGGGCACCAGTGAAACCACAGTCAAACCACAGTTAAACACGACCCCCCAAAAAGTATGAATATGCAACATAATGAACATTTTCATAACACTCGATCAAACAGCCAATGAAAAAAATATAAAATTGGTACTATGCAAAATTATCCAATCGCGACGTGCGGAAATGGCACGTGATACGGCCTGAATATAACCATGAACCATGTGCACACTGCATGCATTGCACACACAGTCTACAGCTGACTGCACGGACGGCGGACATACCCTGTGTATGTACATGTACGTGTATGTGTGAATTATACATGTTCATGTACACTGCACATGCAGGGGGAATTCCCTTTCAAAACTTTGTGTCGATAATTATTGTTTATGGGATCGGGAGTATAACGTTATGTCTTTCAATTTCAAGTTGCTACCATAATTATTTGAAAATGATGAAATATGGCTGATGTGTAAATACATGGATTTGACAAAGCTGCCCGCAAAGTGTCGGCTGGCCGTGAACGAGACGTGACTGCTCGCAGATGCAGAGCGTGCACTTTGCTGTGATGATGACGCCGTCTGGTGGTGGATCGTAAGCAACTTATTGGCTCAATTGCGCGGCATATAGCCGCTAAATAACATAAACATTTCTTTTTAAAAATGGGCGAAAATCAATGTTTTTTATCTAGTTTTCGGTACAGAATTAGACGACAGGAAATGTATTTAACCCATATCCGCCGATCTACGTGATAACCCGTAGATACATGTATGTAAAACGATACCAACGCCGACCTACGTGATTTTCCGTACCGTGTTTTTGTCCAATTCCAATTTACTACGTTTTTCCGATGACTGTATTTCATGATTATATATATGAAATTAGACAAGTCTGACATCATAATAAAGTGCATTTTCTCCTCTTTCCATCAGTATATAATGTGTCTGTGTCAGTGATTGTAATATTCTCTAAATAAGGAATCTTTCTGATTGTGTGCAAAACCAATGTATCTCTGTGCGGGGGGCTTAGGCACGTACAGTCTTTTGTGTGTTTACATGGTTAGGCGGATATGGGTTAAATCAGAAGCAAGTTTTTCGTTAAAAATGGCCGGCGGGTATTAAATGGAAGATATTAAGTGGAGGATATTAAATGGACACTCCACCATGCGATGCCTCAAATCTTATAACCTATTATTTATATTATGTTTTTTTTAATTTCATATCTTCATATAACTTTCACAGTAAGGTTTAAATAAAATTAATAACTGATTTAAAACTACAAAATCAGAGGCTTTCTGGTAAATTAGAGTGTGGAAAAAATGTATGACTGAAAATGACAGTTGGCTTACCACAGAAGTAGTTCGATTTTGTTTCTCACTTCCGAAAGCTGAAAATACTTCCCTAAGTTTTTTTCCATGGAATTTCTAACCCAACTGACAATCGATGAATTTTTTAATCGCGATATATTTTTTTCTTCGCGATATATTTTTTTTTTCATCGGAATATTTTTTTTTCATCGCGATTTGCCGATATCTCAAGAATTTGAAAAGTTCTCGATATCATAATCGATTAAAACAAAATATCGCGATATTTGATATTATCGTGTCATCGCCCAAGCCTACACAGTCGAGCCAGGATTCGAACCCACATTCTGACTACTCAAACTGCATGTACAGCAAGAACTGAGGGCGCTGTTCAGCTGCTGCCATCGTCTATTTTTCTGTGCATGTTTTGTATCATGTTTTCGTCTTTTTACCAACGAGGGTGTCTCTTTTAATTAATCTGCTGGTTGGAATATGGAACTGTGAGTACCTAACAATGTTTCAGTATAATATACAGCTGAAACTTCGAGCAGGATTCGTCCAAATAAGACTGGTTTTACTCAACATTTTGCTATGTACTGTTGCCGATTCTGTGTGTGCTTATGTGCATGGGCGGATACACTATTATGTACATGTATTGTAAATATTAATTTTTGTGATCATAAGAGGACACTTACCAGTAGTCGCCCTTTTTACCTCGCCCTTTTTAAATAACTTTAAATAATTTTAATGTCAAAATGTCAAACGTCAAAAGAAATGGTTTATGATGTTTTTGTGTTTTAGTTAATGCAGTTTTCTTGCTAATATTACCTTTTTATAATGCTGTGTTTGTTTATTATTTACATTTATTGTTCTGGTTTAATCTCTTTTTAAAGATTTTTTCTTTGTATGATAGTTTTTATGTAATCTGGCCGCAATTCAGCTGTTGGCTGCGATGGTCGATTTTAAATAAACCATTTATAATAATAAGACAACTACATGTATCAGATTGCAAATTTTAAAAAAATAATAAATCCTCCCATGGAGGGGAGAAATTGCAATGACTGGGAAAGATATGAAGTACTTACTGTAAAAAGCCATATTTATCAGTGACCCTATAAATGATATATGAAGCATCTTCCCATGGGTCAATCTTTGCTCCATCTTCACGACCCTGTTGGAATAATCAAACAAACAAAAAAATGGTCCAATTTTGAATTGCTTAATTTATAAGTAACACACAATTTGAAAAATAAAGCATTGACATGTAACATTGTGAATCTCGGTAGAAGTACACCTACAGTACTTGAATTAGTTAATTTCTTTACAATACAATTACACTCTGTGGCACTCATCTAGAGAGATTTAGAGGGATTTCTTCTAAATATGCCTAGCTTCAAAGACAATATTGACATTGGAAGCAGAAGTACACAGTACATGTACAATATGGGTACCTGTGAGGGCAGAGTTGGTTGATTAGCCCTACATGTATATGCGCTGTAATGGCAGCAATCGAGCTGTATACTCCCCAGGGAGCTGAGATGGTTTCAGGAATGATTTATGAGCCTTATGAGCAGGGGTAATAATATAATGCGCCTTGAGCACCACTCAGTTGGTGGATACGTGCGCTATATAAGTCCACACATTATTATTATTATTAATATTTATACAATGCTACATGTGTACATGGTATACAATGAACACTGCAGTACGGTACTGCCAGTATATATCATGTAAATACATGTATATATACAACATGAAGATGAAAAGAGAAAACTACAGCCAATAAAGTTATCAAAAACCCATTATGTACATGTACGTACGTATGCATGTCATTTCACTTTCAGTTCTCAAAAACAAAAACATGTACATTGTATGCTGTCCAATGTACAAATGTTTACAAGCTGTGTGCAGTACACATATGTATATTGAACATTGTGTACACATGATTGTAACCCGCCCAAAATTCGGGAGCTGAGAAGTCTGTCATCCAAGTTATTAAACAGAAATGGCCTTAACCCTCCTACACATGGAGGCCACTCCGATCCACTAAATTCTGTTCTTAAGCAACCTTCAGTACATACATGTACAAGCCTGCTGTCCTTGCCAAGTAATCTTACAAAATCAACTGTGTGTCACCCAAGGCCACTGTAAATGTTTGAACATATTAATATGGTGTGCAATGTATCAATGGGAGACCACCTTACCCTGCAATCTCAGTGGTGTGACAGTGCACAGAAGGGTAACCATAGGAGGCCACTGGCAACAGCTAATGGCTTGGAGTGGCCTGAATGGGTTGTTTAAAAAATTGCACTGATTGTAGGAAGGAGAAGATCTTAAACATACATGTACAAACATGCATCACCAATGCATTATTGATGCACAAGCTAGATTAGAACTAGAAGTACACAGGATGGTGGCACAAAATATTTTTGTTTACCATCTCAAGTATACAATGTATGTACATGTATATGTACATGTACAGTGTAGGTACAATGTACACATTGTAGTACAGTACATAAATGTACACAGTAAATGTACATGGTACGCTGTACAGGTAGTACATGTGCAATGCCAGTACATTTAGCATTCTCCATCATTAACCCTAACCCTCCAAAATCCTCTTTGCTAAAGTGAAGGATTTTGGAGGATTGAGGTTATTAGGCATACTTGCCTTTCCATGGTAACATGTACACCCATGTTTGTTGTAGTGATTGCAAGGTCAGTGCTTGGGTCAGTGGACACTGTTTATTGTTCCATGCATGCAGGGATGGTCCCTGGCCATGTACATGTATCACAGATTAGAAACACAAGTGTGCATTCATGTCATGTGCTTGCTTTACTACTTAAGGATTTTGGTTATGTGTAAGCAAATGGGCCTAGGGATTTAGGGTTAAGACAATGTATGCATCCCCATGTACATGTAATTATGCAATGCACTATACGTGTACATGTATGTCATGTATGTCATGTATGTCATGTATGTCATGTATGTCATGTATGGACATGTACATGTATATAATAATAATAGGAATTTATAAAGCACACACCAACCACCAAAAGGAGCTCAAGGCACTAATGCAAAGCAAAACTATAGAATTAACAAAACCAACTCAATAAATAACCATACAAGATAAACAAATACCTGTGTTGTAGTGTTGTACATGTAAACATGTACTTGACTACTGTACATCATTTATGTGCATATTAACCCTCCTACACATGGAGGCCACTCCGATCAACAAAATTCTGTTCTTTAGCAACCTTCAGTACATACATGTACAAGCCTGCTGTCCTTGCCAAGTAATCTTACAAAATCAACTGTGTGCCACCCAAGGCCACTGTAAATGTTTGAACATATTGGTATGGCCTACAATGTATCAATGGGAGACCACCTTACCCTGCAATCTCAGTGTGTGACAGTGCACAGAAGGGTAACCATAGGAGGCCACTGGCAACAGCTAATGGCTTGGAGTGGCCTGAATGGGTTGTTTCAAAAATTGCACTGATTGTAGCAGGGTTAACAAGTAAAGTAAGGAGACTGCTGTGCATACAATGTATGTTCAGTGAAGATTGTTTAGAGAAACACATTCATAATGTACTGTACATGTACATTAATTACAGTGTATAAAGAGTATACATGCACATGGTACTGTACATACATGTAACATGTACTACAAGTACATGTGCATGTATAAATGTTCATTGTACAGTATGCAATCAGTGCACTTGAGTACATACAGTATGTGTACACATAAAAAAGTACATGTACATGTACATGTACATCTACACTGTATGTATGTATGTAGTACATACATGTACACTGTACCTACATGTATGTATGTATAACAGCAAAAGAAACGTCACCCCTAAATTTTGATAAGTCTGAGAACGTGTTTAGCTTATGTGTCCTCAGACGTCATGCATGACAAATTTTGAGGTCAACCAAATTTGCCACATTGTGTTCGTGTTACACTCCATACTCATAATATTCTTCATTAAACAAATTATATTAATTATAAAATGAAAATAATAAATATTTTTGGGGTGACGTTTCTTTTGCGGTTATGTGTACATGTACATACATGTATGTATGTATGTATGTACATGTATGTAATACAAATATTTTCTTTTTTAATTAATGATTTCTGGAAATAAAACGGCAAATTTCACTTCAGTTTTATATAAAATATATGAAATATAAAACAAATAAAGATTGCTTATCAATCGTTAATCTTATGCTGTGATTTTGAACTGATCGCCCGACATCGTCATCTCCCAGCAGCATCTGTGATTAAAAAATAAACTGTCCAGAGAGCTACATGGCGCATTACTCACAGTTCACTGGGTTTACAAGACTACTTAATGGTTGAGATGAGACGGCATGGGATGATGATGCTACACAGGCCGTTAGCAGCGGGGACAAGGATGGGTCCTAGAATAGGGCCATCCTCCATGCCATCTTAAAGGGGCAGCTTGGGTCTCAAATCAGTGAATACATGGCAGGGAGAACAACCTAAAGATGAGTGACTGTATACATGTATGTAGGGCACAGATAGTGTCCACTCCCAGGGGAATCCTGCACTGTCGATGCTTAAAACTCATCTTATGTCACAACTCTTCAAAGATGATGTATATATTTGTAATTGCATTGTAGGTACATGTATCTCGGTACATAATTTTATTTTCCCTATGCTATCATTGTATATTGTTTGTATTCATGGTTTTCTTTGTTTCCGCGCCTTGAGCGCCCAGCAGGGTGGATATGTGCGCGCTAAAAATCTTTATTAGGTGTTCGGGTATGTGCCCGAAACACCTATTGTTTTTGTACGTTTTATTTTTTTACTTCTTCTTCTTCTTCTTCTTCTCCCCCGCGACTGTCCGCAAAAAAACACATACTTGCAAACTTCTCATGAACTTGAAACTTGGCATGTACTTAGAACTGAACAAGTACATGTAGATGAAACACGAGTTATGAGTGACCCCAATTTGACCTTACTTCCTGTCCAAACCGGAAGTCAAAGTTTAACATTTAACAAAATCATATCTCAACAACAACAAGAGGTAAATTCACAATTTTTGTAACATTGTACAGATCGTTAATTGTCAAAAAATATTTACAAAAAGGTGACCCCAATTTGACCTTACTTCCTGTCCAAACCGGAAGTCAAAGTTTAATATTTAAACAAATTATATCTCAACAACCACAAGAGGTAAATTCACAATTTTTGTACCATTGTACAGATCGTTAATTGTCAAAAAATATTTACAAAAAGGTGACCCCAATTTGACCTTACTTCCTGTCCAAACCGGAAGTCAAAGTTTAATATTTTAAAACAATCATATCAACAACCTCAAGAGGTAAATTCCCAATTCCTCCACCATTGTACAGATCGTTAATTGTCAAAAAATATTTACAAAAAGGTGACCCCAATTTGACCTTTATGTCCTGTCCAAACCGGAAGTCAAAGTTTAATATTTAAAAAAATCATATCTCAGCAACCACAAGAGGTAAATTTAAAAGAATTGCACCATTGTACAGATCGTTAATTGTCACAAAATATTTCAACAAAGTTGACCCCAATTTGACCTTACACCTCCCGAACACCTAGAGTTTGTGTCGAGACAAACTCTGAATCTCTAGTTATTATTATTATTATTAATGTTTATTCAAGATATTTTGTGTTTGCTCAAGAGACCAAAAATAAATAGAATTTAAAAAGCAAAGCAATTGTGAAAGATAATATCCTTATTTTAAAAAAAAATTATGAGTTCGGATAAAAAATTATATTGAGAAGGTACAACATTGGTATTTGTTACATGTACCATTCATCTCAATCCTCTAGCTTTCAAGAAATGTGTCATAAAACTAACATGTGAAAGGTTCTAGTATGAGGTGTTCATCATGGATAGAAAGGTCTTCCAAAAGTAGAACAGCTCTACACAAACACCCCCTAAAAAAATGTTCTGGAAATAACAATGACTCAGTCCAAGATCACAATGGCGTTGCATGTTTCACCTGGTACATGTACTTCATGTGTAACCTTGTTCCTTCAATCAACATGCAACATGCGTAAGGGAATAACAGTTTGTTGCGCGGTCTTTTACCGCAGGTTAACGACAGGTTTTGGGTGTGGTCACGGGCGATAAGGACTTTGGCTCGGTCCTTATCACCCGTGACCACACCCAAAACCGGTCATTAATCTGCGGTAAAAGACTGCGCGACAAACTGTTATTCCCATTCATAAATGCCTGTGTCGATTTCATATGCAAAATGTACAAACAATGTTCCGCCTGTGTAGTTTTTTCACAGAGACTCGGAAAGCACTGAGTATACAGTGCTTATACACACGTCGGTGTTAGGGCAAAATTAAATCAAAATGTCATTTTTGTTGAATAAAAGCCAAATATTTAGAAATGGGCAAATTCACGTTTTGGGGACACACGAAACACTTCCCAAGTACACGACTCCGGCACGTGATGCCAATCTTCGTCACTCTGATTGGTTGAAATCTACGCCGTGCGTCGCTTTTGTTGTTGATCGAAACAACTGAGTTACACAACAACTGAGTCATTTTATTTTGATGAAAACCTTTTAAAAACTAATTATACTACAAATATTTATACAATTATTTAGCAACAGTGGGTGTTGCACAGCATTCCATTGCATGGAATGTAAAGAGTCAATGTCCCTTTAAAAATGTAAAGTGCAATCTTGTACAACCATTAGCAGACTTACATTCTGCTGTGCCTCACTCACTTCATGTCAATAAATGAAACAACTGAACTGTGAAAGCTTCAGCTCGTTGCGTTGTGTTGCAAACGAGGACATGGTAAAAACGCATTCAGAAATTTGGATCGACAAATACAAACATTCATTCTAACATCCAAATTTTAAACAGTTCATTGTATAACCCTAACTTTCCTAAATCCTCCAAAATCCTCTTTGCTAAAGTGAAGGGATTTTGAAGGATTGAGGTTACATGCTACATGTACTTCTGTATGCTCTTTGCTAAAGTGAAGGATTTTGGAGGATTGAGGTTATTAGGCATACTTGCCTTTCCATGGCACATGTACATCCATGTTTGTTGTAGTGATTGCAAAGTCAGTGCTTGGGTCAGTGGACACTGTTTATTGCTCCATGCATGCAGGGAGGGTCCCTGGCCATGTACATGTATCACAGATTAGAAACACATGTGTGCATACATGTCATGTGCTTGCTTTACTACTGAAGGATTTTGGAGGATTCAGGTTACATGTATGTGTAAGCAAATGGGCCTAGGGAGTTAGGAAGGATCCAGGTTATGTGTTAGCAAATGGGCCTAGGGAGTTAGGAAGGATTCATGTTATGTGTAAGCAAATGGGCCTAGGGAGTTAGGAAGGATTCAGGTTATGTGTAAGCAAATGGGCCTAGGGAGTTAGGAAGGATTCATGTTATGTGTAAGCAAATGGGCCTAGGGAGTTAGGAAGGATTCAGGTTATGTGTAAGCAAATGGGCCTAGGGAGTTAGGAAGGATTCAGGTTATGTGTAAGCAAATGGGCCTAGGGAGTTGAGGTTATTAAAATTCTGACTTGCATGTACTTTCTAGAATATATTGTACCTATAGATGTACAATTGTATGTTTACAGTATACATGTTTAAGGCCTGTTTTTATAATAACTTGGATTATGGACTAACCGCCCAAAAATCTCAGAGGAAAAAAATAAGAAATTGCCACTGCAAAATCACAATTTCTGAAGGTAAAACAAAACATTTATAAATGCAGTGCAGTGGCTCTATTTGGACATTGTATGCATGCAGTGCATACGCATGCATCTGTACTGAGTATACAGTGCGCTTACCGCACCATAACGCGCTTACCGCACCATAACGCGCTTACCGCACCATAACGCGCTTACCGCACCATAACGCGCTTACCGCACCATAACTCGCTTACCGCACCATAACTCGCTTACCGCACCATAACGCGCTTCCCGCACCATAACTCGCTTACCGCACCATAACTCGCTTACCGCACCATAACGAACCAACGTGCCCTCCGCAATGCAAATCAAATAACTCAACCCAAATGCAAAACGAACAGATTCAGAGACAGTCCAGTTTCCTATATGATTTCTCTCATTAATTTAAATGCTAATTCTTTGTGATTTCTATTTTACATTATTATGTACATGTATTGTAAATATTAATTGTTGTGATCATAAGAGGACACTTACCAGCAGTTGCCCTTTTTACTTTGTTTTTTTACCTCGCCCTTTTTAAATAACTTTTTTTTTAAATTTCAATGTCAAAATGTCAAACGTCAAAAGAAATGGTTTATGATGTTTTTGTGTTTTAGTTAATACAGTTTTCTTGCTAATATTACCTTTTTATAATGTTTTTTGTTGTTTACAACTGACTGTGTTTGTTTATTATTTATACTCATTGTTCTGGTTTAATCTCTTTTTAAAGATTCTTTCTTTGTATGATAGTTTTTATGTAATCTGGCCGCAATTCAGCTGTTGGCTGCGATGGTCGATTTTAAATAAACCATTTATAATAAAAAAAATAACTCGCTTACCGCACCATAACTCGCTTACCGCACCATAACTCGCTTACCGCACCATAACTCGCTTACCGCACCATAACGCCGCCATCGCACCATAACTCGCCATCGCACCATAACCGCCATCGCACCATAACTCGCTTACCGCACCATAACGCGCTTCCCGCACCATAACTCGCTTACCGCACCATAACGCGCTTACCGCACCATAACGCGCTTACCGCACCATAACTCGCTTACCGCACCATAACTCGCTTACCGCACCATAAATCACTTCCCGCTTACATGTACATGTACCTGGCTGGAAATGTCCACGATACAAAAAAAACGTCCGATTACCACTCAATGAATCAACGATTGAAGGTACCCTCATAATAGGAGAATGCCCTTAATCATTTTGTTTTTTTGTTTTTTCCCATTACCCGCCAGGAGAAAAAATTTTCTGTAATTCAAGTAATTATAAACAAAACGGCCTCATGTGCATGTTACTGTGGAATAACATTTGACTAATTCTTGAAAATGATAGAGACAGAAAGATTTCAAGGGATATTTGATACTATCATTAATTGGGCGCCTGGCAGGTTTTACAAAAAACTGTCATCATAAAGTGTTTTTGAGAATACTAAAGGTACATGCATACTGTACACGTGTGTAGGCCTACATGTACATGTATGTACACTGCCTTTAAATGAGGAAGTATGTACATGTAGGTAAAACACAGCCACAGGACTTATAAGAACAGCTACAAGAATACCAAGAGGGTACCATGTAATATGATACTGTGTGCACTGTAGGGCAAGGAAAGTGGTGGTAATCAGTGAACACAGCCACTGGACTAACATTAACAATGTACATACTTTGTTTATATTGTTTGTATTCATGTTTTTTCTTTGTTTCCGCGCCTTGAGCGCCCAGCAGGGTGGATATGTGTGCGCTAAAAATCTTTATTATTATTATTATTATACTTTACAGCGAATACAAAATGTATGTAAATGCATCAATACTTTATAAGCATACATGTACCTGTATTATATTTCATATATCTATGAAAATTTCACATTATTTTATGACTTCAAGGGTCAAAATCAGTCAAAATGTTGATATACTTGCCGAGGTACATGTATCTAGTGCACTTATAAGTCAAACACTGTCAAACCTTATGTGTAGTATATGTAAGTACATTTACTGGTCAAAATGAGTCGACCATTTTTGACTGGTAAAATCATTGACTGATTTTGACCACTATAGCTGCTTGCCACTAAAGTGCAGCTATAGTAGGAGGGTTAATGAGAAAATTGCAAAAATACATTCAGAATCTTTGTTTGTGGAATTTCTGTCTTTGGATGACAGAAATTCATTTTGGAATTATTTCAATAATTTAATACCTCAGACAAAAAATATTTCAAGGGATGTTTGAAACTATTATCAACTTTACACCAAGTAAGTTTTACGCCAGACTGTGTTTTTTTTATGTTTCTTTCATAATAAGAATGCCTACGATGAAATTGAAATTGTTTGAAATTCAGTTCGGTTAACTGAGTAACTGAACAAAAAATAACTTGGTAACTTGGTTATAAAAATAACAGTACACATGTATGTGTGGTCTTGACTCTCCCCTTGACATAAAAAAAACAAGGGTGCGTGAATGACAATAAAAACAGCAACAATCAATGATTTATCACCCGACGCAAGAATTTTGTTACTTAATGCTAAATCATGGCTGCCAACTATTACAAATTTTTTGTAATGATTACTAATTTTTTCAGGAATTACGAAAGTACAAATTGATTTACATACATCTATGTAGTTCATGTAGGTTTTTTGTTTGATTTATTTGCAGTTGGTCATCTTGACCATCATTTTAGTTTTAACACAAATTGTTATGTCTTGGTCGGTTTCATTACAAATTGGAATTTTGAAATGTTGGCAGCTATGCTACATATATGTAAATTTGATTCTAGTCGACCTATCGTCACTGGGCGAGCTCGGTTGTCGAGAGGTTAAGACTACATGCAGAGCTGCCAACATATGATTTTGAAAATGAGGAAGATTTAATTTTCTAATCAGGAAGACTCAATCGAAGCAAGCGCAGCGAGCAAGCCCTTACGGGTGGGGTCCAGGGGCGAAGCCCCTGCGGGGGTCCAGGGGGCAGCGCCATGCTTCAAGATTTTTCGACGCCCATATCACACAAAATCTGCAATGACTTTAAGTTCTTCAACCTTTTGCTACTTTTATCTAGGTAGTAATAAATATCTATCAAAAGTTCATCTATTGGTAGTGACTTGGATGCCTTCTCGGCTGTATTGTGTAGCATATTAAACGTGTGAGAAACGTTAATCGTTTTTATCAATAATTCAAAGCCAGATATGATCAAAAAAATTCCATACAATACATTACAATATATGCCTTGACTTATGCCTACTTTAAATTAAACTTGACAAAACTATAAATAAAATGGTTCTTACAAACGAAACCCTGCAGTGCAAGCTTCACCCAGGTAAATAGTTTCATCAAGTATTTTATTCGACAGCAGGTAAGAGCTCTATATTCTAAGTCCACAGTTATTGCGTAAATAAATTTAAAAAACTGAACGAAGTTTGTAAAAAACATAGGCCAGCTGTAAAGAGGCCTTAGAATTATCCTGGCTGGAGTCTCTTCAAAGTATTTTAAAAGAAAAAAGAAACAACACAACCAGCAACCAAAAAGACACAATTTCTGGGTCACAAGTTCACATCAAAGAACTGTCTGCCGACTTTGGAATGTTGAATGTATCAATTTGGGATTAGAGCCAAGACAAGAGCTGGGGCTATTGTTCACTTGACAATGACTGACAGGTTGTGGTTTTACACTCCCAGACCAGGTGACATTAACCTCCAGGACCTTGTTCTTGGCTGGTTTCCAAGCTATATAACTATACATACATTCTCGTGAGTGATCGGACTGTCGGCAGAAATACGTCTTTTTATCAGTTGTTTCAAAGCCTAAAATTTAAAACAATAAATCTAGACCTACTTAAAAAAATTATGAGTGGTTGGAGCAGAATTGTGACATCTATTTATTTGACTGAGAGCAAATTGGTGATTTTTTACCTCGGAAAAGCTTCAGAAATGTTTGACATGTTTTGTTTTGTGGAATTAAATTCTATGGATTATACCTGTGGCGGAGAATCTCAGCTCAGAAATAATGCTTTCGGCATTAAATAAATAGCGGTCGGGTATGTAAATTAAGAAAAACAGTTTTAAAAAGTGTTTACCGTTTCTCCTGATTTAAAAGTAAATGGAGGCCTGTTTGCAGGGTGCATTTGTGCTATACGCCCGCCTACTGAACAGATTTCTACAAATAAAACGGCCAAGGCGGAAAGTCGGAACTGAAATTTAAAGTCGGATTTTCAAAATCGTAAGGTCGGATTTCCGACAAGTCGGAAGAATCTCATCCCTGAATAGGGGACCGGCATGGTCAGACGATGCTATGTTCAAGTTATGTTCGACTAGAAAGCCTGTGAACAACATTTCCGCCTTTATTACACCGTCATCAGCGCCCGATTTTCTAAAAAATCCAACAATTCCAGGCGTGCTCGATCGTGCTTTCGCAGTGTTGCAATGTTTATCCGATTTGATGTGTCGCAATGTCATTTCGTCCGCCGTATTTCACACTAATATCACAACGCATGATTTTGTCCCTTCGTTGATTTTCTAATACAAGGTCATTCTTTTTGGTATTCATCCCTGTATCTTTGCACATAATTCGTCTTTTTCTGCTTCCCGGTCGCCAAGACTCTCTCCGGTGACGCCATTTTGTTTTTTCCCACGCTGTCAATTGTCAATTTCGCAACTCAATCCCAGACCAGAACCTTTATTACGCACGCATCTATTGCATTAGATAGACTATAATGAGTATTACGTTGAGTATTACGCATGCATTTACTGTTTGTAAAAATAAGACACACAAACACACTGAGGACTTGGAACAGAGGCTACTTTTTATTTTTCCATTCAGAGGGTTGGGGATCCGGAAGATTTTGACTGCTTTACGGAATGACGGAAGATTACCGTCAAATACGGAAGTCTTCCGCAGAATCCGGAAGAGTTGGCAGCTCTGTACATGTAGTAAGCAGGAAGTCATGTGTTCGAGTCCCGCCCAAGTTGTCTTTGGAGGTTTTTCCCACAGACACTCGGAAAGCACGTCAGTGTAAGGGAAAACTAATCAAATCAATTGTTTATGAACCAACGCAAGAATGTCATCACTTAATATCATGATATATTTGCCTATATACATGTACATGTACTTATAGGTAAAACTTGTAGCTTTGCATGGTGAAGAGGATAAGTAAGACTAATTGCGGTGACACCATGTGAAAGTCTCTATTGAGTAGTAATTAGTTCTGAAAAGAACTGGTGGTATATGATTTCAAAAATGTTTATTATTAAATTTGTATCGCAAAATCTGCAATGTATTGTTTGAAATTCCATCGCAGATTGTCCAAATTACGTCGCATTTTGCGATGCGATACAGGGGAAATCGTTCACTGGATAAGTAAGACTAATTGCGGTGACACCAGGTGAAAATTCTCAAATGAGTAGTAATTAGTTGTGAAAAGAACTGGAGGTTACTTCTCTAAGTTTCGACCAGTATGCTCTGATCGTCCTCAGAGCATACTGATCATGAGGATGATCAGAGCATACTGATCGAAACGTCGAGTTGTAACCTCCAGTTCTTTTTGGAACTACATGCAATTGAGAATTTCACATGGTGTCACCGTAATTATTCTTAATATAGTGATGGATCACACAAAAAATGGATCGCACAAGCTTAGTGAGCATTTACCTTCCCCGAAATATCCGCTAGTATTAAATTTAAAATATATACATAACAGCAAAAGAAACGTCATCCATAAAAATATTTATTATTTTCATTTTATAATTAATATAATTTGTTTAATGAAGAATATTATGAGTATGGAGTGTAACACGAACACAATGTGGCAAATTTGGTTGACCTCAAAATTCGTCATGCATGACGTCTGAGGACACATAAGCTAAACATGTTCTCAGACGTATCAAAATTTAGGGGGTGACGTTTCTTTTGCTGTTATGTACATGTACATGTATATATATTTATTCATTTTTTTACCAGTAAAATTCAGTTAAATGCCTCACTTGTTTTTCAGAACCGAAACCCATCAGTGCAAACTCATCTTCATAGACCAAGACTAGTGTAAATTCAATGGTATATGATGAATGCGAGGATCAGGTTTAAGGTTTAGATAAAAGATAACCCATCCAGTCCATCCAACAAATGCCAGCTCACTCAAGGCAACAGTGCGCCTCTTAAGTGCCACTTGAAACCCAAGAATCCAACTGGAGGAAAAAACTGAAACTAGATTCAACATATCAACCCTTAGAAAAATGTTATGCTCAACAACTATACAATGTAGTGCAGTAGACACCAAATCCCCTGGCCAAAGATGTATTCAACTGAAATAAATTCTGATGTATTGAAATCAAATATATTATTTTCCCTTCCAACAAAATGCAATTGTTTACCTACATACAATATGTATACTGTGCTCCCTTGCCTACATTAATTAACCCTTCTACACATGGAGGCCACTCTGATCCACTAAATTCTGTTCTTCAGTACATACATGTACAAGCCTGCTGTCCTTTCCAAGTAATCTTACAAAATCAACTGTGTGCCACCCAAGGCCACTGTAAAGGTTTGAACATATTAGTATGGCCTACAATGTATCGATGGGAGACCACCTTACCCTGTAATCTCAGTGGTGTGACGGTGCACAGAAGGATAACCATAGGAGGCCACTGGCAACAACTCATGGCTTGGAGTGGCCTGAATGGGTTGTATCAAAAATTGCGCCGATTGTATAAGGGTTAACAGGTCAGCTAAACATTTCTTTGTACAGGTGATCAGCCCGACTCAATCCAGGGCAAGTGTTTGTGTTTGTGTACTATTCTAGTGTGCATCCATGGGTGGTTAATTTGGAAAGCAAATAATTTCTAGAGTAATTGCATACTGTACAGAGTGTAGTGTACAATGTACATGTACATGTGTGTATACACACATGTACATGTACTGTAGTACATACAGTGTACACACATCTATATGTAGATCTCATCTACAGTGTACAGTAAATTCATGCTAAACTCTCCAATACAAGTACATTTTCACTCATGAACCTCTTGTGGAGTGCCATGGTCGAGCGGTTTAGTGCGTCGGATTTGTGTTCTGATGGCTGAGTCGTCAGAATGTGGGTTCGAATCCCAGCCACGACCGGGATGCTTGTGTCCTTGAGCAAGACACTTTGCCATAATTGCTTCTCTCCACCCAGGGGGGAAATGGGTACCTGTGAGGGCAGAGTTGGTTGTTGTGTTTGATTAGCCCATATGCGCTGAAATGACAGCAATTGAGCTGTATACTCCCCAGAGAGCCGAGATGGTTTCAGGAATGATTTATGCGCCTGATGGGCAGGGATAATAATGTAATGCGCCTCGAGCACCAGTTGGGTGGATACGTGCGCCATATAAGTCCACATTATTATTATTATTATTATTGTCTATCACTAGTATCAGCCAAAAAACCAAAAACAGAAGGGCACAAAAGAGGCATTGCATGATTGATGTCACAGACCCTGACAGGCACCCTCACTGAGATCAAAACAAACAAGTCTCTCATTGGGTCACATACACGCGCCGCACATACAATGTACACTTTAAGTGGTTTTTTTTACCCTGACCATAGCAGCAAATAATCGCTTTCTTAGTCTTAGCCTAGGGAAAGAGTTTTAAAGACCATACAAAATGGTAAATATTTTCAACCCTATTTTAAAAAGTAATTCTCCTGAGGACGATCAGAGCATACTGATCGAAACGTCGAGTTGTACCACCAGTTCTTTTCAGAACTAATTACTACTCAATTGAGATTCCACATGGTGTCACCGCAATTAGTCTTACTTATCATCCTCACCATGCAAAGCTACAAGTTTTACCTAAAAAGTAATTCATTCGAAGTACATGTAGGAATAACCACCAAAAAAAAGACTTTCATTATTTTTCTATAACCCTTCAAAAAACCTACGAAAATGTACGTCAGGAAATGAAACAAAAGGCATCGGGGACACTTTCACGGAGCCTATTTTGATGACGGCAGGGCGAACGCCACAACTGTTTATTGCTGTACGTTTTGTACACAAAGCATATTACATCGCGTACAGCTGCAAAAATTTATAGTTTGCCAACTACGACTTCCGAAAGTGTTTTTGAAGAAGTTTCCAAAAGTAGTACTGACCAATTGTGTTGTTCATCATCGTCATTTGATGGAGATTATACTGATGTCGAAGTTGGCGAAATAAGGGGCATTGAATCGTATAAATTTGAACCCGAAATGGATGAAATCCAGGCGAAAATGGCGAAGCCAAAGGTCCGGACACCTGCATACAAGTACATGTACAAGCCACAGACAATGCGGTGGCAGCCAGACCATTATTAAGACGGCTGCTTCCAGCTACCGCCGTAAAAGTATGTCATAAGAACAGGCAAAATGTTTGCTGCCACCACGGGTCACAACTAAAACAGTTACGCCGTGGATTTCAACTGCTGGAATTTTTGGCTGCAAATTATGATTTTTCCGACAATTTTAGTGATTGGCCATCATTTAAAATGAACCGCTCACAAGTCAACAATTCTTGCATATTCCACTGGAATTCCAATGCGAAAATAAAGAAAGACATTTATAAGCTTTTGATTACAGAAGGATTAGGGCTGTTGATTCAGTTCAAACGTACATACATGTACATGTACGAGGTCGCAAAGCACAACTGTATCCATGACTCAGTTACTGATCTCACTGTACTACATGTGCGGGGCTGGGGACGGCGCACCATGTGTGCTGATTTCTCGAGTCAGAAATCGGTACGTGGTGCGAGTACCGGAAGTGCACATTACGACAACAGCCTTGGTCAAGGCTAATATTCCCTAGGCATAATGTTGTCTGAGGTGCCACTTTTAAAGAAAATTGAAATAATTTCCAGTTCTAAATTAAGGAAATGACACAATGTACATTTATATGTAATTTAGCTGAAACTTTCACAGGCTGGTTGCTTAACCTTAACTCCCTAGGCCCATTTGCTTACACATAACCTGAATCCTTCCTAACTCCCTAGGCCCATTTGCTTACACATAACCTGGATCCTTCCTAACTCCCTAGGCCCATTTGCTTACACATAACCTGAATCCTTCCTAACTCCCTAGGCCCATTTGCTTACACATAACCTGAATCCTTCCTAACTCCCTAGGCCCATTTGCTTACACATAACCTGAATCCTTCCTAACTCCCTAGGCCCATTTGCTTACACATAACCTGAATCCTTCCTAACTCCCTAGGCCCATTTGCTTACACATAACCTGAATCCTTCCTATCTCCTAGGCCCATTTGCTTACACATAACCTGAATCCTTCCTAACTCCCTAGGCCCATTTGCTTACACATAACCTGAATCCTTCCTAACTCCCTAGGCCCATTTGCTTACACATAACCTGAATCCTTCCTAACTCCCTAGGCCCATTTGCTTACACATAACCTGAATCCTTCCTAACTCCCTAGGCCCATTTGCTTACACATAACCTGAATCCTTCCTAACTCCCTAGGCCCATTTGCTTTACACATAACCTGAATCCTCCAAACTCCTTTAGTAGTAAAGCAAGCACATGACATGTATGCACACATGTGTTTCTAATGTGTGATACATGTACATGTACATGGCCAGGGACCCTCCCTGCATGCATGGAGCAATAAACAGTGTCCACTGACCCAAGCACTGACCTTGCAATCACTATAACAAACATGGATGTACATGTACCATGGAGGAAGGAAGGCAAGTATGCCTAATAACCTCAATCCTCCAAAATCATTTTTCGGACAGACCAACATGTACCATGTAACCTCAATCCTCCATTTTCACCCAATGTCAAATACAGCCTGATAACATCAATCCTCCATAATCCACCAGCAAATAATCACATCTGCCCTCAATCCTTCAAAATCCTTCACCACTGCAATTTCCACATAACCTCAATCCTTCAAAATCCTTCACTTTGGCAAAGAGGATTTTGGAGGATTTGGGAAGGTTAGGGTTAATGCATGTATGATATAAAACACAATAAAGGGGGCCACTTTGCATCCGTCACGTTAGCAGTTTTTCCAATGTTGTTATTTATTTTTAAGTACCTGAAACCGACCAAAAAGTGTTTCAACATGTGAATGGACATGCAGGCTTATACTAGAACTAATTTGAGTTGATTTATTTTATTTTTTTATTTATTTTTTCACCCTCAAATTTCCATAAAAATTGGACGGAAAAAGTTACCTCACTTTTTCATCCATTTGTTGATGGAAATTTTAGGGTAATTAAAAAAATAATAGTAAAAATCAACTCAAATTATCTTTAGGATAAGCATGCACGTGTCTATTCAAATGTTGAAAGTCTTTTTGGGTGGTTTCAGATATTTAAAAAAAAATTACAACCATTAGAAAAACTGCTAACGTGACGGTAGGAAAGTGGCCCCCTTTATTGTGTTTTATGTCATCTTGATTCAAGAAGAGTAAGCATACATGTACTGTACATGTACTCATAAAAGCAGTTTTGCCAACATATAATTCCAATGGAATACCTTCCCTTTAAAAGTGGGTGGAAAATATTGCTATCCCCTAAAGTTTCTAGTCCCAACATGTACATGTACAGCACCCATTAAATAAGAGAATATTGTCCTCATAATCCGGAAAAGAATGTGTTGATGTACGTGTACGTGTACATGTGCAGGTGTTGGAACATAATACATGTACTGTACTTAGGGGTGCCTTGATCTGGAAATTTAAAATTAATCCAAGTCTTGAATGTACATTCTGGTACTGTACATGTACTGACATCAGGAGTGTGATATGACAGCAAGTAAAACAAAAATCTTGAAAATGGGTAGCAGGCCTGGGTCTCCCTTTGGTCTGAACCTTTTTGGATGTTTAATTTTTGGAAGATTTACTGACTCTCCACATCCCCACAAACAAGAAACAAGAGGTTTCAAGGACACAATTCAGGCTACTTCTTTCTTTCCTTGGTGGCTACGGTACTTATTTTTTTCTTTTAAGAAAATTTTGAGGCAAACGGAGATTTGCAAAAAAAAATCCTGAGAAATCAGTCCTGGTGTGTACTAAATGTACTAATACATGTAATTATTAAAAAGGAAATTACATGTAAAAAGTGGAATGTATCATTTTTGATCAATATATTTTTGCAAAATGAAAAGAAAGAGGGCGGATGGCAACCTCCTTCCCTTGGATCATGTGCCACTGTCCTACATGTATCAGGAACCTCTGGCCTTCATATTTTTCTGTACACCGCCGGCAATCTGCAAATGTGTGAGAGGCAGAGTAATCTAATTGGGGAAATGCACAGGTGACAAAAATCAATTCACCACTCCTCATGTTATCTGTCATTTGAAGAAATGATGCTGTACTAGTACAGTATATCACGTACACCATGAATGTATTAGGTTACATTTCATGTATTCCAGGGGGCTTCATGAAATGTAATATGGTAATAACCAGAGGGGGACACTACTTGCAATTTTTATTAATTACGAATGAGTGCTGGACACAGGTATTGCATGATTATAATACATGTACACGTACACTATGTCGTAGGGCATATTCTCGGCGCCTAATATTTACCCAGATTCTTTCGGATTTTATTCGGCAAATTAAACAACACGCTGATCAGTGCATTTAGGCATGTGTAACACGCGAGTGTCAGGCACGTGTTACATGTGTGTAACCATGTTATAAGCTTATGTACATGTACGTGTATGTTTATTTTTTGTTTTAGGAACCCCTGTTCAATGACACACGTGACATTTACTCCACATTCGCACAGTTTCGGCATAGTTCAGAAACTGAAGCCTGTAATTGCTAAGTTGTTGTCCACACGTATGTTGGTCACTAATCTAGGGACAGTCTAGAGAACAATTTTGTTTTTAAAAAAAACATGAATTTTTTTTTTTTTTTTTTTTTTCTCTTTTGCCTTTTCCAGGCGTTTTATTGTTCATCTATCAATACGGCAAAACACACAATCATACAAAACAAAAGAAAAAAACAGGAGCATTACAAATTAATTAACAGACAAATGTTTTGAAATTTGGTATAATACAGTTCATGAATTCAATTTCACTTTTGAATGTTCTCCAAAGAAAGTTTATAATTAAAAGCAGTATTTGGATTGAATGCGTTAATTACTCTGCATTTGTACACAGTGAAAGAGGCTATTACGAGGTTAACGGTGGCACAATTAATATCATAATTTGGCCAAATTTTAGGCAGAAATATACAGGTATTTCTGGATGATGTGCTGATTTTTTAAATAGCAAATCTTGATTGGTGAAGTTGGTTATGGTACCAAGCGTCCTGATAAATTATTCCATCTGAAATGCTGTCAATTTTTTCAGAAATCATGAAATGTATTCCAACTTGAAATGGATCACGGCTGTGATCCATTTTCCACATTATAAGGAAGCCCTTCTTCCAGTTGTCAAACTCAACCAGACTGAATGCACAACAACCTGAATGCATTTTTATTACTTTCTTGTTAATGACATGAGCTGAATTTTTCACAGAGATTTTACCAATTGCATACAATTCCTTTAAAATATCTAAATTAATTTTTAGAGTGAACCAAAACAAAATCTGCATCACACAGTGTATGTATCTCTGTGCGATCCCTTACTACCACTTCCATGGAGTGCCATGGTCGAGCGGTTTAGTGCATCGGATTTGTGTTCTGATGGCCGAGTCGACAGAATGTGGGTTTGAATCCCAACCGCGACCGTGGTACTTGTGTCCTCGAGCAAGACACTTTACCATAAATGCTTTCTCTTCACCCAGGGGTAAATGGGTACCTGTGAGGGCAGAGTTGGTCGTTGTGTTTGATTAGCCCATATGCGCTGAAATGGCAGCAATTGAGCTGTATACTCCCCAGGGAGCTGATGATGGTTTCTGGAATGATTTATGCACCCGATGAGCAGGGGTAATAATGTACAGCGCTTTGATACCTTGTTTAAAAGCGCTTTAAAAATGCCCGACATTATTACATTATTATTCCCATGGCATCATAACATGAATCATGATCTCTGGCAGCAATGCACAACATGGATGGGTTTCACGGCTTCTGGCTAGCGCTCCAAGAACAAAGACACTCACAATCAGAAGACTGCCAACTATATGGCTGGATAGCTCAGTTGATAGAGCACCAGCACAGTTATCCAGAGGTCACAGGTTCGAGTCCCGCATCAGTAATTTGTTTTCTTTAACCTTTTTTATTTTTTTTATTTCAGGAGTATCTAAAGAATATTTGTAAATCCATAGTAATTCTCTCACAGTAAAACACTCCATGTACACAAAGTGTAAGGGTGCTATCCAAATAAAACCTTCATTATTTTATTATTACAATGTAAGTACATGTATACATCATTATAATGGTACATGTAATGTGCATCCAGTTAATTCCTACATGTACATGTGTGTAACATGTATCAAACTCAAAGTACATACACTGTACATGTACAAACTGTACATACATGTACATGTACTCAGCATCCATTCCAGTGGATTTCATCTAAATTCCAATTTGAATTTCCATTTCCTCTTCAACACAGAAGTAACCATTTCCAGTTGCACTTACATGTACAGTACATGTATGATTCATTTTGCAATTTTTAAATTTGAATTGCTGGTATGCTTGAGCAATCGCTGTACATGTGGAGTGTCGTGTGTTGTGGAGTGTCGTGGCCGAGCGGTCTAGCTTACCGGACTCAAGTTCTGGTGTTAGCAGCAGAATGTGGGTTCGAATCCCGGCCGTGACACTTGTGTCCTTGAGCAAGACACTTAACCATAATTGCTTCTCTCCACCCAGGGGTTAAATGGGTACCTGTGAGGGCAGAGTTGGTTGATTAGCCCTATATGCGCTGTAATGGCAGCAGTTGAGCTGTATACTCCCCAGGGAGCTGGGATGGTTTCAGGAATGATTTATGAGCCTTATGAGCAGGGGTAATAATACAATGCGCCTTGAGCACCACTCAGTTGGTGGATACGTGCGCTATATAAGTCCACACATTATTATTATTATGTACAATGTACATGTATGTACATGTATACATGTACATTGGCTCAAGGTGTTAGTCAGGATTTAGAAATAGGTGTCCAAATTTGTTGGATATTTCACAACAGGGTGTCCAAATTGTTCACTTACAATACTTGTACATGTAAATGACAGATGAAACAGGGTGTCCAAAATTGAAACAGGTTGTCCAAAAGACACCCAGACACCCCTCTGGCTAATACTATGCATTGATTATATATGCATTGATGTATCTATGTACACCTTGGTTGCTAATTTCAGTCACTGATTCCATTGGGGTTCGGGTTAGCGTAGAGGTACCTTCCTCTGTGGGTTCGAATCCCACTCGAGACTTGCGCAGACATGTGGAGTGGGTTTTCAGTAACTACCTGATTAAGTGGGGATTTTTCCTTCCACATCTAAAACCGAGCATAGCTTCATTGTTTTCTCTTCACAGGAATCATCAGTGCTGCAGGCACTTTCAGGGAATCCTTAGTTTCAGCTAATATTAACAAACACTTTCTTGGTAATAAAACATCTAACCAGTGTTAATGTTTGGACAAATATACTACTCAAAGCAATTTAGGGAACACCGGATTTTTAACATCAAATAGGTTTGAAATGTTCCACGAACCGGGATTTTCATTTGCAACCCCCTCTCTCTTTCAGTAGTCATGTCATGAAATGTGTAATCACTACATCCTTTATCATCTGTTTCATTGTGCAGTTGTTTCTCATCAATTCTGTGAAACACTGTGTTTATCTGAAATAAATGATCTTGCTTTAACTGAGATTATTCCGGTGTTCCCTAAATTGTTTTGAGTAGTATATAAAGTCATGTTTCAAATGTTCCAAGCCAATTCTTGTATAAATTATGTTTGTTTTGGTCAGTCACATCAGACAAACAATATGTTCTGCGTACACTGTGCCCCTCGCCTAGCAGTCAAAACGCATGAAGCGCTTAGCCGCTAGAGCACTACATGCAATTACATCATGTGAGCACTGAACATTCACTTTAACAGTACTCAACGTGTGTACTTCTGAAAGCCAATGATCTCAGATATCAAGAGAACCTGCGCACGTACGCCCATCATCAGCAAATAAGCTTTTTAGCATGCCGCATTATCGCTACCTCATCAATCAAGCGGAGATCTACAACACACGCACCCACGACTGCAAATTTACAAGGAATGGATTGGAGTCAAGAGGACATGTACATGCAGTCATCTTTACTTCCCATAGACATTGAACATGTAGAAGTCACACTGTACAAGCGTACATTGTTCAGCACAAATCTTATAGCATTTTGCGAGGTCCATTTGAATAATGTCTGGTAAATTGACTCATCAATGGCAAATGTGCATAATTTGAATCACCAATACTGTTCACTTGATTTGGTACAGCCTCTTGCATAGTCTCCAGCTCTGGAAATAAATCTGGTACCTTCGTGCCACACACATTCAGTGTAAACATGTGCATACACATGTACATGTAGGTATGGTCTTCTCTACTGTTTACTACAGTGTACATGTACGCAAGGGTCTGCCAAAAATCACGTGGTGTATCAACAATGTTCAAAGTCTAGAGAATTCAAATTTGAATATCATGCACTTGCCACTGACTTCCATCAGTGTCAATTTAAAATCACAAAAGTGTCATTGTACATTTGCATGTACCTGATGGCCGTTGATTATTACTATTGTTTTGGTGAAAATAAATACATGTTCCATACCATACGCACTCTTATGCTGTATGCAATGAATGGATTCTGTGTGCGCTTTGTAAGTTAATGCCACGTATATTTTCAAGCGCCCGTGACCAACTCACAACAGAAAATCAATCATTTGAAAAGGAACTGAACATGCACCTTGCCATTTGTATTTCCTATAAAAGAACACCATCCCTTGCCAGTTCCTGCAATCTCATCAATCGATCAGCCTGACACGGACAGTTATCTGACAAGCACACAACGTGAGTTTGACAGATTGTCCAATTTAGCTGGCTCGTACATGTGCTAGTTTTTGATATTGGAGAGATTTTTGAAAAAAAAAGTTGTGTACAAATATTTTAAAAAATGGAGACTATTATGGCTCAATTTTTTTGTGTTGTGTTATCTTACATATCAGTCTGATAAATAAAATAATATATTTAGGCTGTGATTTTTCAAAGTATTTTTATTCATGTTTTATCTGTATCATCCCCACGAAAAAAAGACACAAAAATGTGACATTTTTAAATGATCTAAATCAATCCCATTAACTGAGAGCACTACTACCTGAAATTTACTTGTCCTTGTTTTAACATTATGACCTGCTATGACCCTCTTCAACTGACCCCCAAAGTGAAAATTATTTGTAACTACATGTATGTTCCCAAACCAGATCAATAAGATCTTATTAACGATCGTAACTCTTGGTGTCTTTCTATGTTACGTCCGTTTGCGTGATCGACTAATACTGCAAACGAAATAATAATCAACAGTAATATTTTTCATTAAAAAGATTATGTTTTAAGAGAACACTTTGTAACACTTTGAGTTTTTAATGTTTTAATTAATTACGAAAAAATGCAAAATCACTTGCGAGTCCTAGTTCCGTGTCCATTTTGTTACGATCGTAAGACATGCCGCTCGTCTGGATTTGCTTCGATGGTTTCCGGCGGAACGTACACACAGATAACAACAACCAATGTTCCTTTATGAAGTCCGTATAATAATCAGATTGCATGTCCTGGGACGAGGATAAAGGTCGTGACATTGTTGTCGTCCGTTCGGGCAAGCTGTGTTACGTCCGTTGATGACATTTAAATCCAAATGAAAATCGTCTAAATTACATCGTGATGTTTGGCCATCGGGCTTTGGTGTTTGTTGATACATAAAGCCAAGATACTATTTAATATATTTGTCATAAAATTTGTCCTCTCAGATGTCGTAAAATTTGTTTGAAGTCGATTTTTCATTGTACGAAAGGCTGCCAATGCTGGAGTGTTCCGCGTCCATTTTGTTACGATCGTAAGACACGTGCAGCGCTATGATATGCTCGTCTGGATTTGTTTCGATGGTTTCCGGCGGAATGTACGTACACACAGATAACGACTACCAATGTTCCTGTATATAGACCGTATAATAATCAGATTGCGCGTCCTGGGGATGAAGATAAAGGTAGTGACATTGTTGTCGTCCGTTCGGGTAAGCTGTGTTACGTACGTAAACGAGGCTTAACCTTAACGTTAACGACACTAAATTACATCGTGATGTTTGACCATCAGGCTTTGGTGTTTGTTGATACATAAAGCCAAGATATTATTTAATATATTTGTTATAAAATTTGTCCTCTATGTCGTAAAATTTGTTTGAAGTCGATTATTTTATTGTATACGAAAGGCTGCCAACGCTGGAGTGTTGCGCGTCCATTTTGTTACGATCATAAGACACGTGCAGCACTATGCTCGTATGGATTTTGTTTTGATGGTTTCCGGCAGAATGTACATACACACAGATAACGACTACCAATGCGCGATGAAGATAAAGGTTGTGACATTGTTGTCGTCCGTTCGGGTAAGCTGTGTTACGTACGTTAACGAGGCTTAACCTTAACGTTATTAACGACGCTAAATTACATCGTGATGTTTGGCCATCGGGCTTTGGTGTTTGTTGATACATAAAGCCAAGATATTATTTAATATATTTATCATAAACTTTGTCCTCTGTGGTGACTGCCAATGCTGGATTGTACCGTGTCTTAATGTTACAAACGTTAATTCTCAAACATAAACTTTGAAAATTTGAGCGCAGCTCAAATTGAATTGAATTGAATTGGCTTAATTAAATTAGAATTGAATGGAGTTGAACTGAATAAGATTGAATAGTAAAATGACGATGAAAAAATGCCTTGGATTAGATAATTTCATTGTTGTTTTCTGGTTCAGTGTCCTTGTTACAAATGTTAAATAAAAGGATTAACAACATTTTTTGGATGAAAATTGGATTTGGATAACAGTCATTAAACATTGTGATTGTCATAAACAAACTTTCCCTTTAAAATATAGAAGATTGCTCTTGTAAACTATCTGGATAAAAACTTTTGTTATTTATAATGTAGTGTAAACGTACGTAACGGTGTCCTTTTTACTCACTCATGTAACTCAAACTGAAAAAACATCAGAATATTTTTCTTGTTTGTACCTTGTCTGCTCATAGTGAAACATGTACGGTCTACATGATACAAAGTCAAAGGGAACTTACCCTTTGTGTGATACCATACACCTAAGAGACACTATGTTACATACGTAAGAGATGCAACTACATGTACATGTACATGTACATGTACAGTACCCGCCACAAGTAATTCCATTTACCCCCGTGGAGTATCCGTGACGTGGCGGGTAAATTGCGTGCCGGGTACGGGGCGCCACGCAGCCACGTGGGTAATTGCCGTGGGCCTTCGAGCGAAGCTCGTGGCGTGTCGGGTAGTTTTGCGTGGGCTTTGCGTGGGCAACTGCAACGATACACAGCGCAGTACACGGCACCGCACAGAAGCCCACGACACCGCACGGAAGCCCACGACACGAACTGAACGTCATTCATAATTGCTTCTCTCCACCCAGGGGTTAAATGGGTACCTGTGAAGGCAGAGTTGGTTTGCTCTATATGCGCTAGAAATGGCAGCAATTGAGCTGTATACTCCCCAGGGAGCTGAGATGGTTTCAGGAATGATTTATGAGCTTTATGAGCCTTATGAGCAGGGATAATAATATAATGCGCCTTGAGCACCACTTAGTTGGTGGATACGTGCGCTATATAAATCCACACATTATTATTATTATTATTATAATGTAGATCGGGGTCCGAACGTCCATTTAAATATGGGTAATTTTAAATGAATGAAATGGTTGCAACGTTGAGCTTCATAGCGGGGTACATGCAAAGGAAGATTTGTTTCATTTAAAATCCCTGTTAAAACATGCTTGCTTATCTGCGAGTTTTATTAGCATGAGTCAATAATTGTAGTAAATGGCGTTTTGCGGCTAATGCCTCATTAATCACAGGCTTAGAGTTTTAGGATACGATCTGCTTAACAATACATGTATTTATTAGAAAACTACTGTCGGTTAATTTTCTGATGCCGCATGGTACTGTAAGTTGGGTTCTATGACAAATTGCATTTTAACCCTCCGACGAGATAGACAGCCACACCAAAGTGGCAGAATTTATTTATTTCATTGTTTCTCCCAGAAAAAAAAACCACAGATGGCTGAGAGTCATTGATATCCTAAAGGGGACCATTCCACATATCTTAGAAGGGGTGTCAGTTCCCAGAGCTGTGTAGTTTTTTTTTTCTGGGCTGGAAAAGAAATTGCTGCCATATGTCTGTGCACAAAATCAACCATCCATTGTGTAAACATAAAGACCCCCCCAAATCTGATAAGTGGAACCATCTGTTGACCATCAGACTGTGTTGTTTGATGTCTTGCGACAGCCAGTGCCAGGCATAACCCCCCACCCCCCCAGACAGAGTGTCTGGGTTGGGTTACATGCCGGAGAGATAAACCAGACGGCTGTTTACTGTTTGCAAGATTATACAGGAGACAGATACACTACACAGCCGTTGTGTGTCATCTAGGGTTGTAAATAATACCAAACAATAGCTGGGCATGTGTGGAAGTCATTTGGATGTAAAAAGTCAATGGGGAATGCAGAGAACAATTTTTAATATAATTACAACCTGCGACGCGTAAGCCCTACTGTTTTTTACAGTAGGTAAATTAGGGTGCCACTGAAAAGAGGAGGGGTTATGCCAACGTCTTGTCATCTGTGGATTGAAAATAATTCTAGACAATAGCAGGGCATGTGGGGAAGTCATTTGGATGTAAAAAGTCAATGGGGAATGCAGAGAACAATGTTAATATAATTAATTCCCTAGGGGATAGGGGTGCCACTGGAAAGTGGAGGGGTGCCACTTTCGAATAAAGTCGCGGGTAGGTCTCTCGTCGGAGGGTTAAACATTTTCTTTGTATTATTAAATAATAAGGCCTGGTTGATTTACTGATAATTTCTCCGTTTTCACAGTTGGAATGTAGATTGGTTTTGTCCCGTTCCACCGTTGATTACCTCTACATGACAAGTAAAATGTATGTGCAATAAAACGTTACAGTTGGGTCTGTCACGGTATCATTATGGGAGTTCAATAACATTCCACGAAGGTTTACCTGTAGCATGTTCCTCCATTTCTGTTAGACCGGTTTATTATTTTTGTCAAATTAAATAACATTGATATGTTTGTTTGATGGCACGGTTGGTCTTTTTTGCTTAATAAATATCGCCGATTTAACGCTTTTAAACGCTTTAGGGAATGTTTGCATGACGTTATTATCATAGTTGATCCATCAGTCGAAAAACGCTCATGTAGTGCTGCAATGCAAACTTCATTTACGGAGCCAAGATTTATATTTGTTGATAATGTAATATTCTAGTTTCTGGCGAAAGCTGTGGGATTGAGGAATACAGATACTGCACGTTTGCCGTGGGTGGGGACGAGATTATATAGTCGGAAGATCACAGTACATTTCGAGGCTTGCAAAAGACGCCGTCACTCGGGCACCGGCACGCACAGTGGAGATCAGAACTTATTTAAGTGATAAAGAGTGACGTTAGTTGGTAGATACGCCAGCGCTACTCCACACTGGTTCCGTCTGTATCATACCGCATCATAACTTATCAATTGAAATCCATTTAACGCATGGGCCACAGGGCCAGGCCTGAGGGGATCAGTCTAGTCACATTTTTGTTCAGAAATTGGAGTCCCCACGGTCTACCTCGTGCTTCCTCCTAGACCCTCGTGGAAAAAGCTAATGTGTTACTTTGTACTTCAGATACGAAAACTTAGTACCTCTCTATACTATAATGCCTATATCATGGATATGGAGTTACATGTAGTAATTTTACCGATGAATAAATTCGGATGGCCTATACTCCCGGCTTCCCTACTGAATGCAGCACACGCTTTTCTTACGAACGGTATTTAACTATCGAAATCCCTGGGGACGAGGTTAGTCACATTTTTGTTCAGAAATTGGAGTCCCCACGGTCTACCTCGTGCTTCCTCCTAGACCCTCGTGGAAAAAGCTAATGTGTTACTTTGTACTTCAGATACGAAAACTTAGTACCTCTCTATACTATAATGCCTATATCATGGATATGGAGTTACATGTAGTAATTTTACCGATGAATAAATTCGGATGGCCTATACTCCCGGCTTCCCTACTGAATGCAGCACACGCTTTTCTTATGAACGGTATTTAACTATCGAAATCCCTGGGGACGAGGTTAGGTTGTTTCCCCCCCCCCCCCCATGCATGCAATATCGTGTGCAACACACTGATCACTATAATAATATTCAGTGGAACAAGATCGAGGTTACTCAGTACATACAGGTTTTAGTCTTGCAAAGACGCTTTGTTGCAGATTTGTTGTAACCGCAAAAGACTACTACGGATATTTAATGGTCCGTGGCTGAGGCAGTAAAACTAAAACGAAACTAAAAAATAAACGTATGTATACAATGACGTACGTCTACAAATAGTGTTGTTTTAAATTGTGTTTAAACTATATTAAAAAATGAAAACTTGAATTTGGTCAATTAATGAAGGCCTGAATGCAGACCAAAAACCTGTAAAGATAACACCGCGTCATTCCTGTCGAAATTTATACATACACGTAAACAGATGTCGTCCGCCCAAATAAAGAGTGTAGTCATACCCCCCCGTTAATAACAAATCGTTGTACGAATCAGTGATCCTCCGCTGGGCAATGGTTGTGAAAACTAATGTTGCTTAGCTGCCTTGGTTTCTCGTGGCCACGCAGATCCCCCGACACGGCGCGCAAGTTTTCCGTGGCTCCCCGTGCCCCCCGCGAGTTTTTCGCGTGGCTACCCGCCACGCACTCGATGGCGCACGCGTGTTACCCGCGAGTGTTTGGAATTACTTGTGGCTGGTACTGTACATAAGTTTGAATGCTAAAAAAGTGGACTTCCTCATGACGAACTATCTTTACCCCTTTAAAGTAGCTTGCTTGAGGGATAAACATTGAAATAAACGTGTCTGCATTATTCCTGACAGTTATTCATTTTTTACCATGTGTGTCACACTTTCTTCACCTAGTATTGTATATACACACACATATGCACACGATGTGTTCATTCCTACGATGAAAAAAAAACAAAAAACATTCATTTGTTCATACATACCCTGTCGTATCTGTGGACAATGTCTGCTCGTTCCTTGTTGGATCGCTCCATAGCTACCAAATCTTGCATTTCAGCTGGCAATAAAACAAGAAAATAACTATTTTAGTCATCTTATTCATGCTTCCATTAACCCTCCTACTACAAGGGTCTCAGTCAAAATGTTAATATATACTTGCCAAGGCATATGATATAAAACACAATAAAGGGGGCCACTTTCCTACCGTCACGTTAGCAGTTTTTCCAATGGTTGTTATTTATTTTTAAGTACCTGAAACCCACCAAAAAGTGTTTCAACATGTGAATGGACATGCAGGCTTATACTAGAACTAATTTGAGTTGATTTATTTTATTTTATTATTTTTTTACCTTCAAATTTCCATAAAAATTGGACGGAAAAAGTTACCTCACTTTTCTGTCCATTTGTTGATGGAAATTTTAGGATAATTAAAAAAATAATAGTAATAATCAACTCAAATTATCTTTAGGATAAGCATGCATGTCTATTCAAATGTTGAAATTCTTTTTTGGTGGTTTCAGATATTAAAAAAAATATTACAACCATTAGAAAAACTGCTAACGTGATGGTATGAAAGTGGCCCCCTTTATTGTGTTTTATGTCATATACACTTAAAAGTCCAACACTGTCAAACCTTACATGTAGTAAGTACATTTACAGGTCAAAATGAGTCGACCGTTTTTTTGACTGGCAAAAGCATTGTCTGGTATTGTTCAGGGTGGTCAAAATGACAGTGAAAACCAATCAAAAATGCCCCATGTGTGCACATTTGGGTCAACAGTCAAAAACAGGCCAGTTGACTGATTTTGACCTCTACAGCAACTTCCCACTAAAGTGCAGCTAGAGTAAGAGAGTTAACACTTGCCTTGACATATATCAAAATATGAACAAAATCAACACACCACTCCTGAATGTAATCTGTGATTTGAAGAAAAGCAGTATAGAACATACATGTACACATACTAGGTTACATGGGCTGAAATTCACGTGTGTTCCTGGGGACACCATGAAATGTTATCAGTAATAACCGGGGGGGGGGGGGGGGGGATACTTTTTAATTACGCATGAGGGCTGGATCTGCATTCATGACTCTAATAGGGCATATTCTCGGCGCCTAAATGTACCCTGGATTCTATCGGATTATGTTCGGCAAACTAAACACACTGATCAGCGCGTGGGGCACGTGTTGACACGTGTTGACACGTGTGTCACCAAAAAAATACCGCATGCGTTTACAGCATCATGTGTATTTTTGTGATTAAGAAATCCACATGTGTCCACGCAACGGCGTGCACAATGAAGCATGAACCTCAGCCTGAGAATACAAGCCTGTGTATATGTGACCCACTCCGGAAAAAGGTGACATAAGTCGCGTAATGCATTAATGCACAATGGGCCATTCCATGTTGAGAAGGTGACAAATTATTGCAGATTTGATTTTTTGTTGTCTTGTATTGCATCTTTGATTTATATTTTTTCAGATTTCATTCACAGAAATGTTTATTTCCATGAATAAAGTGAAAAAAATCCATCATTTTGTGTGCACTGTTGTTTTGTTTTGTTTTAGACTGAATACGTTACGCGGGACAAAAGGCCATGATTTGTCCCTTCGATTACGAAATTCTTCTATACCCACCTTGCAAAGTTTGGTATCGTCTGATAGCTTGACATCCACTATTTCCAGAAAAGAAATTGATAAACAAACTACCCCTTGTTTCTACGGGTGTCGCCATCTCGTAACACGTGTATACAATCATGGGCCGTTATTGGACAATACGGCCCATACTTGCTACCGCGCATGCGCACTAGTGCCAATTTAGCTTGCAGCATGCTTCACTCTTTCGTTGTTTACGTGGCTGTTCGATTTAGAAACTAACGTTACAATCTTTCTCAAAGTATCGTATTTTCCACAATTTTCATTTTGTATTTTCTTTAGTATATCTTCGTAATAATGTGTTAGAAGGATCGTTGTTTTGCCGATGCATTAAACGAAATTCATGATGCCAACCTTCACGGTATTGAAGATGAGATCGTTGGATTTGTGAATGATTATTTCATGGGCGACGATGTCGATGACGGCGGGTCCTCTGAATCGCATGACGGCAGTGACACCGCAGGGTTACTGTTAGTGAAAATGACGAAGAAAATGACCCCAGACCAACCAATGTTAGTTGTGGACATTGTTCCCTTCGAGGATGAAAGAGAAAGTAATGGTGCCCACGAGTGTGATGCCGACCGCGTAAAGGCCAGGGATTTCAACGGCAGTTTCCAGCTTTACCGCGGCGGCCTATGTTCCCAGCATTTTTGTTTCCTTGATATTCTTTCTTTGAGTAATAGTCTTTGTTACTTAGTTTGGGTTTAGTAAGAATTTCTCAAGTAATTTTTTTTAACTCATAAAATTTAGTTTTGGGTATCGGGGAAAAAATAAAAA
This sequence comes from Zoroaster sp. YZ-2022, assembly GCA_029582265.1. Classification (NCBI taxonomy): domain Eukaryota; kingdom Metazoa; phylum Echinodermata; class Asteroidea; order Forcipulatida; family Zoroasteridae; genus Zoroaster; species Zoroaster sp. YZ-2022. Next base: position 17,183,104 of record CM055828.1, on the reverse strand, counting down.
TTAATTAATTTTTTTAAATTAATTTTTTAATTAATTTATTATTTAATAAAATTTTAATGTATGCAATAAGATACAATATTAATAGAGTACCAGATTCAAACAAAGTTCCATCATAAGCCTACACCATGGTAATTTCCCCCTTTTTTAAATGTACGTAATGTACTAAGTTGTACACTCTATTCCTTTATTTTACACCCACAAATATTTTAATGATTATGCAAATTAATTAAAGCTAATGATCTGAACGAGTAAAATCTGTTAAAAATTGTAACATCAATGGAAAAATACTAGCAAATCACCCACGAAAATTTCAAACAGATGGCATTACAGGAACATGTTCGTTGCTAGGTGGAATTAATGTGAGCTTTTCAGCATATTTTTCAATGACGCAAGACATTTCAAAGGCCATTTTCTCTGTTATGTAAATCAGTCATCATGGAAATTATCAATATGCAAATACGCCATTATCTCCACAACGGTAAGGGCTACAGAGCTCTACCATATACCAAATGAAAGCTTATGTTGTCTGCTTTCCAGCCATATATAAAACTCAATTTTTAATTTTTGCGACATATATCACCTTTTTCCAGAGCGGGTCACTTATATCCTATTACATGTACATGTACACTGTACATGTACATGTACACTGGAGGTGTCCAATTGTGGGGTAAGGATTTATTTTTGTCCCTGATCTGTCATGCTTGTGTCGGCAAATAATCTGGTGGCAGTCTACTGCAGTCTGTGTAACAGAGATTGAACAGGTTAATTTACAATTTTGTTAGAAAAAAAAATCCCATTCTACATGTATATAAAATATGTGGATAAATATTTTTCCAAATGAACAAAAACAGCTTTAAAACAGCTTAAAAACAGCATATAATAGTAAGATACAGTATAGAATTGGTAATTTAAAAAAAAAAAAAAAAAAAAAAAATTTAAATTGTAATGTGAAACTACATGTATTATAAATCTTCCTATACATGTAGATTTATGTGTACAATGTAAATCTGTAGGTTCTGTCACTTTTAAGAAAAATGTAATATACACGTACAGGTAAATTTTAGGAATGAGAATTCCTTCCTAAATTACTTCCCCGTAAATGTAATGTCATCATCCTGTTAGTGTTATTTCAAAGTGATAATTTCTTTTGTCTGTCACAAAGGGGAAAGCATGTCCAGTTTCCCTACTCTCCTCAATGTTAACAAGATTTTCTAATCAATTTATATTGTATTTATCCATTATACAAAAGAAAAATTGTTAAATTTATTTGTAATCAAATAAAATGTAAACGTATGTAATTACTGTATTTAAAAAAATGTACATAATAATAATAATAATAATAATAATAATAATAATAATATCCCAGCATTTGTAAGGCGCACTTACTCTGTAAAACATTCATAGGCGCCGGTCTAAATGGAAAAGAAAATTCTCAAATATACTACTCAAAACAATTTAGGGAACACCGGAATAATCTCAGTTCAAGCAAGATCATTTATTTCATATAAATACTATGTTTCACAGAATTGATGAGAAACAACTGCACAATGAAACAGATGATAAAGGATGCATGTAGTGATTACACATTTCATGACATGACTACTGAAAGAGAGAGGGGGTTGCAAATGAAAATCCCGGTTCATGGAACATTTCAAACCTATTTGATGTTAAAAATCCGGTGTTCCCTAAATTGTTTTGAGTAGTATAGATGTAAAAGCAAGTGTAAACAGATGTTTTGAGTCGCTGCTGAAAGAGAGAGATATTTTGTATTTCCCTGAGGTCTTCTGGTAGGGAGTTCCACAGCCTAGGTGCGATACAGGAAAATGCCCTGTTCCTGTAACTTGCTAAGCGAGTCCGGGGAACAAAGAGCATGTTTGTTGGTCGACCTTAAACCTGGTCTGACAGTGCGGGGCCTCAGCATGTTCTGAATATAGAGTGGAGCAAAACCATGTAGTGCCTTGAATGTTACAAGGATTATTTTGAAACGAATACGCTGATTAATTGGTAGCCAGTGAAGTTTGTACAGGATGGGAGTTATATGATTTGATATCTTTGTACCTGCCAAGAGACGCGCTGCAGCGTTTTGTACTGATTGTAAACGACGCAGTGTACTCTGAGGAAGACCAACAAGCAAACTATTACAAAAAGTCAAGTCTAGAGGTGATGAAAGTGTGGATGAGCTGCTCTGCTGCCTTTGTAGACAGCAAATGCCTAATTTTTGCTTTGCGCCTAAGATGTACATGTATATGACATAAAACACAATAAAGGGGGCCACTTTCCTACCGTCACGTTAGCAGTTTTTCCAATGGTTGTTATTTATTTTTAAGTACCTGAAACCGACCAAAAAGTGTTTCAACATGTGCTTATACTAGAACTAATTTCAGTTGATTTATTTTATTTTTTTATTTTTTTTTTACCCTCAAATTTCCATAAAAATTGGACGGAAAAAGTTACCTCACTTTTCTGTCCATTTGTTGATGGAAATTTTTTTATTTTTTTATTTATTTTTTTACCCTCAAATTTCCATAAAAATTGGACGGAAAAAGTTACCTCACTTTTCTGTCCATTTGTTGATGGAAATTTTTTTATTTTTTTATTTATTTTTTTACCCTCAAATTTCCATAAAAATTGGACGGAAAAAGTTACCTCACTTTTCCGTCCATTTGTTGATGGAAATTTTAGGGTAATTAAAAAAATAATAGTAATAATCAACTCAAATTATCTTCAGGATAAGCATGCATGTCTATTCAAATGTTGAAATTCTTTTTTGGTGGTTTCAGATATTTAAAAAAAATTACAACCATTAGAAAAACTGCTAACGTGACGGTAGGAAAGTGGCCCCCTTTATTGTGTTTTATGTCATATACGATGTCTGGCAAATGCTCAATACGTGCTTCTCTAAGTTCATGCATTGATCGAACAGCACGCCAAGATTACGCGCGTCTGTGCTTGGTATAACTTCAGCATTGCCAATCTGTATGTTTTGGATTTGGATATTGTGTCTGAGTTGTGGAGAAGAGATGATTATGAACTTTGTCTTTTGAGGATTGAATTTCAGAAAATTTTCCAGCATCCAATTTTGGAAGTCATGGAGGCAGCTGGTGAATGAATGTAACATGTCGTCGTCATTACCTTCGATGTTGGGACTAAATGTGGTGTATAATTGTGTGTCATCTGCATAAAAATGTGATTGTAAATCATGTTGTCTTGCAATTTGACCTAGAGGTGATTAGTAGAGGGTAAATAGCATGGGACCAAGGACGAAGCCCTGGGGGACTCCATAATTAACATTGGCCTCCATCGATGACTCTCCTTGAATTTGAACTATATGGCGACGATTATGAAGATATGATTGAAACCAGCTAAGAGCTGAACCCTGAATACAAAAATTACTAGTCAATTGTGCAAACATACATGTACATGTATATACATGTGTATGTATGTACATTGCTGTTGAAATAAATTGAATAACACATACTGTACATGTACTAATTCACAATTCTACCATTATATGTGTACTTGAACCAAAACAAATAATGGTGCATGTACTATACATGTACATGTATGTACTGTACATGTACATACATGTACATATACGGAATAATTTACTGAAGCTGTTCTATCGGCCAACCGGCCAGCCAGCCAGCTACCCGGCCAGACGGCAAGCTGGCCAGCCTGTTGAGGGCACCCTTCACGGAGGCAGCGGCTACATGTAGTTGCCAGGGCATTTAGAATAATAACAATTGTGAATTCTTATACAGTGCCAACTCCATCATGATGTGATGCTCACTAACCCTTGTATACATGCAGTCTCCAAAATGCCACAAAAACAAAAACTGCTAAATACATGTACACAATGCTTTTTCTATGCATGCCTTAAAATATTGCATACTGTACACAAGAATGGTACATGGATACCCCAAAATGCCCCTGCGTCTGGGACAAAAACAAAGTGTTCTGACCTTCACACAGTATGTGTATACCCCAAGTTACTGCACTGGTTTATTTCAAGTTAGCCTTGCAATGAAACAAAGCAGGTGGCTGCTTCAGTTTACCTCATCTCTCTGAAGAGCCTTGGGGTATGCCATTACTCTTTAGATAAGAAAGTGTGTACCTCAAAATGTCACGGTTGTGACATTTTGAAGTATGGGTCCACTTTGTAAAGAACAAAACTGATAATAGGAGGGTTCTAAAGAAGCTTCTACACACTGTTATCTGGCTAGTTATAAATCATTCCTATATCATTCTCAACTTCCTTGGAAGTATACAGCCCTGGCAGCCGGTTAGGCACTCATCAACTATTCCAACCTTCACAGGTCCCTATTTATACTCCTGGGTGAAGAGAAGTAATTCATGGTTAAGTGTCTTGCTCGAGGACACATGTGCCGCAAGCTGCATGGCTTTGGATTCAAACCCACATTCTGACGACTTAGCCACCAGAACTTGAGTCCGGTGCGCTTAGACCGCTCGGCCACGACACTTCTAGTGTGCTCTATTGACTCTATTCAGTGTAAAAGATTACTATAGAATAAATCTCTCTGGATATCAAGTCCTGACGTATTGTACAGACTACATACATGTACATGTACATGTACAATACAAACCATAAATGGAGCTGTGAAGTGCTCTGGACTTAGGAAACTAGGATCATTTTCACTGATTAAGGGGTGAGGGCTATGATGTGCAATGAGCGGATATTCAAATACATGTTTTCACTTACCTTTGTTGTCACAACTTGTAATAGTTTTCATTCTACTGGTTCATTTCAAAACCTACTTAACGTCAATGACATGTACAATGGATTAAGTACACCGTATATTTACATGAACGTACAATGTATCCTACAGTAGTAGATGAACAATTGCGCATGCTGTTCAAGTCATCAATCTCTAATTGGATTATGCAGTCACCTGTGGACATTTATTCACATGAATGAAAATATAAATGTACATTCTCAGTATCAACTAGCATGTCATAGGCAGCAATGACTGTGGGTTTTTTTTTAATTCCTCTGAGTTTGTTTCCTGTTTAGGATTATGAATGATTTGTACATACACATGTATGTATGTATACTTACGTACAGAAACTGAGAAAGAAAAGTACACTACCCTTCTGTCTCGCTTAAATCAAGAGTGTAGTACTCAGTTTACAATTCATTTGACTTTTGTTTCTGTTTATTCTTCAAGGTAGTGCATAGTACATGTACCTTTGATACATGTACATGTTTATATTTTCTCCAACTAGCATTTAAAGACAATCAGAGTTTAACCTACAATATTTAAACCTTTGGTGTCAAGTTGAGTGTCGTGGCCGAGCGGTCTAGCTTACCGGACTCAAGTTCTGGTGTTAGCAGCAGAATGTGGGTTCGAATCCCGGCCGTGACACTTGTGTCCTTGAGCAAGACACTTAACCATAATTGCTTCTCTCCACCCAGGAGTTAAATGGGTACCTGTGAGGGCAGAGTTGGTTGATTAGCCCTATATGCGCTGTAATGGCAGCAATTGAGCTGTATACTCCCCAGGGAGCTGAGATGGTTTCAGGAATGATTTACAATGTATGAGCCTTATGAGTCTTATGAGCAGGGGTAATAATATAATGCGCCTTGAGCACCACTCAGTTGGTGGATACGTGCGCTATATAAGTCCACACATTATTATTATTATTATAAACCGGTAGCGAGCAAAGAAAAATTGGCTGATGCCGGACTCGAACCCGCGACCTCTCGATTACCGTACGAGCGCTCTACCAACTGAGCTAACCAGCCCCTATGTTGGTGGGCGGTCAGCTTATGCCACTTATCTATTGCTCTATGGGGCCAGGTCAGAGGCCAAACCATATCTGCCGAGTAGCCAGGGATCAAGCCCCGGTCAGATACAAACAACCCGGGTAACGGCAGTAGCGGGGATCACACAATTAACGGGACATACATGTAAGCCTTTTATGTGGTTGTACACAAAGTAGATTTATATGGAGAAACTGACCTGATATATTATATATATTTCACATATATTTAAGAATACATTGTAGTTAAATGTTATTTCCCTATTAAATGTACATCTAGTGTACTGTACATGTACATGTACGTAAACCTGGTTCTACAAATGTACAGAAATCCAAATTAGAATTAATTTAACCCTCCTATGCCCAGGCTGAAATTTGGCCCAGTCAGCATCGCACCCACAGACAGTCACTTGAGTATTTTTGGTTGCATTGCCAATTGGTAGGTCAAACCACAGAGTCACACAGAGCTGTGTATGTACATGTACTGTCGAGTGGTTTTGGTTTGACGTATCCTAGCCACATGTCCTTGCATTTATTTGAATGCACTGCACAAAGTCAATGGGTTGGGTGTTACATACAACTTTTGAGTGTCTTGGGGTTTGACCTCCTATCACAGCCACATGTGCTTGCATGTATTTGAGTGCACTGCACAAAGTCAATGGGTTAAGAGAGACATACAAATTTTGAGTGTCTTTGAGTGTTAAACCTATAGGAGGGTTTTAATACAGTTTTTGTTTGTTACAAGACAATGTAAAAAATAAGCGTAATCTTTCACATGTCAGTTGTTTAGCCACATTAATTAAGCCTCCTGCAATCAGTGCAATTTCTGAAACAACTCATTCAGGCCACTCCAAGCCATTAGCTGTTGCCAGTGGCCTCCTATGATTACCCTTCTGTGTACTGTCACACCACTGAGATTACAGGGTAAAGTGGTCTCCTATCGATACATTGCAGGCCATACTAATATGTTCAAACATTTACAGTGGCCTTGGTTGGCACACATTTGATTTTGTAAGATTACTTGGAAAGGACAGCAGGCTTGTACATGTATGTACTGAAGGTTGCTTACGAACAGAATTTTGTGGTTCGGAGTGGCCTCCATGTGTAGGAGGGTTGAGTAAGACACAACAGAATAGAGGTTTTCCAATGATTAAAGCCCTTTTCACACAAAAAACATAGATTCCTTGAGATGAATTTTACGAGCAAGGATTGTTTATCTTATCATGTCACGAGTGACTGCTTTCGCAAGCTTTCACACGACACCAAGTAACAAACCAACATTCTATGAGAGTACACACATTGATATTGTTGGTCATGCACTATCCGATATGTTCATTTAAATTTGCCACACACAAATCTGTGACGACAAAAGACGTTAATGTAAAAACAAATTATATCATAACCCTGTTTAAAAGAATGAACCTTAACATTTCAGAGTTATGAGAAACTGCTTCTTCTTGAGACCATTGTTCTTGGAGTAACTATGCCGTGGACTAGTTTAGTACACGAGTGGCACACTTGTTGGTACAATGTAATACAGTTCTGGTTAGAAAATTAAGGTAAATACTTGTAAAATGTTGTTTTTTTATTTATTTTATGCCAATTCATAGGGTACATTTTTGGAACTGGGGAAATGTTTTTGGAAAAGATTTGGTCACTAAACACTAAACAAAAATCATGTTGGTTTATAAACCCCAACTATTACATGTACATGTATATTTAAGCATGTGAGTCAGCTCAGACGCAAAAGAAACTTGCATACTATGCAATGTTTGGCTCAATGCCTTGTCACGCATTGTGCGTTGATCACTTGATGTACAGTGTACATATATACGTGTATGTAAACGTAATACAACAACTGCCTTAACCAGTTCGCGTCGGGAATAAAAAAGTTTTTCTGGGCCCCTGTGCGGGTTTCTTTTTCCCACACAAACACGTTAATGGAAGCTTCCACAGCGCATGGCCACATCTACCGAGCATGTCACTGTACGCTCGGCTCGTTGCCACGTCAACCGAGCATGCATACAAATATTCCGTAGTTTCCTATGGCGTGTTTAGACGCTCTCCGATCCGTGGTGTAAAAAAAATTTCCGTGTATACACGGCCTCCGACGCGAACTGGTTAAATAAATGCATATGTCAAGACTATTGATATCTGCAATTGAGCACTGACCACAGGATTCACAGTATGGACACGGCATAAATTAAATAGAATGCATTAAAAATAAGCATATATACATGTACTGTGCATTCAGTACATGTACATTCGATAATTGTACATATAATGTAGTTACTATTTACATAACTGATAGTGATGGTATACATGTATGTTTACTATTCGTCACATAATAAGGGTCTGCCTATGTTGTACATATTTGAACAATGGTGTGTAAAAACAGTAACCTGCAAAACTGTGCATAATATATGCACACTGGAGAACCTGTACATTTGTATGTGTCTCAAATATCTATGAACAGACAATCAGCAAGAAGGAAACGGGTAAATCAACAGTGAACCTGGAATAACACAATTCATTGTTTCGTCGTTCATAATTTGGAGAGTCTATTCAGCACTGGCAGACCATCCTACATGTATCACAGTTTCTACAAAGCTGCACATTCACCAAAAGCTGTCATTAACCCTAACTCCCTAGCTATTTTGGCTAAGAAGCTGCTTGAATCCACCAAAATCCAACACCATGCAGCAACACTACCACCCAACTGTTGGTTGGACTTAGCTGGAATTGGGACACCCAGGCCCCATGTAAAGTATCCCTGTCTAGACAGTACTGAGTCCATCAAAATACAACAAACCCTGCTGTTGGAGTTTGAAAGGCTTGGGGCGGTTAGGGTTAATTAATAACTTGAAACCAAACCCACAGGACCAAACTATTAATCTGCACCATATAGCTGTTTATGCTTTACCTACACTTGGTGTTACTACATGTAAGTTGGTTTTTGAGAATTACACATACATGTATTACATACATGTAGTTGTACCGTACAAGTAATGTACATGTATATGTACACACAATTTTCATATAAGTCACAATCCGGCAAATTCTGGACAGTATTGCCCACTATGAACAAGATCACTGCCCTATACATGTATATTACCATTTTTAGAGAGGAAATTAATTTTCTCAACCCTCTGAAAAACATGTGATCCAATTCACGCAGCAAGCTTTAACTTTCACAGATTGGTTACTGGTTTGTACAGGTTTTCAGGCATTATACTGTAAATACAGTGTACAATGTACATTTACATTGTATATAATGTGAATACCTTGCTTCTTCCCTCAATGAAGTTCCTCAAAATGGAAGCACTTTAAACCAAAACAATGATTGAACACCTGATCATGATTGAGTAACTTAGCTTGTACTTTATAAGAATGAAGAACTACGTATGTATTAAACCAACCTGTGAAAGATTCAGGTTCATTATTTCTTGTGTCGTTAACGAGAAAATAGTGAAAATGCATTCAGATTTGCTTGCATGCATTCTAATGTGGAAAATGGAACACGGCCACGATCCATTTCCAATACATCTCTCGCATTTTCTCAAAACTGAAAGCATGTCATATCACCATTTCACAGTGACTAAGTTTATAAAATTAAATTCAGTTAATTCTGTAATCAGGAAATTACATGTACATCGTACCACATGTATCAAATGAACTTAGCAAGGGCGTTTACTACACAACGTATTGGGTGGAGTCTGATCAAAGTGCCCTATGACAAAAGAACATCATGGAATTGACTTCGCCTTACAGGGCACAGTTGACAAACGGGGAAAACTTACTTAAATCCGCCTCTTTGTCTTTTCAAGTACTTTTGTATCACAAAATAACCCACTATGTTTGTATTACATAATCTTGTTTCAAGCATATCCCCCGTACAAGTACATGTATGAACGTACATTGCAGGCCTGGAATTACACGACGGCCATGGCCGTCGATGCCCTTGTAACTGGCCGTGGTGCCCCTCAAGAAAATACCATCTTCACGGCCATAATTGCCGTGCCCTTTTCCCCCCTTGGCCGTCGTGCCCTTTTAATATAATTTCAATTTTACATACATTTCTATTTTCGAACGCGATGTATCTTATAATATCCAGCGCAATCCATTCACGAGTCAGAGTCTCGCAACACACACTGTTCTTCTATCGTGATTTCCTTCCGCATAAACACTGCACACACGAACAGAGGGCGCTGTTACTGTACAAGCGCCCTCTATCGGTGGAGTTTTCACGCCGTGTATAAATCACGTGGTATACGACGTGTGCAGCTGGTTTGTGAATGGAAAACTTTTAACGTATGAAAAAGCTATCGTTGCTTGAAAAACTTTTCGAGAAAATTAATAAGGCCTAAACAAACAACAATGCCGCGAAAAGAGCGCTTGAAGCGATCTGTCATAGACGAGTTTGAAAGCTCTGCTGCCAAATGCAAGAAATTAGACTTCTTCTTTGGGTAAGTTTTTTTTCTTATATTATACTTTTAAAAAAAGTTTTATAAATAAGGCCTACTATTACTAAATACTAACTAACGTTAACGTTAACTTTAAGCCTATCATTTTTTGGGGTACAGCATTGATTATTGTCAAGAAAAATTAAACGCACAGTGAAAGGGTCAGAAATCTCCGAGTCCATATTCTGCTGTGCAATTGATTGTTTATAATCATTAAATGTGCCTAGCCTGATTATGTCACATGTAAGCAAACAAGTGTGGATATGGAGGAACACCACAGCCTAGCTAGACTAGAGAAAGAAACAAACGTATGGACAAGGAAAAATCGAAACATATTTATTTTTTTAAATTAAACAAACAATTTAGGGCCTAGCGACTAACGTAACGTACGTTACAGTTTGTTTATGAATAAGATATGATTTATCAATATTCTCCCCCTTAATCATTCCTGCATGTTGTATAGGCTAAGCCGCTCATTGTAATGCTTTATTCACAGGTTACATTTTCCCTCATTTATATTTCATTGACAGTGATATTCTTTTGTTAGGATTTCTCAAAGGTATTTAAAACAAGGAACAGATTTAGATTATCATCTTGGACAGTACACATATTCAATAAAGAGGCCTTTAAAAAATAAATTAAAAACTAACAGAAAACCAAACAACTTCGTGCATATCGTTAGTTGTAATTTGTTTTACAACTCTTGTATTAAACTAATAACTTAATGGCCTTCGTGCCTTTTCTATTTTTCATAATTTGGCCTTGGTGCCCTATCAACTGGCCTTGGTGCCCTCCAAAACTTGGCTTGCTCCAAGGCCAAAGTGGCCTTGCCCTAAAAAAATTGTAATTCCAGGCCTGCTACATTCCAATGCTGTGTGTACAAACCACAAGGTTCATACTGATGTGTACATGTACATTATATCAGTGTACAAAAAATGTGTACAATGTACATGTATTACACATGGAGGCCACTCCGATCCACTAAATTTTCAATATGTTCTTCACCAACCTTTAGTACATACAAGCCTGCTGTCCTTTCCAAGTAATCTTACAAAATCAACTGTGTGTCACCCAAGGCCACTGTAAATGTTTGAACATATTAGTATGGCCTGCAATGTATCAATGGGAGACCACCTTACCCTGCAAATCTCAGTGGTGTGACAGTGCACAGAAGGATTAAACCATAGGAGGCCACTGGCAACAGCTAATGGCTTGGAGTGGCCTGAATGGGTTGTTTCAAAAATTGCACTGATTGTAGGAGGGTTAAGAATTGAAGAGGGTTAGGGTTAAAGTGGGCATCCCAGGTAATATTTGACCTGAAAATGTACACAAAATCATTGTGTGATACAGATTTTTTTTCTCTTAATTATCTCATTTTGAAAGTGAAATACACTGTACAAGGATCAATTTTCATGTAATTCCAGTCTGCACTGGGAACAATCGGTATGGAAACTTAAGTTCGCTTTTACTCACAAATGAAAATATTTTGACAGTCAGGGAGCAACGAGCCAGGAAGTGTTGTGCAGGAAATGATTCATCGTACTTCAGGGTCCCTACAGTTTCACCACCACCACCATAACAGATGAAACTCCATGACTTTTCCTGGACTTTTCCAGTACTATTATGGACATTTTCAGGGGCAACAACACTATGTAGGCTTCAGTGTGAAAACTAGACTTCGTACTGTCATTTTAAACAACACATAGGTCAACAATATAAAAAACAGATCTGTCCATAAATCACAATTTACCCAAGGACTCTTAATCAAAATTGTAAAATCTAATTAAATTTTTAAAAAATCAATGCGAAAATTAAATCACACCTGAAATCACACATTGTTTACATTTAGGCCTGATTTATTATTGTTCCTCTCAAAATAACTTTAATCCTAACCACCCCAAACTCCAACAGCAGGGTTTGTTGTATTTTGATGGACTCTGTACTGTATAGCCCAGACAGGGATACTTTACATGGGGCCGGGTGTCCCAATTCTAGCTAAGTCCAACAGTTGGGTGGTAGTGTTACTGCATGGTGTTGTATTTTGATGGACTCAGTACTGTATAGCCCAGACAGGGATACTTTACATGGGGTCGGGTGTCCCAATTCTAGCTAAGTCCAACAGTTGGGTGGTAGTGTTACTGCATGGTGTTGTATTTTGATGGACTCTGTACTGTATAGCCCAGACAGGGATACTTTACATGGGGCCGGGTGTCCCAATTCCAGCTAAGTCCAACAGTTGGGTGGTAGTGTTACTGCATGGTGTTGTATTTTGATGGACTCAGTACTGTATAGCCCAGACAGGGATACTTTACATGGGGTCGGGTGTCCCAATTCTAGCTAAGTCCAACAGTTGGGTGGTAGTGTTACTGCATGGTGTGGTATTTTGATGGACTCAGTACTGTATAGCCCAGACAGGGATACTTTACATGGGGCCGGGTGTCCCAATTCCAGCTAAGTCCAACAGTTGGGTGGTAGTGTTACTGCATGGTGTTGTATTTTGATGGACTCAGTACTGTATAGCCCAGACAGGGATACTTTGCATGGGGCCGGGTGTCCCACTTCCAGCTACATGTACATGTAAGTCCAACAGTTGGGTGGTAGTATTACTGCATGGTGTTGGATTTTGGCATATTCAGGAAGGTTCATAGCCAAAATAGCTAGGGGGGTTAGGATTAATACAAACTTGTTTTGTTTTAGTGAACAAAGAAAATTTACCATGCAGGATTTGATGCGGTAATGCAGGACCTGAAAACTAACTAGACCACTGGATCAAGTCTAGTGATTTGAGTGTTAGTTCAGTGCACGAGTTCAATGACCAAACCTGGTCTTGTGATTTTATACAGCATTGAGTTACACGAAGTTAAAACATCAACAGGAGAGGCAAAAAACTTTTTGTTTAAGACCAAGAGGACACATATCTTCATTTGCAATGTTTCTTTGCCATTTACTGTTTATTATAATGATGGAGGATGCAAGTTTTTCTTTGATTTTTACTTTGGTACTTGAAAACCAATTACATGTAACCCTCCTACAATCAGTGCAATTTTTGAAACAACCCATTCAGGCCACTCCAAGCCATTTTAGCTGTTGCCAGTGGCCTCCTATGGTTACCCTTCTGTATACTGTCACACCACTGAGATTGCAGGGTAAGGTGGTCTCCCATCAATACATTGTAGGCCATACTAATATGTTCAAACATTTACAGTGGCCTTGGGTGACACACAGTTGATTTTGTAAGATTACTTGGAAAGGACAGCAGGCTTGTACATGTATGTACTGAAGGTTGCTCAAGAGCAGAATTTTGTGGATCGGAGTGGCCTCCATGTGCAGGAGGGTTAATTACGGTAAAGTCAAGTCTGTCCCAAGCCACGTTGGCTCATCAGACTGGTGTTTATGAAACGACTGAGAATATTTCTATTCTCCCTGGACGGGATGCCAGTCTATCACAGGTTACTTTCCCCAGCTATTGCCGGTACCCATTTATACACTCCTGGGTGGAGAGAAGCAATTGTGGCCCGTTCCAGCGAAATCAGAAATATCCCCAACACACGTTTCTGCGTTATCGACTCCAGAAAGTGTTTACATTGAGAAAATTCATATGAAAACCGATTTTGGGGTTTGGGTATTTTTAGATGGCCCAAATATAAAAGATTATCAGTTATTTTACTTTTTTGAAGAAATGTCAATAAAGTTGAAAAAAAAGATGATTTCTGAAGCGTGTTTTGTGACCTTTTTCCCCAAAGCCCAGCAAACCGCAACTGTTAACTCCCAAAACGAATAACATTTTATGCTTTTTTGAAGCATTGTTTTGACCATTTTGATTAATTCCTGCCATACATGTATGGTACCATTGGAAAGCTCACATCGTTAAATGTCTATTTTTAGAGTTGACATCACGATATCTAGCCTGGATAAACAATGACAAGCCAAAAAAAAGTCTAGTTGTTTTTGATAAGTAATGTATCAACAAACAGTTTGGCAAATAGCGCGCAAATGAACGTGACCAACATATACCTAAGAGTCTGTGATTAGACAAACTCCTACGGACGGACTTGAACTTGTGAGCATGAGACATCCAGGCTATCCCGACAGCATGGTTTTTATCAAAGTAAAAAACAACTGTCTTGTTATTAACTAAGAAAGTGAAGACATATTGAACCTAGGAAAGACTTTCTACCCAGCGCGTTGCAAGCAGCGCGTTGCAAGCAGCAGGGGCATCCGTCACATACCCGATGGGACATACTGACTCAGGAGTTGAACAAGTACTCACACATGATGGCTATGGTAATAACCTCCAGCTACAGGTGAAAGCAGTACTCATAACGAAAGTGTAGCCAGAGTCTGCTGAATACATACAACTCTCTCTTTTCTATTTCACCGTCATGTTGTTAACAGCAAGAGTAAAAATCGCTGGACGAAAGACAATTTATACAGAAGATAAGCTGTTGAGAAATGAGAAAATTGTATTTATAAGTGTTCATTGAAGCACGTGTTACGCGTATTGGTTTGGTTCTGAGACGCTCGTATGGTCATGTCCATCAAATAGATGATAAAAGCTCTAGACCCTTCAGTATCATGTATGGGTACCCTCAATGCTTGAGATGTACAACAAAACATAACTTACATTAACCCTAACCCTCCAAAATCCTCTTTGCTAAAGTGAAGGATTTTGGAGGATTGAGGTTACATGCTACATGCTCTTTGCTAAAGTGAAGGATTTTGGAGGATTGAGGTTATTAAGCATACTTGCCTTTCCATGGTACATGTATATTAGGCTTGGGCGGTTCAACAATTTTAGGAACCGGTTTGGTTCCAAAAAAAAACTTGGTTCCGAGTTGGAACCGGTTCCAAGAGATTCAAAGAAAAACATAAAACATACAGTCTATTCAAACTTCGTTGCGCCCTGACACGAAGGAGTTTCAATTTTCAACCGCAAATGATAATGTTGCTTAATTTAAAATATGTTTCAGAAACTTTAAGGAAACTTTTTGGAAACGTTAAGCTAAGTTAGAGATTTGTTTCCATTATTCTACCGTTAGCAAACAATGTTACAAGCCGTGCTGTACATGCCATGGCTTTGCACATGCTTCAGGGGTTGGAGCAATTAAGCAATTGTACCACCCCCTATACACAAGGTACTGTACTACCGTCCGTGTCTATTGAAAGTACATTAAGAACACTAGCAACATGACTAACTTCGTCACAAGATTATCCATATTACGGGGCCACCTTGATCATTCCACTTCTCAAGACACGTGCTGTCAACATTTTAACATCATGACCAAAGTATCCATGTTACGGGGCCAATTTATAAACGGGGGTTGGAACAATTAAGCAATTGCACCACCCCCTATACACAAGGTACTGTACTACCGTCCATGCATATTGAAAGTACATAAAGAACACTAGCAACATGACCGTTAACTTCGTCACAAGTTTATCCATATTACACGTGCTGTCAACATTTTTAACAACATCTCCATAACCAAAGTATCCATGTTATGGGGCCAATTTATAAACAACTCAGTGACACACAATGCATACTACTAATGCACAGACATTGCAGTTTGCATCAGTTGTGTGCGTGGCGCCTTCACAAGTTTGCTGCAGTCGAGTTACATTTTGTCGGTCACTCAAAGAGAATCAGGTATTTTGACTGGAGCCGATCGATAGAATCATTTTTTAACTGGTTAGTGGTTGCAAAAAAATTCCCCAAAAACCCTTAAAAAGTGGCGGTCGGATACGACATTCATTCCCCTTTTTTCATAAATTCAAGATGGCCGCCCTCGTTGAAATCTCCAAACTGCCGATCGTATCGTTGTGTAATATTTTCGGGCTGATGTCACGAAATATAAATGTAACAAGTAAAATCACCATTTTTTGGGCCACTTTGATAGTTCAACATGTAACATTATAAGGAACATATCTGGTGTGTCAAAATAGTTGCAAATATCATCAATTAGAGCACTAAGAATTTACACAATCGAGACTGTTGGCGTCAATGGAACCAACGTGTGGCTAAGCCTAAGGATTCAGGTCCGTGCCACACTGTCACTGACTGGTTGTGGTGGGGCAAGGAAATTGGGGGCGTGTAACTTGGTCTTGGTTTTGTTTAACCATAGGTAGCATAGATCTGGTCCTTGCTCTATGGTTTGACTCTGTCTACATTACCAATGCAATGGGCTACTCATTTTTTTCTAAAGTAGGGGGCCTACAGGCTGGGCGTGGGCGGTATGGTGGGCTGTAACTGCGGTTGATCATTGCTAAGCCTAACGTTAACTTATGCCTATGTAGGCCCTAAAATAATGTAGGTTATCTGTGACTGTGAAAACCACAAAAACCGCAAGAGAAACATATTCCATTTGTCTAATTTACTTACATAAAATCAATGCAAAAATGCAGAGCTTAATAAAAACATTCATAAAATACCTGAAGTTTAAAGGAATAAATCTCACTTTATTTCTCGAACAGTTCCGTAGCTTTCTCTTGACATGTCAAGTATTATCCGCCATCTTGAACATTTTCCTGGTTCAGTCATGTGACCAAATTAATTAAAATTGTTTGCCAAAAGAGGGCGCTCTAACAAAGGGGGACAAAGTATTTGGTCCTGAAACTAGATCCGCCCTTTCATAAAAATAATAATAATAATAAATCTCAAATAGGTGAGTTTTCCTCAGAAATGATTAATCTTCTTTATGAATTTTTTCACTCTTTGTTTTTCATTTGTAGCCCCCACTTGTTCGTGAGTGGCCCTTTTGCCTCATGAAGGGCAAACTTCATTTAGAAAAAATACTATCAGCTATCACCTTATTTTTTTTTTAAATTATAAATCAAAAAAAGTATTAAAAGAATTGTAGGCAACCCCATATTATTTATTATTCCGTTCAAATAATAAAATGTGTATGAGCACGAATGTTGTTTTTACGTATGCAATACTTAAGCCTCCAGCACAATTGAATTTCGCATTGGTAAAACTTGTAGCTTTGCATGGTGAAGAGGATAAGTAAGACTAATTGCAGTGACACCATGTGAAAGTCTCTATTGAGTAGTAATTAGTTCTGAAAAGAACTGGAGGGTGCCCCACATTTACCCGCAAAATAAAATATATCTAACACCTAAACATTATACCCATACGCACCATTTGTCTGTTCTTTTATTTCATGTAATAAACGAAACTCGGGGGAATACTCACCATCTCATGATTAAATGTCATCATCCCAAACTTTAAAAAAAAAATTTAATCAAACTTTTA
This sequence comes from Zoroaster sp. YZ-2022, assembly GCA_029582265.1. Taxonomy (NCBI): domain Eukaryota; kingdom Metazoa; phylum Echinodermata; class Asteroidea; order Forcipulatida; family Zoroasteridae; genus Zoroaster; species Zoroaster sp. YZ-2022. The sequence goes on along the minus strand of CM055828.1, from coordinate 17,165,608 downwards.
AAAATAAGCCGCTTTTCTCTTCCTTCCAGACCAAAACAAATTCTTATTGAGCAAGAATACCATAGAAGTTAAGTGGCGCTCCCCAGATCACATCAGATAGAGAGACAGAGCGCCTAGAATCAGAGAGGGGGGAGTGTCTAGGGGAGTCCTAGAATCAAACATTTCTCAGGGCCATCAAAGGGCGACCCGACCCCCACGCTTGGTTCCTCGCCTGTGTTATATGATAATGCCTCATGACCAATAGGTGATAGGTAATTGTATGCCTACTTTTTTTTTTAATATTTTTTTATTGTAAAATGTTGTCAAGTATAAAGTGAAGCTTGATTAGGCCTGCAAAAAAACTCCGGTTTCATAAATTCAAGATGGCCGCCCTTGTTGACATCTCCAAACTGCCGATCGTATCGTCGTGTAATTTTTTCGGGCTGATGTCACGAAATATATTTTATTTTTATTTTTTTATTTTATTACATTTTACAATGTAACAAGTAAAATCACCATTATTTTTGGCCGCTTTGATAGTTCAACATGTAAGGAACATATCTGGTGTGTCAAAATAGTTGCAAATATCATCTATTTGAGCACGAATTTACACAATTGAGACTGTTAGCGTCAATGAAACCAATGATAATGCCTCATGACCAATAGGTGATAGGCTGTAATTGTATACCTACTGTTTAAAAAAAAAAAATGTATTGTAAAATGTTGTATAAAGTGAAGCTTGATTAGGCCTGCAAAAAAAGTCTCTGGTTTCTGGTCTCCGTGCGCGTCGTTTCAGACCCGCACATTGGCATTTTAATTTTTTTTTATTTAATTTTTTTTAATTTGCTATGAAACAATGTCCAATTGCAGCCAAAATTGCTGGATCGATTGGAATTCTGCTGTGCTGTGTTTTAAATAACTTTTTCACATGGGGGTATGAACGTTTGCCCGATTTGTGAGGCCTCTCTTAGCCACCATAAGAATCAGTTTTTGTCTGTACTCTTCCAGCTGAATGTGTACATAAAAGGACAGAGTACATAATTATTTAAGGGCGGATACACGTAGCTTTCTCCTTGGCACATAACAGGCCATGGCTGCTTCAATGAACACGAGTCAAGATATCAGTGCTTTTAAATTAATGACTCACCAATGTTCACACAATATGTACATCTGTACATTATCAAATTTATTAATAATTAATTGTATATCTTAAAGAACAGTTTACAGTCTTACACCAAAAGTAATCAAATTATCCTATCTTCCACCTCGCACCATTCATGAATCATTATTTGTATACTTCATTCAAGTCAGTCAGGTTATCAGTACAATATGCAAGGCATCTGATGCATTATAACACAGTACTCATTGTGTCAATATTTATATACAGAATATACAGAATGCACCAGCACAATAAAAGACAAACCAATGAAAAACAAGTTGACAGTGGTTGACCTAACAGAACTTCACACACGTTAAATACTCCAGTGGACAATCACTTGTCTCAAATCTCAGTACAAAAAGCAGCATCTTCGTTTTAAATAAGACATGCAGACAACAAAATCTGTCAATCTTTCATGAAAGAAAATTTCAATTTCAAAAGCCACTGATTCACATTACGGTTTAAAGCGTTAAGATAATAAACAATTAACCGACCACTTGCAGCCCAGAGTTAAATATGAATAGCTGCATAATGGATAGACTGGCCATCGCCAATATTCTATTACTAATTAGGATATAGGCTCTGGCTGTACAACTCAATGGATTCCATTGGTCAGATTGTGCCAGGATTACCAATGATATTACAGCACTACTAACCATTTGAAAGTCAAAATTACCAAAACACCTGTATCAGGAATCCTACGTGAGTCTAAACCAAATTTTTATTAATTTTTCTTTTTTTGGGTGGGGGGGCTTTATCGTGGACATCAGTGTTTTTCACCAACAAGGTACAATTTGTGTATCATTTTATCAATATCAGTTAGATTTAGCTCAAAAATTATTATAGATATTCTGTTTACAAGTGAAGACTTCCACAAATACTTATAAATTTGAAATTCTTACACAATTCGGTGCAGTGCTTACATGTTAACTTAAATGCTTTTATAGTAATAATCACACACGTATTACTTTAATCACAATATACAATACCAGCTTCGTATGTCAACAATCATTTAAAAACAAGGGGTATAAATGAAGTAATGGCATATTTAAAGCAAAAGGAAAATCTGAGTTCTTAAACGAGAAAGACACCGTCGAAAATTGACTGATGTCAAGACATCTGTGAGAAAATTGTTCTAACTGAGTGATGTGCGGTGGCAGCCCGACACAAACTTTTCAACAACAAAAAAAGAAAAGAATGTCACATAATGTCATATTGAAACAAAGCAATAAAACAATCTCTACTGGGATTAAAATGTGGTTTTACTGTGTGTGAATAATAATAATAATAATAATAATGTGTGGATTTATATAGCGCACGTATCCACCAACTAAGTGGTGCTCAAGGCGCATACATACAGTAAGTGTGCATGTACATTAATGGTCTGATAATACATCTACGTTGTTTACACTTTGTGCCAATGGACAAATGAGCACAGATTTTAACACTCTTGAGCTTAAAAGATAACAACCCTCATGTTTTCTTACTAATTCATCAGTGCTTCATGGCAAATTTGTTTATCATCTGAAAATAGATATAAGCTTGGGCGATATCGATTTTTTTCATCCACGATATATCGGCAAACATATATCGCGATTTTTGATAGTATCGCGATTTTTTTTTTTTCATGCATGATTGCTTTAGAGCCGATAACCACAGGTATGCACCCCTCTACAAGAATCACAATAAATCACAAATTCATTTGCATAGCGTGTATGTACTTCTGAAGTAGTTCGCTTTTGTTTCTCACTTTCAAAAGCTGAAAAGACTGTCATAATTTTGTTTCAATGGAATTTCTGACTTGACTCACAATGGCGATTTTTTTAATCGCGATATATTTTTTTAATCACGATTTGCCGATATCTCGATAACTTAAGAAGCTTCTCGATATCATAATCGAATAAAAAGGTATCGATATTCGATATTCGATATTAATCGTGTTATCGCCCAAGCTTAAATAGATATACATTTTCCTGAAGGGAAGCAAACAAATAGATGGAAATGAAATAACATGAATTACTTGCCTCGGAAAATCATTTGGTGAAATTTGTCATTTTAAAGTACATATATAGACCTTTATCATGGTTGCAGCCATTTTGTGTTTCTTCCATTCAAATCAATGTAACCAAATCGAGGCTGGAAGGGAAAACAGTCTGGCACCTTTTTATGAAACGAGAATTAGAACTGTCATTGTCACTGTGTATGCAGGGAATCAGACAAAAAATGGCCACAGTGCGATAAAGATCTGTTTGTTTGCCCTTCTATAAGGGGGAGAAAAAAAAAGGGAATTTTCAGATTTAAAAGAAAAATCGCTTGGAATCACCAGTGAAATCGTAAAAGCGATCAGGTGATTCAATCCATCTTTTAGCATATCCATGTAAAACTTAAATAAAATAATATGACTTTAAAGATCAGTAAAATTGGAGATGAAATTAACACCCAATAAAAATACATGTACGACATTTGGCACCAAAGAACACACAATAATACTGCAGAGGGCACCTGCACGAAACAACAACAGAGCACTATTTTCTATTGGTATTAAAATAAATCAGTCAGTGTGATAGCGTTGTTTTTTTTGCTAGGTTTCTTACCCTCTAAACTATACACAAATATTGTCATTAGGGTTCTGTACATAAAATTTGTCTGTAATTACAACATACAAAATAGCAACTACAAGGTTTCTGGAATTTGTTTGATTTCTGTACCTATCAATAGACCTTATGCATATGACGTCGCAAACGGAAGGTCGCCCTCTATCAGAGGCTAGAGAAGGTCACTCATTGGGTCATGCATGCGCGCTGTGCGTGCGTATATGCACATACATGAACCAATGAGTGACCTTCTCTAGCCTCTGAATGAGGGCGATATTCAGTTTTGGGACATCATATGCATAAGGTCTATAACAGAGATGCACACAACCTCGTCCCCATGGTGACAGACCTCACGGTCCTTTCACCCTGGGTGATGTTACAGACTGTGTATGTGCAGCAGTGAATACTGGTCGGAGGAAACTAGATCTCCAACAACCAATCACCAGGGCCTAGTGGTGAGAACAAGCTAAAAACCGTGTGGACGAGGTTGGCGACACATATAGTGTATGGAGATATACATGTACAATGCAGCTTAATGGCAGAGCCCGGAAGAACCAGACTAAACAGCTGGGGCTACAACATTTCATGTAGACAGAAGGGGAAACCACACATACATGTAGCTTGACTGACAACTCACTTTCTACAAGACTTGAACTATCTTGGATTTTCTTAACTTACACGGCAGCCACATCCTTGACAAATTCCCTAGCTTTGGAGTTTGGATTAGTGTACTTTGGAGATATTTACTTCAGCATAGTCACACTGTAAAAACGGTGCGTGTGAAACACGTCCGCTTGTTTTGCCATTGCGTCAAGTCCACAAGCTGGTAGGGACGCCCACATACTAGTTTAGGAGTCAACGCTGATGGTTCGTTCACAAAGCTGGCACATTAGTACTGAGTACACCCACTGTCGTATTGCCGACCATCACCGAAACCCATTTAGCAACAGGATTCTCTGGTACACCCTTGCACGGTCCAATTCAAATGTTACTCATCGTCGCAACCCAAAGTCTCACCCTTGTACATATCCACCAGTGCCCCGGGTTCCTTGGATATCCCTAATAGTACTTCATCGTATTTATAAATACATTTCCTTGTATTCTTAGAAAGACTTTTGAGTTCTTCATTTTCGTAGCCAGTAGAACAGGCCCACCGTGGTAATTGCTAAGACACTGAAGACAAGAAAGAGTCTAAAACTTTCCGAGGTCTCCAGCTGGTAAGTGAGGGCTGATCTCTGCAAAAGAGAGAGAGAGAGAGCAAAAAATACAGGGTAAAAAAAGTTGATAAAACGAAAGCTCAGTCAAAGATGATTACCACGCAGCGGCCATTTTGGACTTCAATACCGCAAGTCTATTAGACTTCAGTGGACTGTGACCATAACTGTGGCCATTTTTTTTTCTTTTTCTAAATAACACAGGTCTATGGGAATTAAAGTGAGATTCTTGTCCAAAATAGACAGTCATCGACTATGTGGTTGCTCACTTCAAAAGACCTTTCTCGTGCGCTAGCCATCTTGCTCATTTAGATGGGAATCCAAATGCGGCTGTTGTCAAAAAGTGACTGGTGCTTTTAAAGCTGCGATATTTACATGGTAATATTTAATTGGTGAACATGGAACCAGATAACGGGATACAGCGCTGAGGATGGTGGCTACTTTTTAAAAAGTAAAGACACACTCAACTGCTCAGAAAATATGATGGGAATATTTCTTTGTATTTTGCATATTGTTCTGAGACTAATATTAACAGAAGTCTTATGACATACATGTAATAACCTACTACATGGCACTGTACTCCAATAACAATGGATTTGGGCTAGATTCATGACATTGCATTCCACAGACTGACGCACAAGAAACAATGCATCCAGTGCATGTATTTGTGCCCATCTTCGCTGAAACCAAATCGCATCAAGTCCGTGCACCGTTTTTTTTTGGTCTGGAACAACCGAGTGTCAAGCACGTATGCCATGATCATGACGCCCCCAAAACTGAGAGTTCCTTACCCATCCACCCTGTTCTGATATCCACTGAGCAATCCTTTCAGTAACGATAAATCTGACAATGCTGCTAATGATTTTACTGAAGAACTCCCCAATGCCTGCTTTGATGCTGATCCCAACCTGGTAGCCAAACGATAGCAGTGCAGCAATTCGGCCCCAGTTAATGCCCTGGGTGAACAATCTATTCAAAAACAAAAAAAACACCAGAAAATGCATATACGTTAGATTGCTTCATCAACAAATAAAATATAAACAGCAACAAATTTGGACACCCTATTCTGTAAATGGATACCCATTTTATTTGTATTGTACGTGTACAAGTATGGTATGATAAAGATTTAGACACCCCGTTTTTCAAAGATTAACAAATTTGGACACCCTATTCTGTAAATGGATACCCGTTTTATTTGTATTGTACATGTACAAGTATGGTATGATAAAGATTTAGACACCTTGTTTTTCAAAGATTAACAAATTTGGACACCCTATTCTGTAAATGGATACCCGTATTATTTGTAATGTGCATGTACAAGTACGTTAAGGTAAACTTTTAGACACCCTGTTTTTCAAAGATTAACAAATTTGGACACCCTATTCTGTAAATGGATACCCGTTTTATTTGTATTGTACATGTACAAGTATGGTATGATAAAGATTTAGACACCTTGTTTTTCAAAGATTAACAAATTTGGACACCCTATTCTGTAAACGGATACCCGTATTATTTGTAATGTACATGAACAAGTACGTTAACCCATATCCGCCGATCTACGTGATAACCCGTAGATATGTAAAACGCTACAAACGCCGACCTTCGTGATTTTCCGTACCGTGTTTTTGTCCAATTCCAATTTACTACGTTTTTCCGATGACTGTATTTCATGATTATAGATATGAAATTAGACAAGTCTGACATCATAATAAAGTGCATGTTCTCCTCTTTCCATCAGTATATAATGTGTCTGTGTCAGTGATTGTAATATTCTCTAAATAAGGAATCTTTCTGATTGTGTGCAAAAACAATGTATCTATGTGCGGGGGCTTAGGCACATACAGTCTTTTGTGTGTTTACATGGTTAGGCGGATATGGGTTAAGGTAAACTTTTAGACACCCTGTTTTTCAAAGATTAACAAATTTGGACACCCTATTCTGTAAACGGATACCCATTTTATTTGTAATGTACATGTACAAGTACGTTAAGGTAAACTTTTAGACACCTTGTTTTTCAAAGACTAACAAATTTGGACACCCTATTCTGTAAACGGATACCCGTTTTATTTGTAATGTGCATGTACAAGTACGTTAAGGTAAACTTTTAGACACCCTGTTTTTCAAAGATTAACAAATTTTGACACCCTATTCTGTAAACGGATACCCATTTTATTTGTATTGTACGTGTACAAGTATGGTATGATAAAGATTTAGACACCCCGTTTTTCAAATATTAACAAATTTGGACACCCTATTCTGTAAATGGATACCCGTTTTATTTGTATTGTACATGTACAAGTATGGTATGATAAAGATTTAGACACCCCGTTTTTCAAATATTAACAAATTTGGACACCCTATTCTGTAAATGGATACCCGTATTATTTGTAATGTACATGTACAAGTACGTTAACCCATATCCGCCGATCTACGTGATAACCCGTAGATATGTAAAACGCTACAAACGCCGACCTTCGTGATTTTCCGTACCGTGTTTTTGTCCAATTCCAATTTACTACGTTTTTCCGATGACTGTATTTCATGATTATAGATATGAAATTAGACAAGTCTGACATCATAATAAAGTGCATGTTCTCCTCTTTCCATCAGTATATAATGTGTCTGTGTCAGTGATTGTAATATTCTCTAAATAAGGAATCTTTCTGATTGTGTGCAAAAACAATGTATCTATGTGCGGGGGCTTAGGCACATACAGTCTTTTGTGTGTTTACATGGTTAGGCGGATATGGGTTAAGGTAAACTTTTAGACACCTTGTTTTTCAAAGGTTAACAAATTTTGACACCCTATTCTGTAAATGGATACCCGTTTTATTTGTAATGTACATGTACAAGTATGCTAAGATAAACTTTTAGACACCCTGTTTCCCAATCCTTGCTTTAAACACTGGGTGCCAAGCATCTCCAGTTTTATCATTCATGAGTAGAGCTAAGGGTTTGTCAACAGAGGATTTGAGAAATAAATACTGATCTATTTTAATAGCCGACTTGTATGGCGTTTGACTCAGTCTAGGTCTCAATACAGACTAGAGTCTAGTGATTCAAACTCGAGTCACAATGAAAAATTCCTCACAATGGGATTTAACCAGTTCGCGTCGGAGGCCGTGTATACATGCAATTGATTTTATGCACTACGGATCGGAGAGCGTCTAAACACGCCATAGGAAACTCCGGAATATTTGTATGCATGCTCGGTTGAGCCACGCGTGTACAGTGACATGCTCGGAAGTGCCGGCCACCCGCTGTGAAGCTTCCATTAACGTGTGTGTGGGAAAAAGAAACCCGCCGCAGGGGCCCAGAAAAACTTTTTTATTCCCGACGCGAACTGGTTAAAAACTGGACATAAACTTTGCAATGATATGAATTACTGTTAAGTTTTTAAAACCAGGATTCTTGTTTAAACTTAATTAATCTCTGTAAAACTGATTGAAAGTCTCAACAATTGATAAATGTTACAAAAAGTGTTTTTTGCAACCGACCTGAATGACGCTAGACTCGACCTACATGACTCAATACCGAGACTAAGGCGAGAGGTTTTGAGGATACAAATCCAGGTTACGTGTAAATTTTACCTTCTGGCAACTCCAGCGAATGCTTCGTATGCCGTGGCGGGTGTGATGCGTAAGTGCGTGATCATCTCCCTGAATTCACACTCGTACTGTGAGTTGATTTGGTCTCCTATCTGAGCGAGACGTCTCCCGATTTGTGAGGTAGGACTGCAGGAGGAAATGAACAACATCGTATCAAGTTTGGTTCACTCAGTTTGGAAGGAGAGTGTGGGGGAAGGGGGTGAGGAGGTAAGGGGTGGTCATGGAAAATGAATGGCCACTGACCGATTGTACATGTAATTATTAATCAAGAGGCTAACATGTACACGGTAAGCAGCTAAGATGGGAGACTACTTTGGTGAAATTGACCAGACACGGTATGTACAAGATGTACTCCATGGTGCTAAGATGCATCTTAAAAGTGTTTTTTGTAAAAATTGTGGATGATTTGTCCCCCTTTTCTTATGAATTAGACTCGACATCGCACTGAAACTTTACAAGTTGATTATGAAATGTTGTACCTTCCCTTTCACAAGAAAAGATTTACTGGTCAATCATAATTACTTGTTACATACTGATTTTCCATTTCTTTCCACAGATGATCTTTTTACATATAGTTTGATAAATCCCCCAAATTTATGTTTTTTTTTTATACTATTGTACATGTAAGTTAGTGTTTTTGTTTCAAACTGGCAATTAAGCAGAAATGCCCACAGATAATTTTGTCCAAATGGGACATTCATGCATTTGTGGCAGATAATCAAATGTTTTACATATCTAAGGAATTTGTTGACAAAATTTCCTTTATTAACCCTTGTATACATGCAGTCTCCAAAATGCTGCAAAAAAAAGAACTGCTAAGTACACAATGCTTTTTGTGTGCATGCCTCAAAATATTGCATACTGTACAGAAGAATGGTACATGGATACCCCAAAATGCCCCTGGGTATGGGACAAAAACCAAACTGTTCTGATCCTTACACAATACACCGCAAGTTACTGCACTGGTTTATTTCAAGTTAGCCTTGCAATGAAACAAAGCAGGTGGCTGCTTCAGTTTACCTCATCTCTCTGAAGAGCCTTGGGCTATGCCATTAATCATTAGATAAGAAAGCACAATATGTCCCAGTTGAGACATTTTGAAGTATGGGTCCAATTTGTGAAGAACTACACTGATAATAGGAGGGTTAAAACCTTTTTGTCATGAGAATCACAGGAACACACACATTAATTTTCTACATAAAAATAGTCAAACAGGGAATTATGATTCATGACATTTTCATTAACTTGTGTTTTATGTCACTATAATTTTTATAATTTATAAAACCATATTAATAATTTAAAAAATGAAATTCTTACCTGAGAGGATTTTCTGTGAAGCACTGAAATTCAGGAATTCTGGGCGTCGCTATCGCCAACTCGCTGTCCTCCGATTGCAAGTCATTTTGGTACCTCTGGTACATGTAATTCCTGACAATTGATTCAGTCTGTTCAGCCACATTTTCCTCATCGTGGGGGGATAGAGTCTCTTCAGTCTCAGTCTCAGTTGCCGACCTGTATGAAGCCATGTCTGGGGCCACCGTAGGTGTCCGGCTCAATCTCCGATGTGCTAATTCTGCAGTCGGGGTGTCATGCAGTCTCATAACAGGGTTGGGCGACTGTAGTGGCTGCTGCTGTCTCGTGCCGTCGTCGTCGTCGTTTTCTAAGACAATGAAATGAAGGAATAGCATAAATAAATGGAGTTCATCTGGTACAGCCATGTCTGTACCAATGCACAATCTGTGACAGAAAATGATCAAATGTAGAAACAGTCCAATGACTCACTGTCTATCAGTGTTCATATGCAATTGGTCACCGTAAGTGTAGACTATGCGTTCAGTTCCACAAGTAAATAAGCCAGAAAGCACTGATTAAATTCTCAAACAAGAGACATGTGTGATCGTCTATTAATGGGAATCACATTTACTCCCAGTCTATTAAATAGGCAAGACAGAGCGCTAACGAGTTCAGCTGGGATGCCAAACGGTCACGGACACCTGTTACGAGTGATTCACAACAGTATCCGCGTGGCTAGCACTGTTCTAATGAGCATGCTCAGACCGGCCCTGAGCGGGACGAGAGACATCCGGCGGGCGAAGGTTTTAAGGACTTTGTGGATTGGCAACATTGATTTCATTCTCATGTGAAAAGGCTGTGTCCTTGCCTTGCACAGCGAGTACTGGGATTTAATTAGCAATCCACACATGCTTACACGCTAATGAGATATGGATTGGAATGACTTGATTGTTTTGGATTGCATTAGCTAAGTACTGGAAGCTAACTACGTGTACATGATTGTGTATCACATGCACTCGGGACACAAGCAAGGTTTGCTAAGATGACAACATACCCTTGATCCTGAAGTCTACAGGGCCAAGGCTAGTTTAGGAAGAGGATGTTACATCTACAACACACATTATATTATCAATTAATAATGCTGTCACTGCTCGGAGAAGACCGAGATTAGCGCTTGTGACGGGCCCAGTGTAATAAGAATTCATTATTTGAATTGATTCAAAATTGTGCAGGAATTATTGATTTATAGCAAGGGGATTCGGTATTGATTAATTCATCAATGGAATTGACTACTGATATCTATAGAATGATTGCATGCACAATAAAAAATGTCAAGCCATCCATCCACTGTTGACATGAAACAAGTTAATCTTGTCAATTAATTTTCATATCAGCATGATGCTTAGCATTGTGCATACTATACGGTACATGTACAGTACTGTATGTATGCAGTTCATATGGGACCTACGCAACTTAAACATCTATCAAATGTTCAATGAACACTATGCATGTCACACATGTACAATCATGGAGGAAGGAACATGAAAATGTATGTACACGGACACGGACATGGACATGAATACGAATATGAATATGCATGCACACAAAATACAAGTTTAATTAAGACTGACATGTACTTGTATTTCGAGTTATCATTTTTATGTTTTTTTTGGTCAAAAACAGTGAAACGGATTTTAAACTATAAAATGAGGATTTGTTGAAGATTATAATTACGTACTGCACACTGTACATGTACGTATGTATAATTTTGTACGTACAATGTGAGACTCTACATGTACATTAGGTGTACGTGTAGATAAATGTAATGACCAAAGAGGTTGCATCCCACGAACACAGCATTGTTAAACAATATTAATGTACACCTGCATGTTCCAGGTGGCTCCAAAATTGTAAGCTAGCATAATACAATGAAAAAAAACCACACGTATACACGTCGTCAGAAGGATCAAGGATACATGTACATGATCAAGTGATGATAACAACAGTTTGTACTACGTAATCACCATGCCACTAACAGACATTCGGATAATAACCATAGTTCATTAAGATCGCATCCGGATGGGTTCAGGGAGAGGACACAGGGTGAGTCAGATGTCAGGAGGGTAAGCGGCTGTGCCTGCCCCCTCGGGCAATTTGCCAGTTTCATTGTTATGGTAATGAGGCACTGGATCTCACCAGGGTACAGATGAGAGGACATCAACAAGATTGATGACAGTACTTTGTAAGATTATTGAAAACAGGAAATAGACTGAAGAAAGGCAGGTTGTAGAGACAAGTAGATTTACGTATATCCATTTTGGGGGGATAAATCAGATGCTAGCATAAACGACACAAAGTTCTGCAAAATGAATTTGAACATGGGTGTATGTACTGCATGACTGCATGAAGACGGGTAAAACTTGTAGCTTTGCATGGTGAAGAAGATAAGTAAGACTAATTGCGGTGACACCATGTGAAAATCTCTATTGAGTAGTAATTAGTTCTGAAAAGAACTGGAGGTTACAACTCGACGTTTCGATCAGTATGCTCTGATCGTCCTCAGGAGAATGTATGAAGACAGTTCAAAAGTGCATCTTTGTAAATTAAACATGAAAATATATAAGTATATACATTGTACATAAAAAAATTGTACACCTATCATGTAGCATGATTGTTCGCAACTTACATCACAATTAGCTACCTACATGTACATATTGGTAATTCATTGATAACCCCTGTGGGAATGATGAGCAATCAAAATGATCTTAATTAATATAACTTACCTAATTGTTCATGTACATGTATGGTTAGTGTAGGCTGGGCACTGCTAGGCGTACACAGACAAACACACTGTGGGGAGAAATGCCCCATCGTCATTCCAATAGTTTCCCTCACAGTTTGTGATAACCTCACCTCAAAAAAAAGGAGGTTTGTCCCGATTTCAACAGTTGTAAATAGGTTCACAAAGTAGTATTTCTTTGCCTGCTGACAATTATGCTCAATGAATCTACAATGAACTGCAGATGTTTGCGCTAGATTCAAATGAACGAGCAGAGTCTACAGATACGTACAAAAAAAACGGACACAGCGGGACCAATCCCAAGGTCCTGTTTAAAACGTTCAGATTATCTTCTCTGCCCTGTAACGGCGACAGGTGTGCGACTGACCTAGTGGTAATGTTAACGGTAATGGTAAATTCAGACAGTGGAAACAGTTCATAGAAACGCAGTGTTGCAGAATCACTCGTGTACTGTACATGTATGCGTATTGAAATTCCAAGACTTTGTAATCAGCTACATGTGCATACAGTCCAGTTTAATTATATAGGGGTGATACAATACAGCAAGTACTGCTCAATGGTTTTCCTGGTCCATCACATTCGGTGCCAGATTAAGTACTGAACCGGGAAGTTATAAACATGTTGGTATTATATATACACACACTGTACATCCCCTGTGTCGTGTTGTTACGATCAAAGTCACTCCTATTCTTAACAGTGGTGACACATTGCACACAGCGCAGTCAAAGAACAAAGGAACCAGGATGTTATTTTCGGCACCGACTCATCCATTGTTGTGACTAGTATGATAATGCTCATGAATTATGCATGAGTTTATAGTGTACTTGATGAATAATGCATTGAGTCACTGGGCTGACCAGTTTATTTCGACAAGGCCCCACCCCCCCAAAAAAAAGACAGACTCAGGAATGCTGAGATGATTCATGGTGTGGAATTTGAAAGGGGGGGGGGGAATTCCTCTCTAGGGCTTTGAAAATGCTGCAACCCTTTTGAACAAGTAAACACTGGATTAACATTCTAAACAAGTCAAGATTTAATTTTTGTTTTAAGCTATCCTGTGAATATCCAACATGAGCTCATGAATATATTTGTAAATAGTCACAAGGAGAGAAGCTGTACATTGGTATTGTTTTATGACAATGTACTACAGTGTATTACAATGTATTACAATACAATGTATTAACAATGTGTACATTGTACATTTTAAAGGGAACTACACAGTATACACTGTACCACTGGTCTGTTGTGTTGGTTTTTATCATTATCAAAAAAAGTGTAAAAATGCATTCAGAAATTTAATACAGCAAACATGAACATGGAATTTTGATACACATTTAGTCATTATCAAATTGCTGAATTCATACATGTGTAGTGTACACATACAGTATGTATATTTGCAGTGGGAAATAACATGTAATGGCATCTCAGACCTGGAAAATGAAAAGATTTCAAGGGATGATACAATCAACCATCTTTACACCATAATAAACACCATGCATTGTGTACGTTTTACGGAAAACTGCAACTATTCAAATGCTTTTTGAGAATTCAAACCAAAGGTACATTGTACATGTATGTACACCTTCCTATTTTAAGTCATTTACTAGTGTTAACTGGTAACTGAAACTGCACTAACCGTTTATAAATTTGATAACCAATATTTTAAAAATTATACAACCAACAATTTTGGAAGAATTTGCCGCCCGTTTTGTTGCTTTAGACTTTCTGTTTTGCTGCATTGGTTATTAAACAATCATTGTATATTCGCAGTGGGAAACAACATGTAATGGCATCTCAGACCTGGAAAACGAAAAGATTTCAAGGGATGATACAATCAGCCATCTTCACACCATAATAAACACCATGCATTGTGTACGTTTTACGGAAAACTACAACTGTTCAAATGCTTTTTGAGAATTCAAACGCTTTTTGAGAATTCAAACCAAAGGTACATTGTACATGCACCTTCCTACTTTAAGTCATTTACTAGTGTTAACTGGTTAACTGAAACCGCACTAACCGTTTATAAATTTGATAACCAATATTTTAAAAATTATACAACCAACAATTTTGGAAGAATTTGCCGCCCGTTTTGTTGCTTTAGACTTTCTGTTTTGCTGCATTGGTTATTAAACAATCATTGCGGGAATTTGATTGAAGCTTTTTGATTGAAAATGTACACATGTTGAGCTATTTGCCAACGATCTAGTTTTGTGTGGCCGTCAGGTGTTAACTAACCAGTTAACTGACCATGAAAGATTTACTTAGACGGTTAGTGAACTAACCAGTAGCTCTCAGCACTTTCATTTACTAATAGACATTAATTTCAGTCAGACAGACAGTATAAATGTACACGTACAATGAACTGCAATATACTTCAACATTTTATGGAGAAACAAAAAAAATTATACTGAAACAGTTTGTTTTACTGAACTGTTTGAACATTTTGGAAGTTACACGAAATATACAATGTACATGTATTCCAGGTTCTTTATAATTCCAGGTAGTTTACCTAACATATTTCCCTTCATGTACATGTACTTTACTTCCTCACATTTTTAATCTTTCATGTAACTACGTGTACATGTACATCCTCTCTGGGATCTTTTAAACCTAAAAGAAAATGGTATACCATTGGTAATTAGGTAATTACCTGAAAAATACACATGTACATGTATCTGTACAAATTCTAATTTAAAAGCTTACTTGTTGTAAGATGGCAATGGTACAAAGCATCCTGACAAGACATTGCATCTTTTACTTGTTGTAATTTTTAGAAACCGTAAAGTTTGTCATTCTTTTTTAGGGAAATTTAAAATCCCCAGCCAGTGATCAATTTCCACATAAGAATTCACTCAAACAATTTCACAGAATGGTTTCTACATTTAAAGGGACACTATCGTCACAATCAGGGCAGACTTTCAACAGGGCATGGAATCGGTGTCCTACTTTAAGATGAACACAATGACTGGAAATTAGTGGCTCATTTATGCAGCAGCAACGCTAACATGAGTGTCGTGGCCGTGGTCGATGGAGTGTCGTGGCCGAGCGGTCTAGCGCACCGAACTCAAGTTCTGGTGTTGCCAGCAGCAGGGTGTGGGTTCGAGCCCCGGTCGTGACACTTGTGTCCTTGAGCAAGGTACTTAACCATAATTGCTTCGTCCTTCGGATGGGACGTAAAGCCGTAGGTCCCGTGTGTGTTGTATAATGCACGTAAATGGATTGTCGTGCGTTCAGGCGCACTGAACTCAAGTTCTGGTGTTGCCAGCAGCAGAGTGTGGGTTCGAGCCCCGGCCGTGACACTTGTGTCCTTGAGCAAGACACTTAACCATAATTGCTTCTCTCCACCCAGGGGTTAAATGGGTACCTGTGAAGGCAGAGATGGTTTGCTCTATATGCGCTAGAAATGGCAGCAATTGAGCTGTATACTCCCCAGGGAGCTGAGATGGTTTCAGGAATGATTTATGAGCCTTATGAGCCTTATGAGCAGGGATAATAATATAATGCGCCTTGAGCGCCACTTAGTTGGTGGATACGTGCGCTATATAAATCTATACATTATTATTATTATTATGACCTTATCATGTGGGGTATTATTTTCAGTCACTGAGTTAATCTAAAACTATCCGATTCCATGCCCTGTTGATCGTGACAATACCGTCCCTTCAAAGCCATTTTACCAATGGTGCATATTCCCTTTAACAATGTTCAGTAATAATTATATCGGTGAATAACAGGAAATATGTAGTGGTGTACTATCTGGGAATTTCCTTCCTCCATGCTGTAACCAAAACAGTCGGTAATTGGAGATCAATACTCTCCATAATACCAATGTAGAACATCAATGAATATTCTAGAATGTCCGATTTTCACTCAGTTATGCAACACAATTATTAGGAAATACACATGTACTGTTCATATATATTTGGACACTTGCCAAAAATATTTATAACCTCAACAAATTTGTATTGTAATGTTCACACAAGCAAAAACCATTTTGTGATGTCAGTACTATCTGTTTAGTGCCAAGCAAGGCCATTGGCATGGTGCCCAGAATCAACATACTGGTATGATTTAAAAAAATAAATAAATAAATTTTTGGGGGGGGGGATATTTTTGGGGATTCCCCGAGTGGCCATCCCTACCTCACATCCAAAATTGCCAGTTTCTGTGTTTCTAACTGGTATTCCGAAATCAAAATTCCCACATTTTGAAATGTACTGATTGTCATGTGACACCACCATCATGGGTTTTATGAACATGTTCAAGCATGCACTGAAAATATACGTCATATTTGGTCTCAGAAATATACACTCACGGAATTTAAAAATGCATCAACTTATATTTCTCAATAAATATGTATAACTTATATGCAGTGATAAATTGAAGCCATAATTGTACATAGCACTTTTATTGTGTCAGTATGATGTGAAAATTTGCGCTCATGCTTGACTGAGAAAGTATTGATTAAAATATCATAAATATCTGCTGTTGAAAAAAATGTGAAATATTGGGATGATGCGTTTTTAAATTCCGTGAGTATATTTCGTCTTTGGTCACTGGTCGAGCGTTTAATAGTACAAGTCAAATATGCCCCTGTGTGCATATGGGTCAACAGTCAAAACAGGCAATTGACTGGTTTTGACCTCTACAGCTGCTTACGACTAAAGTGCAGCTACATGTACAATGTGTATAGAAGGAGGATTAATTTTTCCAAAATTAAAATTACACTATACATGTATGTTCAAAAGCATTGTACTATCAAAATATGTCATAAATTGCAAACAAGTTTCTGGTTATGATGTATAGTGCATACGTGTACATTGCATGTACAATGTACATAAATGTAGCTCTGTGAAATTCTCTCAAGAATTTGATGTCAGAAAATGTCGGGTCATATTCATCACAACATGCCCAAGGTTGTGTTTGAACAGGTTAATCTCACACCTCTCCAGTTCAGAACAAAATGTTGCGCACACTCGTGTTACGTACATGCACGTGTATGTACACTCATGTTGCATTATAACATAAACTGCGAAAGCCTGCTTCATCCAACTAACAATTAACCCTCCTACTGATAGACCATTTGAAACCATTCAAAATTTCCACTTACCAAAATGGCCATTGGTTTTGTACACACATAGTGATACCATTTGAAAAGTGTTGGCAGCAAGCTTTACTACCATTCAAATCCATTCAAATGGTTATTGAATGGTGGATACACTACTCCTTGGTGTGTTTCCATAGCCGAATGGTTTCAAATGGTGAATGTACTACAAGTGGCTTATAAATCATTCAAATGGTTTTGAATGGTAGATACACTACACCTTGGTGTGTTTCACAAAACGAATGTTTTCAAATGGTGCACCAACTTGTCTGAAAAAGGCCCTAGAAGTAGGGGGTTTAAATTTGTCTTCGTGCACTATTAATTTGGTTTCTCTGGTAAAATTAACAAAATCAACAAAATTACACATACCACCAAAAAAAAATAATAATAACTAGAATTTCAAAATATTAAACATTTCATGCAAATGTTTGAAATAGTTTATTACCTTTATTTGGCTTCATTTTGTCGACTTTTTTGTCTAAATGTATGCAGTTTTTACACGTGTAGGGATATGGTACACATGTACATATGTGTGTGTCAGTACTAATAATGTTCTAATAATCTCAAAGTTCTTGCAATCAGTAGTATACTGTTGTCATCAACAGCAAGCCAGCTCAAGTATTGTACAGCATGGATCCTTGTACAGGTACAGTGCAAGTAAGTGTACATTACAATTTATATACACATGTGTATCATAACACTGGATATTTTTGATGAGCATTCCTTTAAACACAGGTTACCTTAAGGTCATCTGACTTCCAATCACTACCACTGTACGTACACAACAATGCATTTCACTCCAATGCACAGTATCCACACTGCTGATTTCCTGCCCTCCACACACACAGTACTTACGGGAATTCCCAAGTTTTGGTGTAATAATAAGTTGGAATTTCCCAAATATTTGAAACGTGTTTGGGTGGTACCCTTGGACATGTTAAAGCGTGTACAATTTTATCTGTTTAACAAAGAACATGATATTTGCACCTGCATGCATGCATGCATGCATGCAAACATATTAGGAAATTCTTTCTGCATGTGTAAATGAATAAGTGATATTTCTTATGTATTTACAGAAGGGTGGTAATAACCAGATGTAACGGCCACAATTTGCCAAATCACAGCCGATTGACACTAATAACGGAATTCCCAAATTGTGTAAAACCAGCCACGTGGGGTACATGTACATTGTACTGCGTCACAACATTACAACCATAACCCCACAGGTACTTGAAACCATCCCAAATCTGCCAAAATCAATCAACATGTAGTAAAAAGATTAACTAATTGTTGGACTTTGATGGAATTGGTACAGTAGCAAATGCAAAGCATCCATGGCTTGGCTACACACAGTCCTGAATCCAACAAATGCAGCCGGTGGAGTTTGATGGATTTGGTACACATGGCTACATGCTCTATCCGCTGGGCTACACTGTACAGTACTGAATCCATCAAAATCAGGCAAAACCAGGAGAAGGATTTTGGAGGATTTGGGGGTAGTTAAGGTTTTAAAGAAGATTGGGACAATCATTGGTACATACATGTACATGTATCTAGCATCAAAATAATTAACAAATTATAACATAACTGCCAACTTGGAAAAGTACATTCACTGATCATGTGTACCTGTACATGTGTACCTGATCATGTGTACCTGTACATACATTTGTACCTGTACACGTACGTGTACAGTGTATGTATGCCAGTGGTAGATCCAAGATTTGACCAAACACTTTCCTAATACTCTGGGGCACACAAAACAATTAGGCAAACACATCACTTCAGACAATTTTAGTGAATAACAACATTTTTAAGATGGTGAAATTACATCCAACGGTCATGTAAGATAGTTAAAATTTACGCAATTGCAATCATTACATGTAGATTTGCTTTTCACAATTTTCACACACACACACACACACACACGCACGTACGCACGCACGCAGTCATGCACCGTAGTTGTGGGGACATACACTCGGTATTAGATGCAGTTGTGGGGACCGAAAACGTTGTGGGGACATGAAAATGTCCCCAAAGATACGGCGTTCTTGCCATCCCTTTTGTTATAAGTCCCCACAACCTTGCCAGTGCCTACCCACACACACACACGTGTGTAAACGCCTGCAATCGGGGACATCCTTTGTCAAATTCCTTTGTCCAAAAAAGCGGGGACATATTGTTCTCCATTGTGATAGCAACCGGGGACTATTGTCCCTTTTCTTATATGTCCCCGGTTTGAATGCGCTCACACACGCACACATACACATACACACACACACACATTCCCGCACGGGGCGTTGTGGGGACAAAATACAAAGGATTTTGGGGATTAAAAACGTTGTGGGGACACACAAAATGTCCCCACAGCTAAGTAATTCCGGATCCCTCTTTTGTTCTCTGTCCCCATAACGCGGCCAGTGCTCGAACACACACACACACGTGTGTAAACGCCTGCAATCGGGGACATCCTTTGTCAAATTCCTTTGTCCAAAAAAGCGGGGACATATTGTTCTCCATTGTGATAGCAACCGGGGACTATTGTCCCTTTTGTTATATGTCCCCGGTTTGAATGCGCTCACACACGCACACACACACCCTCACGCACATTGATTTGTGGGGTATTCCTTTGTTCGTTCTATTATCCCTTTTCCTTATAATTCTCCTGTGGGGTACAAGATTTTCTATAGTTACCTTGTGGGGTCCAATTGTTCTATTGTGTTTTGGACCCCACAACGAATGGTGTGTAACGTTCACACACACACACACACACACACACACACACACATACTCATTTTTGTATCACTGTGGAGACCCTCCATTGTTCTTTCCTTTGTTCCTGTACTTTAACTTTTCTCATAGGGTTTGTACACAAAATTCCTTGTGGAGACATGGCTCCTTTAGAATTTCCCTATGGAGACATACATGTATTGTTCTTGCCTTTCCCTTTTGTTATAGTACTCCACAAGGTAGCGAATACCCGAATACCCGTACACACGCACGCACACACACACACACATTCCCGCACGGGGCGTTGTGGGGACAAAATACAAAGGATTTTGGGGATTAAAAACGTTGTGGGGACACACAAAATGTCCCCACAGCTAAGTAATTCCGGATCCCTCTTTTGTTCTCTGTCCCCATAACGCGGCCAGTGCTTGAACACACACACACACACACACATTCTCATTTTTGCATCCTTGTGGAGACCTCTATTGTTCTTTCCTTTGTCTCTGTACTTAAACTTTTCTCATAGGGTTTGTACACTAAATTCCTTGTGGAGACATGGCTTCTTTAGAAATTCCTTGTGGAGACCAATTGTTCTTGCCTTTCCCTTTTGTTATAGGACTCCACAAGGTAGCGGAAGTGAGAGCACACACACACACACACACACACACACACACACACACACACACACACACAGTAAAATACCTGGATTAAAAACAAGGTTACTGAATAAAAACAATGGCTGACAATGTACGTTCCCTCTTTAATTTGAGTTTGTACAAATACGGGGTACATGTAGTACAGAAATGCCAACATTTCAAAATGAAAAAGCGTAATTTCTATACAAAGTTTCCATTTTGGGCTCATCTTGTTTCACAGTATACTGAAAGCCTGAAACTTAATATTCACAAAGGCTGTGAACATTTATTTCATTGTGTCGTCAATGTGAAGGTGGTGAAGATACAATAACATTTGTTGTACATTCATTCTAATTTTTGTCTCCTTCAAGAGAAAAATTCAAGTTGGGAAGTCTAACATTCACTTGGGAAGTTAATGAAAGCCCCTTGGGCAGATTTATACTACTCAAAACAATTTAGGGAACACCGGAATAATCTCAGTTAAAGCAAGATCATTTATTTCAGATAAACACAATGTTTCACAGAATTGATGAGAAACAACTGCACAGTGAAACAGATGATAAAGGATGCATGTAGTGATTACACATTTCATGACATGACTACTGAAAGAGAGAGGGGGTTGCAAATGAAAATCCCGGTTCATGGAACATTTCAAACCTATTTGATGTTAAAAATCCGGTGTTCCCTAAATTGTTTTGAGTAGTATATTTCATGGGATGTTTGTTGATTATCAACCCAAACCAAGTCAGTTTTTATGTTAAACTGTGATCATTTCTACTACTCAAAACAATTTAGGGAACACCGGATTTTTAACATCAAACAGGTTTGAAATGTTCCATGAACCAGGATTTTCATTTGTAACCCCCTCTCTCTTTCAGTAGTCATGTCATGAAATGTGTAATCACTACATGCATCCTTTATCATCTGTTTCACTGTGCAGTTGTTTCTCATCAATTCTGTGAAACATTGTGTTTATCTGAAATAAATGATCTTGCTTTAACTGAGATTATTCCGGTGTTCCCTAAATTGTTTTGAATAGTATATTTCTTCTGAGAATTCCAATGGGGGCTTTCGGGTCAGCTCAAGTTCAACTGAACATATACGCACTATTATGCAGTTCACAGACCAGGGGTTTTGTGGCAGACCAGTTGTTATAAATGCTTGTCTAGGAAACCATTGGTCGATTATGTCAGCGGTCAACACTGCCAGCAGTGGGGTCAAACACTGTGTGCTGCAGTGACATCATTCATCAATATTTACCCTATCTCGGACAGTAGGCAAAGTCAAATCATTCAACGTGCAAGCAAACACATGAATCATAACAACAAAGTAATCTCTTTGTGGTTCAGTGCATGCTGTCATTGTTGAATAACACATAAATTTGTACACACAATTCCATTTTATCAGCCGTTCTCTTTTCTTTGTACTTCACACCAGGTTTATTCCAATAATTATCAGTAATTTTTGTCAAAGTTGTTGGTATACCGTTACGTATTATGCAAAACCTGAAAAAACACACAACAGACATACATGTATAAATACACTTGGATCATTTTACAGGTGACCTGTTCTGTGAAAAGGATTTCTTATAGAGGGTTTCCTGGAAGTGGGAAAACATTAATTTGAGGAATCAGGATGCTGAGTATTAAACTGCTTTCGTTATTTCATGTACCATAGTTTTAATGTGAAGGTTCGTATGCAACACTGGTATTTGATAACGTATACAATGTCAATTCATTTCATCCACTCTAGTTTTCTAGAAATTTATCATAAAACTACTTGTAACCTGTGAACATTTCATCGAAACAGCAATGAACATTCATCACATATTTTTCTATTTTTAAGTTTTACACTGGACAGCAACTTTTTGTAAATTTGACGTACTGTACATTTAGTGCATGTTAGTTGTTACAATTCCTGTTTTCTCTATGTACACTGTACATGTACCTACTCTCCACTAAGTAAGTTTTTTAGATAATTTAATAATCTGGCAATTACCAATACTGTATACATGTACAAACTACATGGATATGAGTACAACTGATTAGAGCACAGTAACTCGGCCACAGTGACATTGTTTGGAACATGTCGTGTACATTGATTTCATTCTGCCCTTGCACCAATGTAATGAAGCACTGTATAGTCAGTGTTTTCCGAGTGTCTGTGGAAAAAAAAACTCCACAGGCAAGATTTGAAACCATGACCTCCTGCTTACTAGTGCAGACGTCTTATCCTCTCGACCACCGAGCTTGCCCGATGACGATTGGCCGGCTAGAATCCTGAATAGCAGCGGGCAATGAGCATACAGTGCTTCATAACAATTAACGTTGGTGTAAGGGAAAAAATCAAATCAATTGTTTATCACCTGATGCAAGAGTTTCATCAATTTAAACATGTACAGTGTAGTGTACATCACATGAAACTTTAATACTTTATAATTTAACCCTCCTATCAGTGGAAACCATTGATGCCACTCCAAGCCATTGCTATGGAAGGCAGTGGCTCCTAATGGCTATACTGCATAGTAACATAATACCTCATATGTCTGTTGGTTTTAGTGGTTTGTGATTGATGTATTGCAGGGGCATACTATTATGTTTCAGTTTCAGTGGCTGGTGGTGGCTTACTCTTGAGAGTGTGTTTACAAAATAACTGCTGAAAATCCCAATGATAGGTGTTTTTTTTAAAGTGGTCAGAGTTTTACATACAAGATTACTTACAAGGGTTAGTGTGGCTTGTATGCACGAATGATATGTGTACAACATATTGGACATTTAGTGGTTGGGAGTGGCCTCCATGTGTAGCAGAGTTAAAGTACATGTACAACAGTATACACGTACTGTACTTAAATGTACATGTGTATAATTATCATCCATGAAAATGAAGTCAATATACATATGTACACAAATTGTGAAGGAAATTATGTGTGAATTGTTCAAAAAACAAATCAGGCTTTCAACTTCACACAAGAAAAAAACAAAACGGGCAATTTCTCCATTGCCTCTGGTCTTAGTCCTTAAATTCCCTCTTGAAATGTGCCCTTCTTAAACATTTTTATTTCGGATGTGCTCTTTACCAAGGCAGGCCCTTGAACTTCACGGTGGCAACAGAGGTAATTGAAACGTTCCCATATACATGTACATGTACATGCACAAATTGAAGATATTTAGATTTTGTAACTGAAGTGGATTACTTCCCCTGCAATACCGTACTACAAGGTATAAACTATAAAAAAAAAATTACCCTGCCCATTCAAGAATGAAATTTCCTGTGAATTGAATGCACTCAAACGTTACAAACCACCCAGTGTGTATGCAAAAGTTGGTTGGAAACATTTGCATTTGGCTGTTCTTAAAGATGTACATAAATGCATCGCCCATGTTTTACCATGTTTTATCATTAGAACACTGATAATTTCCTTTTAGAACACTGATAATGTCATTTTAGAACACTGATAATGTCATTTTAGAACAATGATAATTTCATTTTAGAACAATGATAATTTCATTTTAGAACACTGATAATTTCATTTTAGAACACTGATAATTTCATTTTAGAACAATGATAATTTCATTTTAGAACAATGATAATTTCATTTTAGAACACTGATAATTTCATTTTAGAACACTGATAATTTCATTTTAGAACACTGATAATTTCATTTTAGAACACTGATAATTTCATTTTAGAACACTGATAATTTCATTTTAGAACACTGATAATTTCATTTTAGAACACTGATAATTTCATTTTAGAACACTGATAATTTCATTTTAGAACAATGATAATTTCATTTTAGAACACTGATAATTTCATTTTAGAACAATGATAATTTCATTTTAGAACACTGATAATTTCATTTTAGAACACTGATAATTTCATTTTAGAACACTGATAATTTCATTTTAGAACATTGATAATTTCATTTTAGAACACTGAAAATTTCATTTTAGAACATTGATAATTTCATTTAAAATGAGATATTTCACCCAAAATATAGTTGTCAGAGGCTTGGTTTAACAGTTAAAAAAAAGTGCTTCAATTAATTTACAGAAATATCATAATTCTCACAATTATATTGAGAAATGAGTCATTTTAAAGCATTTGTATTGAACCCTTCCTTTAGTAAAATAGCAATGGTCCAATGTAAAAGAAAATTAATGAAATTTGCTGTTAAAATAGCCAAAAAACACAAGAAATACATCTTTAAACGGGAAATATACATACATGATACACTCCATCACATGCAAGTACCGTTTTGTTTTTATTTTAAATGGGAAATTTGATCTCTGCTGATAATGCACTGAATAAATGTACAACTGTAATTGATTGAACCTAAGTCTGTGCAACCATGTACGGTGTAACGATTGTACGTACACTGTACATTGTATGTGAACACAAAATCTTGTGCACTAATGTTTCAGTGTGGTTAAAGCATTCCTACAATTTGTACATAGGCGCTTGAAAAGCTGGTGTAATAATGCAACAGTGATGATGTCATCAAGAACAATAACATCATCACTGACTGTTCCATCTGATTATTTGGGCGTTGCCTTGTATAGAAATGTCATAAGTACAAGGCCATTCATTTAATGATTAACAACATGAAGGATCGCGAATGCAAAAAGTCATTGTGCAATTGGGCAAATATTTTAATTTATCTTTATTTACTAATGAATTATTCAGTGCCAAAAATGTCAGAAAGAAATAGTTACACAAATGTGAATTGATGAAAGACATTGAATTAGGATTGTCAATAGGGCTGTGCGTTTTCAGATACATGTATTTTTGGAACCGGATATCCGACAGGAAACTTCGGATACCCAGATATCCGTTTTCATTTTTGTTGAAAACATGCCTCCGGTGGTGTACAAATACATGTACTGCAAATGGTAACAAATTGACGTTTACAATACAGAGGATACCATACTTAAATCGATCTTTTCTTTAATGGAGTGCTATCTCTTGAATTTAAAGATAATTGTCTGTAACAGTGTAAACATTACATTGTTCAAGAGTCACAGATTTCTGTTCGCACCGCTCAAATGTTAAGTCCGAATTTTAAAAAGTCGTTTACGGTTAATTGGAACCGAAAAATGGAACTGGGTAATGACCGTTTCGGTCGGGTATCCGGATAGCCGGCACAGCCCTAATTGTCAAGTGTATACATTGTATGTACAAAAAATATATTTCATTCTTGCATGTACATGTACATAGCGCATTTCACACAATGTCCCAATGTGCTAAGTTACATCATTTCCCCTGTTCACTGAGCCAATATCATTCCTTTCTCAGCTCCCTAGGGAATATACAACCCATTATGTGCAACCCATTAAGTTTTTATGTTAAAAACACATTAACCATCTCTACCCTCACAGGTATCCATTTATATTCCTGGGTCAAGAGAAGCAATTACAGTCAAATGTCTTGCTCAAGGACAAAAGTACATGCACCAAGGTCGCGGCCAGGATTCAAACAGGTTCTACATGTACATAATAATAATAATAATAATGTGTGGATTTATATAGCGCACGTATCCACCAACTAAGTGGTGCTCAAGGCGCATTATATTATTATCCCTGCTCATAAGGCTCATAAGGCTCATAAATCATTCCTGAAACCATCTCAGCTCCCTGGGGAGTATACAGCTCAATTGCTGCCATTTCTAGCGCATATAGAGCAAACCAACTCTGCCTTCACAGGTACCCATTTAACCCCTGGGTGGAGAGAAGCAATTATGATTAAGTGTCTTGCTCAAGGACACAAGTGTCACGGCCGTGATTCGAACCCACATTATGTTGCTAACACCAGAACTTGAATCCGGTAAGCTAGACCGCTCGGCCACGACACCCCATGGACATACGTGACTACTCGGCCATCAGAGTACACCTTCAATGCATTAAACCGCTCAGCCATAACACCACATGGACTACACATTTTGTACAAATTACACATTTATGTAGGATATTGAAAGACATGCAATTTAAAAAGTCAAATACATAAAAATGACGTACAAAACTGTACCGTTACTTATTGCATGATCAGTAAAAAAAAAACATTAAAAAGAAAATATTTTCTATAAAAACATACAGAACTTTCTGTGCTTAATTACACGTAATTTATATGAAATGATATGCAGTTTACTCATTAACCCTAACTCCCTAGGCATTGTACTAAAACAATAAAAATCCTTCAAAATCCTCCAACTGGCTTTGTTGTCTTGGGAGTTAGGGTTAACCCTAACACCCTAGGTATTCTGGCTAGGAACCTTCCTGCACTTTTGGAAACAAGCCCTTATCTTCAAAATGCACCATGCATTTTCGTTGATCTTTCATATTCAGCACTTATGGCCTGTACTTCTTGCCAGGTAGTAATTTCCCCCATTTGAATCAGTGAAAGTACCAGTTTCCAACAGTGCTGAATTTTTCCCCAAAAAGGTGCCCCTTGGGAGGATTTTGCAGGATATGGGGTGGTTAGGGTTGTAAAGCACAAAATCAGCTATTTTGATGCTCTATGATAGACAAAACACATTTTTTTTCAAGACCCATTCTAATATTCAGGCCTATTCTAATGATCTAGAACCTCACATTTAGTAAACACATTTTTGATATGATGCATACATACCGGTACATAATATTTAAACTGTACATTTTACACTGTACTGCAACATGTAGGTCTACTAATTTCATACAAAAGGTGTTCCATACAAACGATTATGGTACATGTACGATACTGTAACACTGTACACAGTAATGTGATCAATGCATTCATACATACATTGTACACGTACATACATGTACATGTATATGTACATTCATGTACATGTACATACATTATAATGTACACATACTGTGTAATAACCTTGAGGTAAAGGATACCCAATGTAATGTACAATTGTACCTACACTGTACAACCTCAGTGCACAAAACCCTAAAAATATTTACCATACATTTTGCAGTTTACTTTTGTATTTTTTAAAACAATAAAATGCTTGCGTTCTTACAGATGTAGATTTAAAATAACTTGACCAGATTTTACAACAAACTGACGGATTAAAAATTGAATTGAATTTCACATACAGTACATGTACATTGTAGTATAGGCACGTGTACACGTAGCTGATGAGGAACAAATTGAATTCACTTTCAAATTAAGTGCAATTTCTCAATCCTTACCATTCATTATGCCAGCATTAAATGCAAACTGTCACCTACCATCTGACCGCACTGTCAGGAGCTTTCTGGCTCCAGCAACTTTTGCACTGCCCATGAAATCATCAAATGAGGCAGGGCCTGACGCCTGGAGAGAGCCCCACCAATGTCCAGACAAGTCTGGACGTGTTTTTGAAGCAACTCCAAGTGCAGGGTATGGTGGGGTGGGAAGTCCCATTGTAATGCAAATTCACATTCAATTTTTAACAACAGTTGAATTTTTTTCTAGTTATTGTTTATTCTTTTTCTTTTTGGGGAAAGGATATGTAATGGAAGATTAATTTGTTGTGACATTTGATGCCATACAAATGAATTGTAAAATTTAACCTACAATGTATGTATTTTAAATGAATCACAGCAGGGAGGCGAAGATTTCAAATGACAACAATGCGTTGGCATTGTGCATCAGAGAAGACACACACTGAACAACCTGATCTGCACAGTGAAGACAAATTACGTACGACGACTGTTGTGTAATTCAGTGCAAATCAACATCCCAAATTCTGCAAGCCAGAATTTAATTTACCATACATGATGTTCAATCTCTCTAACTTCCACCTTTTTGATCGCGAGTCCCTTGCCCTTACAGGGGATTATGAAATTTACAAAGTATTATCGAGAATATTCCTTGGTGTCAAGTTGGTACTAGTACCAATCATCCTGAACAATTAGTCTGTTTGAAGCGCTTTCTTCACATAGAAAACACAAATTGATGTATGTGCAATTTCATGGTTACGTTTCATTTTTTGAGGTTTTGGACTCACTCTTAATGCCATAATATGTATTTCACTCTTTAGTTTTTTTTCACAGTTAGTTGTATTATACCCAGACCTTACTCAGCACAAAATAAAAATTTCAGAATTTTTTTATATATACATGCTATACATGTATTTAAGACATGTCCGAAAAATGTATGAGTAATCAGTATTTTTCTCGTTTTTTGTGCCGAGGAATGTCTGGGCATAATGAAACTATTATGAAATATCTGTTGAGTGAAATACACTGAATATTAGCCCTAACTCCCTAGGCCCATTTGCTTACACATAACCTGAATCTTTCCTAACTCCCTAGGCCCATTTGCTTACACATAACCTGAATCCTCCAAAATCCTTCAGTAGTAAAGCAAGCACACGACATGTATGCACACATGTGTTTCTAATCTGTGATACATGTACATGGCCAGGGACCCTCCCTACATGCATGGTGCAATAAACAGTGTCCACTGACCCAAGCACTGACCTTGCAATCACTACAACAAACATGGCTGTACATGTACCATGGAAAGGCAAGTATGCCTAATAACCTCAATCCTCCAAAATCCTTCACTTTAGCAAAGTCCTATTCGCACCGTGAAGAGGCTGGTTATTAACTTGTCTTGTTTCGGTGCGAGGGGCTGGTTTCTTCAGTGTGGAGTCGTTGTAACAACTTAATGACTGAGTAGCCCCCACCTTGGAGTGGCCATTGGCCTTGTGTGGGGCGAATTGCATAACAAAAATTTTAAAAAATTTAAAAAAGAGCATGTAGTATGTATCCTCAATCCTTCAAAATCCTTCACTTTAGCAAAGAGGATTTTGGAGGACTTAGGAAGGTTAGGGTTAGTAAGGCTTTAAGAGTGGGCCCAATACCTCAAGATGTAATGTGAGTAACCATTGATGGAACTGCCCATATGTCAAATTTACACAAAGTTACCGTCTTGCAAAAACATAAAACAAACATGTCATTAGTTTTTCATAATTTTCCTCAAAAACAATAGTACCTATAGACCTTTGTTATGAATCAGCCATCTTGGTTTTTCTTCAATACAAGTCCAAGTTACCAAACTGAGGCTGGACAGGGAAATAGTCTGGTCCCTTTTCATGCATTGAGAGGTCCAACCCTATAATCTCACTTTTGCGTACATGTATACAGGGAACCTGACAAAAGGGGAGAGGTAGGCTGGGGAAATTTTCTCCCCAAAATGAAATCACCTCGAGCACAAACATTCAAAGCCCGCTTTAATGGTTTGATTTGGTGGTTTATTTGCCGACTGAGGATCGATTTGGTGGTTAATTTGCCGTCTAATATGCTGACTGAGGCTCTAACAGCAGACTGAGAATAAATATGAGTGAGAATGGGTGTTTTATTGCTGTTTGAAAAACAATTATAGTTCTTATTTTTGTTCTTATATGTCATGTACATGTACGTAAATGTAGAAGTTTACACACGTGTACATGTGCACACATGTACATCTGAATCATACATGTACATTGTATATATTCCACTTCGCAGCTCACTATTTCAAAATCTCTTCCTTGGTAACCATTAACGAA
The DNA here is from genome assembly GCA_029582265.1 of Zoroaster sp. YZ-2022. Lineage (NCBI taxonomy): Eukaryota > Metazoa > Echinodermata > Asteroidea > Forcipulatida > Zoroasteridae > Zoroaster > Zoroaster sp. YZ-2022. The sequence goes on along the minus strand of CM055828.1, from coordinate 17,134,972 downwards.
AATGGAGGCTAGAATGACATTTTCGCGCATTCTAACCAGAGATACATTCTGGTGACAGATGCTGCTTGCACGTACAATGTAGGGCGCCCTCAACAGGTACATGCATACGTAGATGTATGTAGACCGTTCCACTGGAGGTGCAATGCCAGTTGCATACTTGCAATTTCAATGACTAGAAAGCAGAAACCACTGGAACTACATTGTTGTAAGTTGCATCCAAATTTTGAGGTAACATTTAACAAAAAGTATTCAGTGCAGAAAAATTCAAATTTTAATTGCATGTTTACCCATGCATTGCACCGTGAGCTGCAAGCAAGTGTTCAAACAAATTTGGTACATCATTGGTCAGGAAAGGTCTATACTTTGTAGGTATTGTAAATGACACCACTTGAGGTAGCTCGCAGCCAAATCAACATTGCCCATAAAGATGCATAGCTGCCAACATTTCAAAATTCCAATTCGTAATCAACCCGCGCATATTACGTAGGTACGTACACGTACATGTATAATGTATACAAAATGCATGCGGTTTGTCTTCTCTTGACGTTGTGATGAACTCAAATTCCTTTCCGTATTTTTCACTGTAAAACTGTCCCTTTTTGGTTGCCTTGGAAGTCATGATGATATCGCTCACAAAAACTTAAGTTTGAAAAAAACGTTTCGTGAAAACTACGAACTTCGAAATTCACATGGCAATGTTTGGGCGCCATTTGAATAGCTATCACACGCTGGTTCCCAGTCGTTTTTACAAATATAATCCACGAACTGGCTGGTACCCTGCAATAATATCGATACTACACTAACCGGCGATTGTACGACAAGCATGCTGGTTCCAAGTCGTTTTCACACATGTAATCTGAACTGGCTGGTGCCCTGCAATAACATCGATACTACTAAGCGATTTTGGGTGTTTGGTTTTGTTTGCAATGAAATCAACGTAAGTACATGAGAAAAAAGAATCGATCTGAATCCGAATTCCGTGAATTTGGTTGTCAAAGCAAAGTTTGGGGCGGAAAATTTTAAAATCGTAACTTTCAAGAGTAAATTCGTATTTTCGTATTTTTTTCATTAATTCGTAATAATTACTATTTTTTCGTAATAGTTGGCAGCTATGAAGATGGCGTGTCAGGCATTATTCTGTTGCCTTCATCACAATTAATTTTATTTACAGGTTCAGAAAATAATTTTTAAAAATACCATTAAACCAACATTATCCTACATGTATGTGGTCACAGTTGTAGCAGAATGAAAACAGAATCCGTTTGTGTTTTTTAAAAGAAAGAAAATCAATTTCTTATCGACTTTATAGAACAAAGAAATTCCCACAGTCAACATTCAATAAAAACATTTAAGTTACCTTGATTTTGCCATGAAGAGGAAAATAATTGTTTTAAAATGAAATGAAATGAAATAAAATGAGTCAAATCATACAGGGTTCTGCCCAGGAATTTTTTAGTGCTGAAAAAAAAAAAGGTCTCAGGACTGGACTCCCATAACACAGAATGGGGATGTTATTTTGAGCTATCCAGTATAGAAATGCAATTTTTTTTTAATAGTAAAGACAACATCTGTCATCTTTTATTGATAATCTGTGAAAGGGAATAGCAGACATGCAACTTTGTAATTGAAAAAAAGGAGGAAATGGCCGAGCACACAAAACTTTGTACAGTGTTTTTTAGTTTTCTATAGCACTATTATTAACCCTCCTACTTCTGGTACCTTTTTCATACAAGTTGATGCACCATTTGAAATCATTCACTTTTGTGGTTTTGAATGGTGAAATAACTGTGTACAGTATTGATTCCCCCAAATGGTTTGGAATGGTAGGTCAGCTAATACAAAACCTTGTTTGGATCTTTCCAAATGGTAGTACAGCTAATACAAAACCTTGTTTGGATACTTCTAAGTGGTGAATCAATGGACCCTCTATGCATTTGAATAGATTTGAATGGTAGTAAAGCTTGCTACCAACACTGTTCAAATGGTATCACCATGTGTGTACACAACCAATGGGCATTTTGGTAAGTGGAAATTTTGAATGGTTTCAAATGGCCAAACAGTAGGAGGGTTATTAAAGAAAAAAGAGGAAATCAGCTGATCAGCTGATGAAAAGTTGCATGCCTGAAATAGGCAAGTTGGAAAATGAGTGGTGGTCAGGAAAAAACAAACTTTTTGCCAGTGGTGGTCGCGGGACCCTCAGTGCCGGTAGGGGTTTCTGGCACCGACCACTGTGGGCAGAAACCTGATCATACAAAAATGTACTATGTGTACATGTAAGTACATATTCCAATCTGATGAGGTCATTATTTTCTTACCTCCTTCAAATAGTTATGTCACGCAGTCAACAATTTTCAATTATCATTTCAAAAAGATTGAATTTTTCAAACTTGTCTGTTAAACATGTTGTCCCTTTGTTTGATTGCTGAACCACATCTACAACGAGCACAATCCTTAAATGCACTGTACATGAATAAACGTTAAGCTATTTGGTTTTAAGCCACTGGTAAATGATTTATAACTGCACAAAGGATCCGAGCATACCTATAGCCTGCTGGTCCTCCTGCCTAAACAGATGACATCATCGCAGGGATGACTCATCATTGTTTGGGCTCTTCCTACGTCTACCCTCAATATGAGTTGTTCATTCACTTGGAATGTTCAACCGTCTGAAAGGTTGAGGAAGGCTACCTGGAATTTCTAAGAAATTTAACTGGGGAAGGTACATAGAGCACATGTACATGTAGTTAGAGGCGCATTGAAATTAAATTTAAATGAGTTCTACACTGAAATTTATTCATCCCTAAAGTGTATGTATTGTACATGTACAAACATGTACTGTATTAAACATTGTACAATAAAAGTGAAACTTAATATGCCACACAAATCAGTGAATTGCACGATCACTATTTGTAGGCATTTAAAAATTTGTTTCTAATAAATGAATAAAATTATCTGCATTTCGGCCGTCTTTGTGTACATGCTCAGCACACTGTACCAGAGTGTAACGTGTTGCAAGAAATAATTACTTTGTACGTATTCTGTGTTTTGTTTTTTCACCAGTAATATAATTTACTATCAGCTCCAATTTTTGTACAAGGCAAATACTAAATCACTTCAAATGTGATTCAAATTCATAATAAAATAATTGTTTAAAGCATCTTTGAACAGTCCGCAAATATTTTACATTTTTTATAAATGATTTATTTACACTGTCACACAATTATATATTAATGTGTATGTTTGTAAGTTTAATTCAACTTTCATGTACTGTACACACTTTAATATCCATGCTTGGAAAGCCACTTTAGCCGCCCCAAAAAATGAACAACTTTGACTATCTGTTATTCACACAAATAACAATAGAATTTGCACAATTGAACTATTGATTTCCAGATTAAAAAGTTTCCCCCGTCACTCTTATTATCAGACGCATGATGTCAACAAAAATTTTGGCAAATCTCCAAGACCTTTTTTGAAAAACAAAATTAAAGAATGGATAACACTCTCAGTATTTTTCATGAAGAATATAATGTAAGTACACATTGTACCTGATAAATATGATTGGTTAAATGTATCAGGTATAACAACATGTGACTTGTTTACACTTTGTGTGACCTTTAGAGTACAAGGGTGATGTCCCGCCGGGCAAAAGTGTGTGTATTTGTATGCAGAGTTTGTACATTTTGTACTTCTCCACATAACATCAATACTTTTTTAGATTTTCAGATGAATAAGATTTGAGATGTATGGTACATGTCATGTTGGTGCCGTATTAAAAATAAATCAAATTAAAAAAATTTCTGCTGACAAGATCTCAAAATATCAGATATTATGGTTTCTTGTCATAGACCAGTGAACATTTTGAGCCCAGCGCAGTTTGGGGCACTTTTGTAAACATATGCTGTCACTGGTCACATCGTCTATAGAATTGTTAATTTGAACATTATATATCCATATATGGTCCAAATTTAACTTACATTTTAAAGCAGATGATGGTATCAACCTTCTCTAGAAATAATTTCGTCTGAGATGATGTTATTTGTGACCGGCTCCACAAAAATGGGTATTATGGGACAAAATGAAAAAATTGAGTTACATACATAGCTGAATTGGTTACATTATAAGCTTTAATTTGGTGTAGGTTTGAACCCTGTGGCATTTTGCATTCTGGAGATATACCGATTTTTGCATATATTGTACAAATTAACGGAAGTGCCTTCAGAGATACAGCCCTTTAAACACAGCAAGTGGAAAAAGAAATGAGCTAAGAAGAAACTCTCTTGAATGCCCATAGCAACAGTTATGTTCCTTTTGAGCTCCTTTAGGAATGCTTGTGCAATATAAATTTGAATTATCAAGCATCTTGAAGTATTTTTTCAAATATTTTGGCTAATTTGCATAATGTGTAAAATTTAAACTTTTGTTTTTTCATCTTTACTCATCAATAATAATATTTCTGTAAATAAATTATTAAAGTATTGATATAATAGAAGCCAATAAACCAACAACAACAAAATCACGTTGTGAATTTTTTTTTCACCCTCTCCACATAGAACAGCCCTTTACGTTACTAGCATAGCGTCCCTTAATACCCTTTTTCGCAGAGCGGGTCACATTTATTAGAATTTAAGTTAATTCATTTCCAGTTAGAACACAGGAAAGAGTTCCACATCAGAAAGAACACTTACACATGTACAACAAAAAATTTAATGCATTTTTCATTATTTTCTCGATGCAATCAAACTGAAAAAAGAAGAAGTAGTTTTGCCACTATTACCAATGGTTGCCTTTTAAGATTTAACCCTCCTACAATCAGTGTAATTTTTGAAACAACCCATTCAGGCCACTCCAAGCCATTAGCTGTTGCCAGTGGCCTCCTATAGTTACCCTTCTGTGCACTGTCACACCACTGAGATTGCAGGGTTAAGTGGTCTCCCATTGATACATTGTAGGCCATACTAATATGTTCAAATATTTACAGTGGCCTTGGGTGGCACACAGGTGATTTTGTAAGATTACATGAAAAGGACAGCAGGCTTGTACGTATGTATGTACTGAAGGTTGCTAAAGAACAGAATTTTGTGGATCTGAGTGGCCTCCATGTGTAGGAGGGTTAATTAATGGAACAATACAATCAATGCATATTCTCAGGCTTATTTTCCGAATTATGCTGAAAGGAACAAAGTGTAAGTGAGAGAGTGTAGGATGGCAGCACTCAAAAATATGCATCAGAATGCTTTATTCATCAAACAGAATCAGAACAGAATCTGAGTAAATGTAGAGGTGCCGAGAGTATGGGAAATGTACATGTGCTGACACATAACTTAAGGAAATTAACAAATTGCCTAATTGGCTTGCTTTAGGGCAGTCAAATGACACAAAACAACAACATCAGTCAATACATTTTAATGTCTACACTTACTCTATTTGCATCACAATAGACTGAAGGTCAGTCATTTCTTGGACCCAGTCCAAAAACTGACTGCACCACCTGCAAAAAAGGCATCTGGTGATGTCACTATGTGACAACCAAACCCGACACTGTGTCGCAGTGGACATGCGATAAAAGGCAAGTCCTAACTTGTTCTGAAACTGGGGGAATCACTTATTTCACGGAAACAAAAATGCACATTACGAAATGATCACTTGAACACTGGATTTCCTCACTGTGGATTTCCTGTGGATTATACAAATTTGACAACTGCCAAACGATTAGGATTTTACATTCATGAGCATTCATGAGCATTCATGTCCCCGTCATAGCTTATTACTGACTAGAATTCACAATTAAAAGGGTCTATGAAATAGACCGTTTTAACAGTGTAAACAATAAAGCATGCCTATTGAAGAATATATTTGCCCTTTGTGCATTTTTTTCTGCATCCGTTTGTCCAATGTCCGTTGGTATGTTCCGATTCAATGGAAGCACGCACTGATCGGTGCTTGGAAGTACACGTACATGTTTATTACATAAGTCATGTGTACAGACATGTACAGGTGTAAACACACGCAAGCAAACAATGAAAACCTTTGTTTGTTTTGTTCTCTCAGGGAATCTAGTGATTGTATATTGTGTACAGCATATGTGATGACTCAACGCACAAGTGGTTAGACTGCTACCCATACCGTACCGCCTCTGGGCACCAGACCATGCCTCCTAGCGTAAGGCTCCCTGCCCAGGTGTACGTCACGAACTGCGCCACCTCAGGTCGTGCAAAACTTGAAATATTTTTTTTAGTTTAATTAACCCTCCTACTGATAGACCATTTGAAACCATTCAAAATTTCCACTTTGGTTTTGTACACACATGGTGATACATGTACCATTTGAACAGTGTTGGTAGCAAGCTTTACTACCATTCAAATCCATTCAAAGGCATAGAGGGTCCATTGATTCACCACTTAGAAGTATCCAAACAAGGTTTTGTATTAGCTGTACTACCATTTGGAAAGATTCAAACAAGGTTTTGTATTAGCTGACCTATGTACCATTCAAAACCATTTGGGGAAATCAATACTGTACACAGTTATTTCACCATTCAAAACCACAAAAGCGAATGGTTTCAAATGGTGCATCAACTTGTATGAAAAAGAAACCAGAAGTAGGAGGGTTAAGCTTGGCCGATATCGATTTTTTTCATCCACGATATATCGGCAAACATATATCGTGATTTTCGATAATATCGCGATTATTTTTTCATTCATGCAGGATTGCTTTAGAGCCGATAACCACAGGTATGTACCCCTCTACAAACATCACAATAAATTGCAAATTCGTTTGCATAGTGTGTATACTGCTGAAAGTAGTTTCTCACGTCCAAAAGCTGAAAAGACTGTGCTAATTTTGTTTCCTTGGAATCTCTGACTTGACTCACAATGGCGATTTTTGTTAATCGCGATATATTTTGTTATTCGCGATTTGCGGATATCTCGATTAACTTTAAAAGGTTCTCGATATCGTAATCGAATAAAAAAGGTAACGCGATATTCGATATTATCGTGTTATCGCCCAAGCTTACACCAAATAAATTGTAATATTCTTATTTTTGCTGTGAACTTTCAAAAGATACCAAGTACAGTTCAGTGGGGGAATTAACCAGGGCCATAGCGAGGGAGGGTGTGACACCCCCCAATAATCAATCTCAGTCGGCATTTAGAGCCTCAGTCGGCAAATGAAGCATCAAAGGTACTAGAACAAGTGTTGGTCCAGAATAAATTTTCAGTCGACAAACTTAGACATTTGCAGACTACAGATGTATCTTGTTTCTAAGCACTGAAGATTTGCGGAGTTGTTTGTTATCAGTTGTTTTTACTTTGTAATACATTGTATTTAACTCAGGGAAAGAGCTGCAGTTTCTGATGGCAGTCCCCTTCCCCTCCTCCCCCCCTTCCCCTTCCCCTCCCCTCCCCTCCCCCCCCCCCAACCACCCTCATTGCATTCATTAAAATGCTTTCCAGTAGTGGAGTGTCGTGGCCGAGCGGTCTAGCTTACCGGACTCAAGTTCTGGTGTTAGCAGCAGAATGTGGGTTCGAATCCCGCTCGCTAAGACCCAAACCCAGGGTCTTTATAAAGAACTGGGAAGGCAGTCAAATGCCGACAAAGTGATGGTTTATTTGACACAAGCTTAAACCCTGATGAAAGTAAGAATTTAGAATTTCATTAATTGCACAGTTTGGATCTAATGCTCACTAGTTTCTTGTTTCTAAGATGTAGGCACAAAAACACCTTTACCATTTGAAATGGTACATTGTGGAGGTATTATCATCTGTATTGTACAACTTCCAAACAAGATTTCCAACCCCACCCATTTATCTGTGATGAGAACTTCTGTAGTATGTATCTTCCTGTTGTATGATCTGTGATGAGATATAAGTTTGGCATGTATTATCAGAAATACCGTGTTGAAATGGAACTTACCCACAGCTCTAGAATAACTCTGAGATCTGCATTGTTATCACTAAAAAGAATTTCACTTGCAACTTAGTCCTCAGTAATCAAGGGTTGCGTAAGATGGGGCATATTAAACCTATTGGGTTCATTTTATGTACATGCATGCATTACCTAACTCATTCTGTGTGTATATTTTGTACTAAACATACAAATGTAGATTGAGGTCAATCCCTCGTCCCAAGTACAAGGTTTGTGTCTTGGGTGACCAGCAGCACTGTGATGAGGCCAAGGCTAACAATCTTCCATGTATGGATGCTGAGGCATTGAAGAAACTCAACAAGAACAAGAAGCTAGTCAAGAAACTGGGTAAAGAATCGCTCGTCTAGTTTTCTTGTTTTTGTTTTAGGCTAAAAGGTTTTTCGTCAGTTTCCTGTATGGATCACCTTGCAGACCCTTGCATTGACGTTATTTGTGACCGAAAGGTTACATAACTTACGCTTTGCATTAAAGGGACAATATTGTCATGATCAGAGCAGACGTTCAACAGGTCATGGAATCTGTGTCCCAGTTTAACCCTTTCATTACCGATTTGTTTCAACAGATGTCCCACTGGTTGCCGAATTCCCCGACCAGTCATGCATAAATTCACACATTGCACAACAGTATGCAAACATTTGCAGGAAGAATTTGTTAGAGAAAGATATATTCAATGAAGTGATTGTTGCTCATGAAATTCCCTTTCATGTGATACCAAAATCAACATGATAGTTTATAAAAATGATCCGGTTATTCATTTTACTTCCCCTGACCTTGTTTTCACAAGCGTATGGCGTTCCATAGCACAAATGGCCATTGAAAGGATTGACTTGTATTATGTCTGATTTCTATAATAGCAACATGTAGGTTGGGCTATACCATTAGATAAGGAATCAGTCTTTCCAACCATATATAGCATGGGTATGGACTGCGAAGAAGGAAAAAATACAGCCGTCTAAGTTGACCTTGGTCTGCTTAGTTGCCAATGGTAAGCAACATGGGGTATGTGTGTTGTCTGACGTCGCCAATGGTAATGAAAAGGTTAACCCTAACTCCCTAGACAACAAAAGCAGTTGGAGGATTTTGAAGGATTTTTATTGTTCAGTAACAATGCTTAGGGAGTTAGGGTTAAGATGAACATAGTGACTGAAATTACTGGTTCATTTATCAGTTAATCTGAAACTAGCACTCCGATTCCATGCCCTGTTGATCTAAAACTAGCACTCCGATTCCATGCCCTGTTGATCGTGACGATATTGTCACTTTAACACGTACATCATAGGTTTCAAATAAATAAAACGAAAAATGGTCACATGTTAAACGCATATAGCTTACCGGACTCAAGTTCTGGTGTTAGCAGCAGAATGTGGGTTCGAATCCCGGCCGTGACACTTGTGTCCTTGAGCAAGACACTTAACCATAATTGCTTCTCTCCACCCAGGGGTTAAATGGGTACCTGTGAGGGCAGAGTTGGTTGATTAGCCCTATATGCGCTGTAATGGCAGCAATTGAGCTGTATACTCCCCAGGGAGCTGAGATGGTTTCAGAAATGATTTATGAGCCTTATGAGCAGGGGTAATAATATGCGCCTTGAGCACCACTCAGTTGGTGGATACGTGCGCTATATAAGTCCACACATTATTATTATTATTATTATCCTGATAAAAACATTCCAATCTCTGTTACGCCCCATGGGAAAAACGCCCCAATGCCATTAACCCTAACCTTTCCAAATCCTCCAAAATCCTCTTTGCCAAAGTGAAGGATTTTGAAGGATTGGGGTTATGTGGAAATTGCAGTGGTGAAGGATTTTGAAGGATTGAGGGCAGATGTAATTATTTGCTTGGTGGATTATGGAGGATTGAGGTTACCAGGCTATATTTGACACTGGATGAAAATGGAAGATTGAGGTTACATGGTACATGTTGGTCTGTCCAAAAAATGATTTTGGAGGATTGAAGTTATTAGGCATACTTGCCTTCCTTCCTCCATGGTACACGTACAACCATGTTTGTTATAGTGATTGCAAGGTCAATGCTTGGGTCAGTGGACACTGTTTATTACTCCATGCATGCAGGGAGGGTCCCTGGCCCTGGGCCATGTACATGTATCACACTCACAGATACATGTAAGCAACACATGTGGCCAATTCCAGCGTGACTCACGGGACAAAAGATGGCAAATTTGAATCTTTTAACTGACTGACAAAAATATAGAAGCAGAGTAACTACTGAAACTTCATTCAATTATAAAGTACTAATGATGATATTAATATAGTAGAAAGTATTCAGAAATTCATCCATATATTTTGTGTGGAACTAAGGAAAAGGTTAGCGTGACTCACGGAACAAAAACGGGCAGTGAATTCCATGTTCTAAATAAAGTTCACAAAAATTTATCTGTTCTGATACCCTTAATATTCATTACTATATTTAAATATTTGCACAACTGTATCCTTTACAATATACAATATACAATAGCAAAAAAAAACAAATCTTCCGCCATATCCAAGTTTTGCTAAATGAAGTAACGTGACTCACGGGACATGGGAGCGTGACTCACGGGACATTATCTATGAGCAGATACACATATATCTGTGTTATGAGTTTTGTTGCAATTTTTGAGCTTAGAATTAGTGCTCCTGTGCACCTTGACATTGATGAATAAAATATCTCATAAAACTATAAAATTCAAGGGTTAGAGAAATTGATAATTGTAGGGTTAGGGTTAAAGTTGTAAAAATAGAAATTAACAAGAATTAAAAAGATTATTATTTTTATACAGTTCAAAGTTGCCCTCTGTTTTGAGTCTTTCTCTCCTATTACGTTGTCTCTCGGCATTAGTCTTAGCCATACTGTCACAAAGTTCATTAGCAAACACACTGATCAGTCATACCTCCACACACTATTGTTGTTAGAACACATACATTGTTGTTAAAACAATTCAGAATGAGATCTCCAAATCCAATCGGTGCATGTACATGTATGCAGTTCATTGACCTTTGCACTTATAAAATTCAATGAACCACATGTGGAAAATTCCATGAAATGTTTTGATTGTTTACAGTGGTTAGCTTGTCTGGCTCATGAATGTTTGGGATTTTAAAAGCTCAAAGGCCCTTTTCTCCCACCCCAATTATGTCAGAAATCTGCATTACTGGTCAGCTGAATCGATTATGCATGGAGCATTGACAAATACAGAATTAGGTATCCTGGGATGTGGAATTCTCTTGTGCACAAGAGATATGGGTCTTTAATGAAAACAGTACAGTAGAAAGAAATTGTAATTGATTGAAATTAAGCATCATTATATCTTGTCAGAAAATCCATGAGAAAAAAAATCCATCAAACTTCCTGGACTATTCAGGATTTCCATGGTGTTAAATAGGGGAAGGGTGAGGGGGGGGGGGTTATAGACCATTTAGCTTGAGTACATGTTGTTGCTTCAATAGCTGTTTTATGTGGAGACAAATTTCCATTGAAGTGACCATTTCAAATAACAGAGATTGGCCTGATATTGTGAATCATGCAACATTGTGACTCACGGGACATCGTGACTCGCGGGACATCGTGACTCACGTGATATATTTTGGATACTCATACTTTGTAAAATAAAAAAATCTAAGCAGTATGGTGCCTGATTGAGATGAAGTCTCTAGGAGATAGCCAAGAAAAAAAAATGATAACCCCATTGCCCATCTTTTAGAGAATCCACTTTTACCATTTTTTCGTGACTCACGGGACATCGTGACTCACGGGACATCGTGACTCACGGGACATATTTTGGATACTCATACTTCCTTAAATAGTAATAAAAAAATCTAAGCAGTATGGTGCCTGATTGAGATGAAGTCTCTAGGAGATAGCCAAGAAAAAAAAATGATAACCCCATTGCCCATCTTTTTGAGAATCCACTTTTACCATTTTTTCGTGACTCACGGGACATTGTGAGGGGGGTCATAGATCAATGCTCATAATATTAGCAGTGTGTTAAATATATGTACAAACAAATTATTTTATTGTTTAACATATTACTAATTGTTCAGAAAACAATATAAATTAATATATTTCAGTTATTCTAATTATTTATTTGAATCTTTAAGTTTTCATGAAAAATGACAACAAAAGTACACAAAAACAGAATTCCGTGTTCAATGTGTGATAATTTTGTGCATAGACATCCTACAGATGACAAAAAAGTGTTTTTGGATAGTCTGATATGTATATTGTTAGGGATCAGAAGCATTAGAGGATTAATTTGTTTTAAAATTTTGGGGCATGTGGAACCTTTCTATGGAATTGACCACGTGTGCATACATGTCATCTGCATATAATGAGGCGTATTAGTCAGGGGCAATGGGACGTAATGACTGCATACCATTATACTTCAGGGGAAAGAATATCGTATATGACCGCCACTTTTAAAAAAAAATTAAAAAAAATTTTGCAACCACTAACCAGTTTAAAAAAATTATTCCGTCAATTTTTGGGGGTACAGAAAGCGAAAACTATCTTTAAAATCCACTTTTATGATGGTTTTCAGACTTTATTTCCCTTCTAAAAAAAATCCTCCCCTTCAGAAAATAGAAGGATCCTATTATAGTTGCTACTGCGCATGTACAATGACCATGTTCGTCACTAATGGTAGGCAGTTTCATGAAAATTTGAAGTTGCTTCAATGCTTTTAAATGTCATATCACTGGATAGAGCAAAAATTTTGAAAAAAAATGAGGGGTCAATGGTCATGATAGGTTAACCCTATGCAAAGTTACAAATTTTTGTTGATTTAAATATTTGGTCATTTTAAGGGCCAGTTTCATTTGAAAAGTTGTGACCGAATTTGCCTGCAATGTATCCTTGTAGTACTAACAAAGCGTCTATATATATATATAGCATGTCCCCCTTTTATAACAAAAAAAAAAATCACATTGAATACCAAAATCCACCCGTGCGTAACACCCCGATTCAGCGTGCGTGACACCCCGATTTAGCATGTCAAATCGCCGATAGCGGTGATTTTTTTATTTATTTGCCGTCAGGTCATTTTGCGCAAGTTGCACTGTTTTTGCGCCAACGTTACAGTTGGCATCGACTGACCAATTAAGATAACCACGACGTGTAATAACTAGTATCCATTTATCGATACTAGAAGTGACTACAACATCCGTAGACTACCCTTTATACCATGAAAGCTGGACAAGAAAATCGTAAAAACTTACCAAAATTCAGTTGCCTGTATTTCCATAATGAAAGGTTTCCCGTCGCTGATTTTTTTTTATCGACTGCATAATTTAGTGCTCCTAAAAATGGCGTCTAGGAAAACATTGAAGCCTCATCAGCGTAACCAGGCGCTAGTGATATTGCGCCTATGCATTTTCACGTGTACTATCGGGCGCGTCAACGAACTTTCGGCGGGTCACAACTTCGACAGAAAAAAGGGCATGAGAAATAGCGCCACCATCAGCGGTTTGCGTGAACCTGCCTACTAATGCTGTAATGGGGAGATCAGACTGACATGATTGATAGAATCATTTTTTAACGTAATGTTATTGGTTGCCAAAAAATTCGCAAAGAATGTCGTATCCGGCCGCCACTTTTTAAGGGCTTTTTTGGATTTTTTTTGCAACCACTAACCAGTTAAAAAATCATTCTATCGATTTTTGGTGGTACAGAAAGCGAAAACTATCTTTAAAATCCACTTTTATGATGGTTTTTGGACTTGATTTCCCTTCTAAAAAAATCCTCCCCTTCAGAAAATAGAAGGATCCTATTTATAGTTGCCACTACGCATGTACAATGACTGTGTTGGTCACTAATTGTGGAGTTTACAAGATCAGACTGACATGACTGAGGAAGTCATCGTATACCAAAAATGCCTGATTTTTCATGAAATAAATATCCTGGAATAATTTGAAGTAGGCCCCCCTATATGTCCATCATCATCCATATGTTCTCCACCTTACCCATGTTACCAGGTAGGTAAGATTACATTATTGGTTATATTTAATGAAAAATAGTGGCGGCCAGATACGACATTCTACCATAAAATTCCCCAAAAAAGCTTACAAAGTGGTGGTTGGATACAACATTCTTTCCAACTATGAGTTGGCATGCGAACGAGTTGGTACGTGTACGAATGGACTCGTAAGGAAAATCTGTGATATTTGTCATATTTGGATAGAGTTGTCTCAGCGGCCAGGATTAATTTAGACGTTGTACAAGTCAAATCGACAAATGGTTGATTTGGCATAAAGGTCGAGTTGTCTTACCCCGTTGCGTTAGCACAGCAGGTATGGCTGGTGTCGGCACTTTTTAATGCATAGGCCTATCTCCAGAAAAAAAAACTCATTTAAAAATTTACATAAACTGAGAAAAAATATAAATCATATTCAACTCACCAAAGATCACCACTGTAGAGAGGATTAATAGTTGAAATTGTCTTAAATTGAGGGAATTCCTTGCTAGTACTGGTACTGCATGCATTAACTCGCTTCTAAAACAAAATGGCGATGATAAACATCGTGTACCCAAGCGCAGCATGGTAATCTATAAACCTATCAACCGAGAGGAAAAAAGTACCAGTCTAACTAGCTGATGATTCCGCTTTTATCAACGACTGTTTGATGGCTAACACTGCTGGCGTGTGCGCAAAGTCATTGTAAGTGAACATTAGGCCTGGGCGTGACTTATTATTTACCGGTGTGGCAAAACAAAAACAAGGAGACATATAAGAACGCAGAAATGTGCATTATTTTCCCATAAGAAGTGCGCTTCATTACATCACAATGCACACTAACATCCGCCGAACTAGTATGAGAATTTAAGAAGTTAAGAACTGGATTTTAAAGTTTATTTCAATTTTGTTTCTGGGCGTAATATTTTTCCGGAGGGACATTCCCGAACCCTCGGGAGCACAAGTCTTACCCCTCCTTTATTGGATATCATATTTGGAGCCCAGAAATTCAGTGAAACGGTAAAATGTCTGGTCTTTCTTTCGTTTCACTTGCTATTTTTATTGTTACAACATTTAGGTTTGAATTTGAATCGTTATATTTAGAACTGTCTACCTTAAAGGAAGTTGTTTTTTAGATGAAGACTAATTGCATATCAAGCAATGTCCAGGCTTATACGCAGATTTTCCGATTAAGGTGTGTGTGTGTGTGGGGGGGGGGGGGTCGTGGAGCTGGACATGTATATTATTCATGTGGAACGCAAAGCCTATCTGGGGTCCTCTGCCAGAAAAAAGGTTTCAAAATTCAAAGCTGAAATGAGGCATTTTGTTCGTGTAAATCGGTGAAGAATAATTGATGCGAAATATAGCAGACCATGTTGTAACAAGCTAAGTAGGAAAATATTGGGGAGGGCAGTGGCGCACCCAAGGGCTTGGGCCTGAGCCCCCACCACCCCCACCCCCAAGGGCCCGCTGATGTTTTTTTGTTTTTTTAAAGAAGGAGCCAGGAAAGAGAGCAAAATCTGAGCCCAAGTCTTGTCTACAGAGGAGTTCGGCAAGGAGTATAGGGCAGTGGTACAAGGGATGGGGACTCAGGAGACTCAAGCTCAGCTCCATAAGTTTTCCATTTCTTCCCCTCTCTTTTATCTTTTACGGCGTTGCGTATTCATGTGCATGTAAGCTTGAAGGGCCACCAGTATATATAACAAGCATTTTACACATTCTTTCCCCTGCCATGGTGCACCCTGATCAGGGAGCAGCTTTACTTAATTTTATTTTCATTTTCTGTTGTCCGTTTCTCTTGTTGAGGTCGTTGACTGTCGTTGAGGTTACTCGTAAAATTTAAACACGCCCGCATTATAATCAACTCCTTTCCAGTTTGTACACAATGGCCCAGGATTGGGTTTTAATTTACAAAGATTATGTGACACTCTTTAGCAAACACCGATTGGATAATATTGGAATTTGGTTTTGCCGCCAAATTCGTGTTTGAAAAATTTAGCTCCGCCCGGAATGATCACAAACTTTACGTCCACGCAATGAAAGTATTTAACTATAGAAATCTTGCAGACGAAACAAGCTCAAGTTCTTTACATCAAGAGGAGGAAATTATATGGAAGGTAAAACCCTACGAGTCCGAATCATGCCATAATGTCTTCTTTTTATGACTAGAAACCACCAGGAAACATTTAACATGTGCCGTAGGTTCACTGACGAGCACGACTAGGGACATGGCTGCAGCCGCGCCAGCGGTTATGGTTTGGGTCAGCCATGTCTCTCCCCATATTGGATTTCAAATAAAAATATTTTGAGCCCCCCCCCCCAATCAAATCCTGGGTGCGCCACTGGGGGAGGGGGATGATTGCATTGATTATCCCACTTTCATGTAAAAGTTTCAGACGATGAATTTGTTCTGTTTATTCAACGGAAGTGGAATTTTTGTGTCTTGAAGCTGAAAATTCATTTTACGATTTATTATTTTTTTTTCGGAATAATGCAAACCTGGTATATGGTCAACGCATAATTATGCCTTATAATATTTAAAATAAAAAAAATAAATAAATAAATAAAATAAAAAAATAAAAATAAAATAAAAAAATAAATAAAAATAAAAACAAAAGAGAGATTGACTCATCACATGGTGTCACCGCAAACCTTCAGTTTATTAAGAATAAAAACAAAAAACATAAAATTAAGTGGGCGGGGGCTTGACAAACTTTTATGGGGCTATTTTCCCAAGCGCCTTCAAAGTTTGAGTGGAGGATTGGTTTACATTGATTGCCAGTAGCCGAGATCCGTAGAAGCTGTGAAAAACGTTCACGGTCACGAAGATCATCACGTCCCTACATTACTCCAGCATCCTTTGACCTATTGTAATGCAACTTGTATTAATTAATGTTCACTCACGATAATTAATGTCGCCATGATGACATCATCATAACATCATTTTATATTACTAGTTACCACCAGGTGTGAACATTTTTTCAAAACCTAAAAAGGGGTTGTCCACGTCTAAAGTATACCCCCAGAAATATTAAAATTAATTTAAAATATTTATGGATTTACTATTTATGGAGTCAATATTTAAGCCACCACAGTATGGAGTTTAATTGGACGTCTATGGCACTTCAGAACAATCCTTCCTTACCCGGACATCAAAATTGGCACATTAAAAATTTCGCCGCCAAGAAGAATTGGTTGCCAGAGGGCGCTATACTTGGATTATGTACTTAACTTTATGGTGTAAATAAACTGAATAATGATTGAATTATAATAATAATTGTTTTGTAGACCGTGTGCCTTGTTTACACTTTCTGTCACAGCAGGGTATTTTCCCGCCGGGCAAAGGTGTATGTATTTGTATACATAATCTGTACATTGTGTACTTTTTCTTCTCCACATATAAACATCAGTACTTCAGATAAATAAGATTTGAAATGTGCCTTATGAAAGAAAAATTAAAATAATAGTTTTTCTGCTGACATCTCAAAATATCAGATTTGATGGTTTCTTGTCATAGACCAGTGTACATTTTTGTCGTTTGGGGCTATTTTGTAAACATGTGATATCATTAGTATCGTCTGTACTTGGATGCATAGTGCACATAATAATAATAATAATAATAATAATAATAATAATAATAATAATAATAATAATAATAATAATAATAATAATAATAATAATAATAATAATAATAATAATAATAATAATAATAATAATAATAATAATAATAATAATAATAATAATAATAATAATAATAATAATAATAATAATAATAAAGATTTTTAGCGCGCACATATCCACCCTGCTGGGCGCTCAAGGCGCGGAAACAAAGAAAAAACATGAATACAAACAATATACAATGATAGCATAGGGGGAAAAAAATTATGAACCGAGATACATGTACCTCCAATGCAATTACAAATATACATCATCTTTGAAGAGTTGTGACATAAGATGAGTTTTAAGCATCGACTTGAATCTGGTTATACTATGACAAGATTTTAGTTTAGTTGGAAGATGATTCCAGAGTCTTGGAGCTGCGACAGAAAACGACCTATCACCCTAGTTCCGTTTTGAAGTTGGTTCCTTTAGGAGTGACATGTTGCTGGAGCGCAAATTGCGTGATGGAGTGTAGACTTTAAGCAGTTCAGAAATATAAATTGGAGCAATGTTATTAAAAGATTTGTGAACATTTAGCATAAGTTTAAAAACAATTCTCTGTGAAACAGGAAGCCAGTGCAGTTCTTTCAAGATTGGCATGATATGGCATGACTTTCTGGACAAAGTCACAACACGAGCTGCTGTGTTTTGTATGTGCTGAAGACGAGATATTTGATTCTGCGGGAGACCGTAAAGGAGAGCATTCCCGTTATTGAGCCTTGATGTGACAAACGCATGTATAATTTGTTCAGCAGCACTTTTATTCAAGTATTTCCTAATTCGGCTTATATTTCTGATATGAAATGATGATATGCGAACAATGTTGGAGATATGTGGTTTTAAAGTCATTGTCGAGTCAAATAATTATAACACCCAAATTACGTGCATGTAATGAGGGGGGTTATCTGCGAGTCACCAATTGTAATAAATGGAAGAGAAACTTTAGACAATTGCTGACGTGATCCAAATAGAACAAATTCTGTTTTTTCATCGTTCAATTTCAGGAAGTTTTGTCTCATCCAACTTCGAATCTCTTGAATACATTTCTCCAGTGTTTTAATGCAGGAATCGGCAGGTTCTTGAGAAGATTTAAAAGTAATGTAAAGCTGCGTGTCATCAGCGTAAACATGGTAATTTAAATTATACTTCAAAATGATATCACGAACTGGAAAGGTATAAACAGTAAACCACTGTGGGCCGAGTATAGAGCCTTGGGGTACAGAATAGTCAAGAATAACAGGCTCGGAGATAGCGTTACCAATACAAACATGCTGAGGCCTATTTAAAAGGTCGGACTTACACCAATCCAGGGCTGTGTCATGTATTCCAAGATGATATTATTGAAGGCGGGAGAGAAGGATTTTATGATCGACCGTGTCAAAAGCGGCGCTTAAGTCTAACAAAACTAATGCAGTGATTTTCCCCTCATCCATGGCATATAAAATGTCATTGTTGATGCGAAGAAGAGCAGTTTCCGTTCCATGAAATGGTTTGTAGGCTGACTGAAATGTGTCCGACAGGTTATTAGCACGAACATGGTCAGAGATCCGTGATGAAACAACTCGCTCGATTGTTTTTCCAAGGTACTTTAAATTCGCTACTGGTCGGTAATTTTTGAAAAATTCCTTGTCCAAATTGGGTTTCTTTAGGAGTGGTTTAACATGAGCAACCTTCTGGCTATTAGGGAAACAACCGGAAGAAAGAGATCTGTTTACAATAATTGTGATATACTTAGCAAACACATCAATATTTTGTTTTATTAGCGAAGTTGGTACTGGATCAAGTTCACATGATTTTGATGGCGATTTCATGATGAGTTTCTTGATCTCCGTGACACTAGTAGGCTCAAACATGGACAGTCTACATTGTGGATCCTTGCGTGATGGTGTTTGTGATAGAATGGCAGGTACTGAGGGCAGTGGCGTAGCTAGCGGGGGGGGCAGGGGGGGCGGCCGCCCCCCCTGGCTCCAGTTCCAGAATAAGTGGGCCCCCCCTAACACATGCGAATTTTTTTCACATGCTTATGGGACTGACTGACGGGCCCACCAGCAGGCAGGACTATACAGGCAGGGCCGGATTTAGACCTTGAGGGGCCCGGGGCACTTCAGGTTCGGGGGCCCCTCGACATAGAAATTAAATTACATGACAAATAAAAAATGAACTAAAATGAATGATAAACCGCATTTATTCGAAAAAAATATAAAACTTTTTTTTATAAAGGAAGTCCTTAGTCTGGGGGCCCTCTGGCAGGGGGGCCCGGGGCAATTGCCCCCTTTGCCCCCTTATAAATCCGGCCCTGTATACAGGGCCGCTTTTACATAAGGGCAAAAGGGTCGTCTTATTCTCAATTTTTGTGACAAAAAAGATTTAAAAAGCATTTGCGAGGTCCTGATCGGAGTGTGTATAGATGGAAGCACTGGAGCTTTGGGTTTATGAAGCAGCTTTTCAACAATGTTAAAGAGTTTTTTCTGATCACCAGAGCTATCTTCCACAAGAGATGACTAGTGAGTTATTTTTGCCTGGTTAATCATGTTCTTCACAATATCACGTTGGTTACAGTATTCTTGCCGATGTACTCCAAGTTTCCCATTGTCACGCCGCGCCATCTTCGCTCAAGTTGACGGCGGATTTTCCTTGCAGCACGGATATCATCGTTGAACCAGGGGGATTCAGACATGACGTCTTATTTTTGTCATTGTTGTATAGCAAGTTGTCACGGAGGAAGAAACAACAAAAAATTATAACTATGCAAATTGTGAGGTACTGGAGTACATTCAAATAATATCCTAGAATTTGGGCGAGGAGAACAAGCCTCCAATACCCCGGCATGCTTAATTGACTGTTAAAGGTATGGTATCAACTTTGGTATTTGGTAACGTACGTTCATTTCAGCCTTCTCGTTTTAAAGAAATAATAAATTAATCTGTGAAAATGCTATCTCGAAAGGTGTTCATGTTTTTGACTAAGAAAACAACAACAACCGCCATGTTTGTGTTAATTGAACATAATAATTCCTCATTTCTCTGAGATGAATGCACTTCCGATGAAATAATTGTTCAAAATGATTGATATTTGTACAAATAACAAAGTAAATTTTTAGATAATACATTTTTTTTTAAATTGGATAATGAGGTAATTACCAATGATGTGAAATTGTGCGAAGTTTTATTAATGTAAGTCAAAGCATGCCAGATAAATGGAGGTTTATAAATTCACCTCCCACCCCGAAAAAAAAATGCTAGGGGCAAGTGAGCTCACGGACTATTCATCCCACTCCGAAATAAATTCATTGCCACTTTGCTCCAGACTTGTGTCCTGTCATGGCCAATGTATACTTATATTCCACAGAAAGATGTAATATCAAAAATAAAATGATCGAAGTTATTTCCTGGGATAGAATAATGATGTAAAAGAAAGAGAAGCAAATTAATAATTTGGTGATGTCCCACCAACAGATGGCGCTATGCTAAAAACGATTATCCACTTAGCAAAAATAAATCAATTTTTCACATCTGAAACGTTGCTGTGGGACTGTTCCAATATATTGTACAGGGGTAGCATATTCCTGAATTTTTAAATTATTTTCATTTATCGTAATATTTTAATTTTAGGTTCTTTTGTAATATATGTGAATAAAAATACAAATATTTCATATGGTGAAATGTTAATAACATCTGATTATTTGAACTAAATCCATTATGGTGGATTCGTAACTGTAAATAACACCCCTGTTTACATATGAACGAGTCCCTTGGATCCCACTTGTGTGTACACACACACATGACATTCATTGGTATCTGTCCCAGAATCGTTGTTAAAAAGTTGACCAAAGATGTCTTCAATTACTTAGTTTATTTTCAAACTGGCTCAAATTCCAGCTCAAGTTAAAAACTGTAGCAATGGATGAACCATCAATAAGGTAGTATCAAAATGCCACATTTGTGGCAGAAATTGTTGGCTAATGCACCGAAATGACGGAGTTTCCGACTCTGTGTGCGCTCCACTACGACCGTGATGGGCCCGAGAAACAGCGCTCGACCACCGTGGGGCTTTGCCTGCCTGGACATCGGCGTCCTAGATCGAGATCCCGTATCCACCCAAGGGAAGGGTATAGAATCCATGCAGGAGGCCGGGGAAGGTTATCGTCTCTGGCTGCTGGGGTCAATGGGGGCGGAGACGACGGGGAAAAGACTCAACTAACAACCCCAGTGAGTACTTTATCAGTTTTGGCTACATTTAAGGAGAATTTTCAGATATCGCCATTTAGTTGCAGTTTCTGCATCTCTCACTCGAGTCTTTTTAATTTTATCCAGCCCAATGACAAGACTTGACGGACAGTAATTTGCAGTTTCAGTTGTCTCAACGGCTTGCCTCATTGGATCGAGTTTTGGGTAGCCCCATTCTTTCTAGGGCCAATATGGCTTATCGGAATTGCCTCAAGCATGCGCATTGACTGGAAAAACAACCGGGGGGTAGAATGTCATATCTGGCCGCAACTATTTTTCATTAAATATAACCAATAATGTAATCTTACCTACCTGTAAGGTGGAGAACATATGGATGATGATGGACATATACTTCAAATTATTCCAGGATATTTATTTAATGAAAAATTAGGCATTTTTGGTATACGATGACTTCCTCAGTCATGTCAGTCTGTGTCCTTTCTCTATGGTCTGATCTTGTCAACTCTACAATTAGTGACCAACAGTCATTGTACATGCGTAGTGGCAACTACATGTATAATAGAATCCTTCTATTTTCTGAAGGGGAGGATTTTTTTAGAAGGGAAATCAAGTCCGAAAACCATCATAAAAGTGGATTTTAAAGATAGTTTTCGCTTTCTGTACCACCAAAAATCGATAGAATGATTTTTTTAACTGGTTAGTGGTTGCAAAAAAAGCCCTTAAAAAGTGGCAGCCGGATACGACATTCTTTCCCAACCGGGTAGAATGTTGTATCCGACCGCCACTTTTCTCATTCATTATAACCAATAATCATGTAATCTTACCTGCTCAGTAAGGTGGAGAACATATGGATGATGATTGATGGACATCATGCGCATGTACAATGACTGTGTTGGTCACTAACAGGGGAGTTGACAAGATCAGACTGACATGACTGAGTAAGTCATCGTATACCAAAAATGCCTGATTTTTCATGAAATAAATATCCTGAAATAATATGAAGTATGTGTCAATCATCATCCATACTTACTGGGTAGGTAAAATTACATTATTGGTTATATTGAATGAGAAAAAGTGGCGGTCGGATACGACATTATGAATATGAATTACAGTACATTATGAAACACTATCCCATTGGGTTGATGTAATTGTAATTTTAATTCTACTTCGTTTTTTAAATGCATTAACTGTAACTTTCAACTTTTTTAACCAGTGTAGTATTGTTCCAGTTTAGTTATTTAGCCTAAAATGTTTTTTAGTAATGTTAATGTGTACGTACAGTAGTTTTTTTATCATCAGTAAAGTTATGTATTTATACTTTTTTACTTGTAACTTGTAAATCGACTCGCAATTCAGTTTTTAATATGTACTGCAATGAGTTTTGATAATAAAACCAGAATGAATGAATGAAAAAACATTCTACCCCAAAATTGTTGCGCGTGCAAGCTGAATGTAAGTAAAATCACAATTTTTTGGCCACTTTGGTACATGTAGTTCAACATGTAAGGAACGTATCTATTGTGTCAAAGTAGTTGCAAATATTGTCAATTTGAGCGCTAAGAATGTTCAAAATTGAGACTGTTAGTGTCAATGGCTAAGGATTCAGGTTCGTGCCACACTAGTGGGGCTAGACCTAGCCCCACGTGTACAAAAAAAATAGTGATTTGTTTTAACTTTTTGAACTTTTGATCTGCTACAAACAGCACAAAAAAACTCAGTGGTGAGGTACTCTTACCCAAGCAGACAACATTGCCATAAAATCCACTGTTGTTGAATCATTCACTTTTGTGAAATTATCAAAGAATGGAAAAAATGTCAAACAACCGCCACTTGTGCACAATGTCTAAGCATGTGTTTTTAGCAGACGACAAAGTGGCCAACTGGACTGAATACATGTGTATACGATCATCGCTCAAAATCTCCCAAAATATCATTTCCAATCCTCACTTGACTACAATCGGTGCAATTTTCGAAACAACCCATTCAGGCCACTCCAAGCCAATAGCTGTTGCCAGTGGCCTCCTATGGTTACCCTTCTGTGCACTGTCACACCACTGAGATTGCAGGGTAAAGTGGTCTCCCATCGATACATTGTAGGCCATACTAATGTTCAAACATTTACAGTGACCTTGGATAGCACACAGTTGATTTTGTGAGATTACTTGGAAAGGACAGCAGGCTTGTACATGTATGTACTCATTGGTGGATCCGGGGGCTATAGCTAAGGGGCTGTAGCCCCCCTAAAATCGTTAAAAAAAGAAAAAAAGAAAAGAACAGAAACAAATACAAACGGTAAGGTATTCCCCCTCATATTTCCCCTCATTTCCCCGTCACTGTGCTTTATTTTCCTCTCACTTTGATTATTTCATTGTAATTTTTGTAGTACTGAAAAATCGTTCTTGATTCTCAGCCCCCCCCCCCCTAAAAATATTCTGGAGCCGCCCATGGTACTGAAGGTTGCTAAAGAACAGAATTTTGTGGATCAGAGTGGCGTCTGTGTGTAGGAGGGTTAAGTGTGTCGTCTATCATCTTTTAACCCTAACCCCTTGGGTATTTTTACTAGAAAGTATCCTGAATCCACCAAAATCCACCATTTTTGTCACACACAAAATGCTGGTGTCCTGAATCCATCAGAATCCGCCAGTGTAGATATTGATATCTGAATCCGCCAAAATCCACCACTAAATTTCTGGCGGATTTTGGCGGATTCAGGATACCATGCTCACATGAAAATTTGTATAGTATGTTGCTGCATAGAATCCATCAAAATCTAACACATACATGTACAAGTGTTGGCTGTACATGTACAGTACATGTAACTATAATCCATCAAAATACATCAACCAACATGACCAAGCAGTTAAAAACTATTGAAATCCTGAATCCATCAAAGTCCGCCATATGCTCAATGTGGAGATATCCTGAATCCGCCGAAATCCTCCAAAACAGGGGGATGGATTTTGATGGATTCAGGGTGGTTAGGGTTAAAGGAAAATTTGTGATATATCTGTCCTATTTGGATAGAAAAGTGGCGGTTGTATTCTACATTCTTTCCCTTCAGAATTTTTGTACACAAATAAGACCCAAGTCCAAGAATCCTCTGATAATTTCACCAAAGTGAAGAGGTGTCTTTCCAAGCATAGTATCAGGGATGTGATTTTTGTTTTAAACACAAGAAGGCATTTTGTTTGATTCCACTTACACGTGTTGTACATGTGCCATGGAGCCCACTGCTTCTCAAGCTTTTCTGAATTATAAAGAAATTTAAAGAATGCAAAAAGGTTCTTACTATTAGTGTTACTATCAGTAACGTAACAAACAAACCTTTTATCCCTGAATAACTTTACAAGTTCAACTTTTAAAGCTTACACATGTACTACAAATGCGCATACAAATTGTAAATTATCCAGAAATGTTGATTGAACTTGTAACAGAATCCCAGAATGCAAACTACTTACATGTAGTTAATAGGTACGTGGACAAGGACATACACGAGACTGTTTATTTTTGCCAGCTACAGTTCCTTCTGAAATAACACGCACCTTTTGTAGAATTGTATAAACTACACTGTGACTTACAGCCCTGCTTACAATCAGTGTTTGTTGATTTGTGTATGTAACACTTGTAACCTGAAGTTATTTTTCAGATATTTTACGAGAGACAATTCTTTCAGTTCTTTGCCAAAACTCGTATAAAAATAAAAGAAACCTGAAACCATTACGAACGGGATTAACTCTGCAGCTCTGTATGGTATCCAGAAAATTTTTCTATTAACTGTTTTGATCATAGAATTGTAATAATGTTGAATATCACATCTGATTGTTACATGTATGTATTCTGATGTACACACCTGCACACAGTGCATTAACCCTAAAGTTCTCCCTAAGCCCATTTGCTAGCACGTAACCTGAATCCTTCCTAACTCCCTAGGCCCATTTGCTAGCACATAACCTGAATCCTCCAAAATCCTTCAGTAGTAAAGCAAGCACATGACATGTATGCACACATGTGTTTCTAATCTGTGATACATGTTCATGGCCAGGGACCCTCCCTGCATGCACGGAGCAATAAACAGTGTCCACTGACCCAAGCACTGACCTTGCAATCACTACAACAAACATGGATGTACATGTACCATGGAAAGGCAAGTATGCCTAATAACCTCAATCCTCCAAAATCCTTCACTTTAGCAAAGAGCATGTAGCATGTAACCTCAATCCTTCAAAATCCTTCACTTTGGTAAAGAGGATTTTGGAGGATTTGGGAAGGTTAGGGTTAAAGTCAGATGTGCAGTTATTTAAACATACAGTGTATGTGCTTGTCCAAAATTAAAAAGTGAGGTTTTGCATTCAAGTCATGTTTTAAGCATAAGTGTACAATTTATTTGGAAATAAGTCTGATGAGGTTTTACATGGATCTACACTTGTATAATTTCAATATTTTTGTGTTTATAAACCAAATCACAAAATGTATCCCTCATGAACAAAGAAACAGTAACAAAGAAACAGTAGCTGAATAAGATTATTAAATGCATTCACCATTCACCATTTCACCCAAACATTCTTTGAGTATTCATTGTGTAACTTAAAAAAAAAAAATCTTGTACCTTCCTCCTTACAGTATCGTTACAGCTCTTCCAAAAGTTCCAGTCTCCAGGCCTCCAAAGATGACCTCCTGTATCCTCAGCGTGCCCAGACTTCCCTGGTGACCCCTGACCTCCACCACCACCACCGTAGCCTCTCGGAGCCTCCCCCTAATGCAGCTGAGCGTGCTCGTACGGCACCTGCGGCTTTCTCCTTGCCGATGCTACGACATGGAGGAGCAGGAGAGACGAGTCTGACGGTGAATGCTGAGCTCCTTCAGGACCCAGAGTGGAATGAGCACCTGAGTGCCTGGGTCTCTGGCAAGCAGGTACATGTAAGAGGGGAAAGGGCTATGCATTCCTGTGGCCAAATTCTCATTGATTGTTTGAATCCACCCTTTAAGAATATACAGTCTCTCATTCCACAAACAGGTAGCCAGGTTTTGGAAATAGGTGTCCGAAACTGATATTCTTTGAAAACAGCATGGTATTCAAAAGTTTTTGCATATAATAAAACGGGGTGTCCGTTAACCCATATGGGCCAGAGGCGGCCACAACCCCCATAGCGGCCACAAAAGCCACAGACTTCAGCACCCTCCTGTGCCGTTGCTATGCATAAAATAAGGTACAGTTTGTTAGATTTCCCGGACATTGTACTGTTACAAGATATGAGGTGTAAGATTTTCTAGACGTTTTGAGATATTTTCACTTGAACGAAGTAGACAATTTGTGACAAATGTCTGTCCACGTTACAAACATAATATTTTGAAGATGACCCCACTGTTATTTGTTTAATACCAGGAGGGTTGTCTTGATTTTTTCAGGTAACAATCCTTAGGGGAATAGCAAATGAACAGACAACATGTGGGTGAATAAATCTGTTTTATTGGTACTGGACTAGTTACCCCTCCCAGTCCTATTCGCACCGTGAAGAGGCTGGTTATTAACTTGTCTTGTTTCGGTGCGAGGGGCTGGTTTCTTCAGTGTGGAGTCGTTGTAACAACTCAATTATTCAGCAGCCCCACCTTGGATTGGCCATTGGCCTTGTGTGGGGCGATTTTGCATAAAATAAAAAAATAAAAAATTAATAAATAAAAATAAAAAAACTTCTAGTCAATTTCTGATTAAATGTCTGTCCATGTTACAAACATTGTAATTACTTACTGAGAAAGTTGTCTTAATTTTTGAAAAGCACAATCATTAAGGCACTTGGAATGTACACAGAAAAAAAAATCATGACAAGGTACTTTATTTTATTATTAATGTCCCATGTTCCTTTAAAATGTCACAATTTTGTACCCATTAGTATGGACATACATGTACCCATGTACCATTAGCCTGGGTGATTGACAGTGGTTATCAAGAAAAGACTTGTCTTCAAATGACCATTCAACATGAGGGTTAGAAAATGTGAAACAGACCAGACCAACATTATACTCTTAAAACCCTCCTACTACTAGTACAAGGGTCAAAATCAGTCAAAATGTTGATATACTTGCCAAGGTATATCTAGTGCACTTAAAAGTCAAACACTGTCAAACCTTAAGTGTAGTAAGTACATTTACAGGTCAAAATGAGTCGACCGTTTTTGACTGGTAAAAGCATTGTCTGGTATTGTTCAGGGTGGTCAAAAATGACAGTAAAAATCAGTCAAAAGTGCCCCTGTGTGCACATTTGGGTCAACAGTCAAAACAGGCAGTTGACTGATTTTGACCTCTGTAGCTACTTGCCACTAAAGTGCAGCAATAGTAGCAGGGTTAAGTACATGGTACATTGTAATTTTTTTTTTTTTAAAGTGTAAGTAACCAAGTGTTGGTGAGGAAATGTGTTAGTTGCCGTCATACTTTTGAAATGTTACGATCTTAAATTAGAAGGGTTTCTCCTGGTACAAGTACAACACTAACACTGGACTACAGGTAAATACTGTGTGACAGACAAAACAGATAGTTTAAGTCCCTGACCATGTTTATGTCTATATTTACCCTGGGCAAAAACTGGCACATCCTGTTGTTTGGAAAGCTTAAAGCGAAAAGAAAGGAACTCTCAACAAAAGTATGCAAACACTGGTGTAAATCGGATCTACACGTACGTGTTTACCAAAAGATCTTATTGATCAGTCTGTACATCAAGTGTGCAACAGCGGCGTAGCCAGGACTTTTTCAGTGGGGGGAGGGGGAACAGGGGGTATTGCTTTTCAGTGGGGGTCCCAGGGGGTATGTTTTTTTTCCTTTTATTTTATTTTATTATTTTTTTGGGGCACTATCGGGATTTTTCGTGGGGGGCACCTGGGGGGGGGGTACTGGAAATTTGTGGGGGGGGACGTGCCCCCCAGGCCCCCCAGGCTCCCCCGTGGCTACGCTGCTGGTGTGCAATCCTACCTCAGACAAATCTAAGCTGAAATAGTCTACAAGGGAATAAGTGTTGGAAGACTAAGGATTATGTGCTTGCCCAAATCCACTAGGACCCCAAATGTAGAAAACAAGTAGACTAGTCACTTGATTGGTGGCCAAATAAGCGTGAAAAATGAAAAAGCAGAGACAGAAACAATTACAGTTTTACACCGAAATGTTTGAACTTTTTCATTGTTATTGAAACGTTATTCTGGAAATACGCACATATGTATGTATGTAAGTTCACTGTACATTGTGTCAACATATGTTTGAACTTACAACACAACCCTGTTAATTATTATTGAAATATGTTTTTAGAACATTATTCCTTTTAATTACATGTTTTAGCTCGTTTGGATTGCATAGTTCTTCACACAAAAATATCAGTTTATTGCGTGTCTAGTACACACAAAACTCGTGTGACCCAGTACAAGTACTAGTTGAAACATCTGTACCCAATATATCATTTTATCACACGCATGCAAACACAATTATAAGTACAAAGTTTGCACGTTGTTGAAGTGTATTGTACATCATGATGTATATTGGAAACCCGTGTTATTTAAACACTTGAGCTTTCACCTCAAATAACCACTCCTTCTATGTTTATTCTTGTGTCTGAATGATTAGAAAATGGTACCAAGTGTTATTTTATTACTTCAGTATATTACACAAACAAAACACTTTGCATTATTAAGTGCAAGCATCTTACCATAAAACGGTACGATGTACAGGTACTGTTGTACCATGGAGGAAGGTTGTACAATGTACAGTTTCTGAAGTAGATGTAACTAAAGAATAATAATAATAATAATAATAATAATAATAATAATAATAATAATAATAATAATAATAATAATAATAATAATAATAATAATAATAATAATAATAATAATAATAATAATAATAATAATAATAATAATAATAATAATAATAATAATAATAATAATAATAATAATAATAATAATAATAATAATAATAATAATAATAATAATAATAATAATAATAATAATAATAATGTGGACTTATATGGTGCACGTATCCACCAAACTGGTGCTCAAGGCGCATTACATTATTACCCCTGCTCATCAGGCGCAGCTCAATTGCTGCCATTTCGGCGCATACATGTAGGGCTAATCAAACACAACAACCAACTCTGCCCTCACAGGTACCCATTTACTCCTGGGTGGAGAGAAGCAATTATGGTAAAGTGTCTTGCTCGAGGACACAAGTACCACGGTCGTGGTCAGGATTCGAACCCACATTCTGACAACTCGGCCATCAGAACACAAATCTGATGCACTAAACCAAGAAGAGAAAAACTAAAGCAACTTTGACCTAATGTATTTATTTATTTATTTATTTACTCTTATTTATACACGGTAAGCCCATTCAGCCAGGGGCTGTTTTTCAAGGGGCCGTGATTAAAACCTTGTAAACATAAATTATACAATATAAATAATAAAAAGTATTTTAAAGAGCAACAACAAGAATCGGACATATATATTATGTATAAAAAATGAAAAATTACAAGTAATTTAAGAATAAAAAAAAAAGAATACGAAAGTAACAAATATAGGCCTGCTTAAAAGTAAGAGTAAAACAAGTGAGATGATAAGGATTATAGGCCCCTATATAAAGGTAAATTTAAAATGAATAAAAACATACGAAAGAGTAGAAATATACAACAACTTAAAATAAAACGATGTAAACATTTTTAGAAACAAATAAAAATTGTGAGATTATAAGGATTATATACAGGGTAAACCTAATGGGTAAAAACATACAAAAGGGGTAAAAAATATAACAGCTTGAAATAGAAAGATTTACACATTTAAAAGCAAAACAATAATTTAAATTAAAACGATTGAATTAAAATCACAAATTAAGGTTTTAAAAACAACAGGCTGACATGAGGCAACGCAGTCTCGTAAAACATTAAACATTTCTGGCCTTCAGCTTGCATTTGAAGCGGTTAACGCTGTTTGCAGTCTGTATGTCGTGATTCAGCGAATTCCACGTCATGGCACCTCTGTAACAGAAGCTCCGCTTTAAGGGAATCTGTTTTGGGCATTGGAGTAGACAATGAAAGGCTGCTTCGTCTGAGGTCATAACCAGTATTAGTGTACTTAAATTTATTTTTAGGTACATTACGCAAGATTGTTTACAATTTTAAACATCATAATTGCATCATGTTTACGTCTTTTTTCCTCAGTGGGGCCCACTTTAGCTCATCTAAATTAACACTGCTAGGAACACTCCAGTGTGCATTTGTTATCATCTGGCGCTTTTGTTTTGTAATTTTTGCAGTTTTGTTTGAAGTGTTGCACCACAGTTTCCCCACACAACATCACAATAATCAAAGTGTGAGGAAACTATGGCATTGTACAGCAGTTTAGTAGTAGTCTGAGGGATTATGTTTTTTACCTTCTTGATAACATGCACTCCAGCTAGAGCCTTTCTTCGTACATGATCAATGTGGTTGCGCCAAGTTAGGTTTTCATCTACAATAACTCCGAGGTGTTTGCAAGTATGTACGCGTTTGAGTGGGGTCCCATTGATCGTTACGGTGATTGTGTCATCATGTATATTGCGCAGCTTTGACCTTGTACCCAGCAAAATAAATTCTGTTTTCTCAACATTGAGACTCAGTTTATTTCGTTTGAGCCATTCCTTGACACCGGTCATATCTTCGTTAATTTTCTCTATGAGATCAGACACATTTTGCTGGGATAGTAAAGAGCAGTGTCATCAGCGTACATACTGACCTTACAATGAGATACATGTAGTGGTAGGTCATTAATGTAAATAATGAACATAAGTGGGCCAATAATCGATCCTTGAGGTATTCCACAGCTTACTGGACGAAAGCTCGAGTTCTTACCATTAATTGTAGTAAAGTGGGAACGACCCTTTAAGTAACTGTTAAACCAGTTTATCCCTTTATCATCGACACCATAATGCTTGAGTTTCTGAATCAATATATCTAGGTCAACAGTGTCAAATGCTTTCTTAAGATCAAGCATGACCACACCAACCAATTCACCATGATCAAAGCTACTGAGCCAGTCATCAGTGATGTTAATCAGAGCCGTAGAGGTTGAATGTAACGGTCGGAATCCTGATTGGTTTGTATTTAGCAGCTGGTTCGAGTTCATGTAATTATACAGCTGTTCAAGACTGCTCTTTCCAGGATTTTTGAGAAAATGGGAAGAACTGATATGGGTCTGAAATTACTTGGCTCCTTAATGTCACCCCCTTTGTGTATTGGGGTGACTCTTGCTTTCTTCCAGCTTTGTGGAAATACGCCTGTGTTCAGTGATAAATTAGTGAGGTACGTCCAATGGGCCAGCAATGACAGGGGCGGCTATTTTAATAAGCCTAGCAGGACAACTGTCATGTCCTGTGGCTTTGGTAGAGGCAAGTCCCTGAAGGTACTTCAATACAAAATCCTCACCTACAGGTTCAAGGTGGAAGTATCCATTTGAGACTGTAGCATCGCCAATATCATTGCTGGACGATTCAGTGCAAACAGATATTTGTTTAGCAAGTTTGGGTCCAATACTTGCAAAATAATCATTAAGCACGTCCAGCAATAATTTCAGGCTCAGAAATATCTCCGCCCGTTAATGCGGGTACTACTTATTGCACATGTTTTACTTTTACTAGGGATAAGTTGCTTGAGATGCTTCCATACCTTTCCACTGTCATTGTTGCTTGACCTGATGGCTTGTTTGAAATACTCTTTCTTAGCTTGTTTAATGTTGGCATTAACCTGGTTGTAGCGTCTTATATGTTTTCCAGCTGTCATCACGTTTTAAAGTGATGGCCATCTTTTTTGAGTGATCTCTTTTGTGAATTAGATCAAATATATCTTGATTTAACCAGGGAGAAAGGGTTTGCCTCACTTTACGCTTTTTGCAAGGAGCATGTTTATCGCAAACACTAAGAAAGAGTGTCTCAAAACGCGTCAAGCGATGCATCAATGTTACTCGTATCTAATATACAGTTCCATTTTACATTGGCAATATCATGTAGGAAGTGTTCCTCAACCAACTTGCCATATGATCTGGATGCCTTATAAGTGTGGCCACCCGCCTTTGTATTAGTTCTTCCCCAAGTGGCGTATATCAGAGTGGTCACTAAGTCCAACATGGATTACTCCGCTGTTAGTAATTTTCAACTTGTTTGTAGTGAATAGCACATCGATAAGTGTCGATGAATATTCCACTACTCTGGTAGGTTCATTTATCACTTGCTCAAGGTGGGCATCTTAGCATATATCTACAAGTCTCTTAGTGTAGCAAGAGGGATTAGAGCTTATAAGATCACAGTTAAGATCACCCAAAAGGATCAAATCTTTATTTTCATCTTCAACGATACTAAGAATGTGTTCTATGTCATCGAATAAATCCATGTTGGAATTTGGAGGCCTGTACCATGTTAAAACAATGACAGGTTTAGATTTTCCCTGAGTCAATTCAATAACTACAAGTTCTAACCGATCTATCATGAGGTCTTCTCTAATCTTATGGTAACAATTAGCATTGTTAACATACAGTAACACACCACCTCCATTCCTATTTCGGTCTTTCCTATAGATGTGGTAATTATCTACAGCAATCTCTAAATCAGAGATGACCTCATCAAGTCGGGTTTCAGAAAATGCAATTACATCAATCGGATGATTATGTAACATTATTTTAACTTGATCAAAGTTACCAGGCAGAGTTCTGATATTTAAGTGAGCCAATTTCAGTCCATGTTTGCCATCTAGAACTGATGATAGAGGATCATGGTCGTTGTTTACCTCATTCGATTGAGTTGTTTCATTCTTTGGTACTGAAGCCACTCTGTTTCCTGAGAGGGGAGTTGACGGCGAGGAACCATGAGGGGGAGGGATTGCACCTGTTGGCTCGGGGTCAGTGGCTTTTTCCGTGTTTTCCAGTCCTGATGACGAAAATCCCGATTTCTGGGTACAGGAATGCTACTGCCACCATGGGGAGGGAGTCTGATGCTGGCAGTCTTGGCACAGGTGGAAGGTGGTTGGCCGTCTCTGTCTTGGATTACGGATGAAGTCCTATGGGATTGAAGAGCGGGAGGAGAGCAGCACATAGGTCCGTCATCACTTTTCGCGGACACGTTTTTGGGGGTGTTTATGACTGATGGTAGACCTCGCAGATGTCTGATAAAATTACGAGCGAGCACTGTGATGCCGACCCGACTAAGATGGACTCCATCATACGCTAGAAGTCGTTGATTGATGTTATCATTGTCGATATATTTCCAGCTATGTACACAGCAGATCTGTCGGATAAGGTTGTTTGCAGAAACAACTTTGTTATGCTCTCTTTTGTTCTCCGTGCTTCTATGTATTATTGATGATATGGTGATGTCATTAATGGTAAATTTTTGCTGCGCCATTTCACACAGCAATTCCAGTTTATTGGAGATTGTTTCAGCGTCATCACGGTGTTGTTCGTGCTCACGTGGACAATCAGCTCAGTTGTCTGGAGTAGGACAGACCCGTCTATAATCATGTTTGAGAGGTCTTCAATTTTAGCTCCTGGTCGTGAGATGACTGTTACTGATTTTGATTGGCTAAGCTTATGTCCTTGAATTCGCTTAACCATGGAATCACCTAACAGAGTTACACTCTTTGAGGGTCTGTCTTTGAACTTCGTCGTTTGCTTGGCTCGATATTCGTCCATCTGCTGTTTGAACGATACTCCGGTAGTACTCCAGTTATTAGCTTGTTTGTTTACATTTGTTGAGCTGGCTTTCTTTGATCGGTCAATTAGCTCATTGTAGTATTGATCAATAACTTCCTCCGGTGTTGGTTCTTGGTATTCCATTCCAGCTTGATCTGTCAATTCAGTGAAGCGATTATCCAGCGGAATTACAATGGTTTCAAGTGGTGTCAATTTCACTGTGGGAGCGCTTGGACGTTCTTTTTGTGTTTGTCTTTTGTCATTTACGGGGGTCCATAAGTGAGGTTGGTCGGGCGTTGCGATGTCTTTGTTGATGGTGTTGAGGATAGAAGACAATGGTGCTGTTGTTATGTGGCTATTTTGCAGTGTGGATTTTTCGCTGGTTAGCAATTCAATGGCGGTTTGTAAACTTTCACGTTCGTTCTCCAGCACATGAATCTGTGATTTTAGATCAGAGTTTTCCACAAAATGGGCCTTCATGGATTTGATTTCGTTTCTGAGGTCATCAATTGCGAATTTTAGGTCCCTTAGTTCGGGATTGAGAAGGATTTCGGGTGTGACCGTTGTTTTGTTTTGGGGTGTACCAGTGTTCCCCGTGTCCTTGCCTTTGGCCTCCTGACAAGTTATACATTCCATATTGGCTGTCTTAAGCTTGGACGAAGATAGACAGGCTCTTGGGAACTTGTTCCGATCATCAGTTAGATAGAGGTACAGTTCTAAGATGTCATCAATAACAGCCTCGACGGACCGTCTTGATTTTAAGATTAATTGATCACTGGTACCCATACCTTGCACGCTGTCATCGCCATCTTGTATACTTCCGGCATACTTGGATTTTGCAAACTGGAACAGGCTCCTCCGTGCATCTTGTAGATTATCCAAGCCTATTCCTTGTTGAATCTGCTTCCTTACAACATCAGGTACCGATTCTCCGGTTTTAAGAAGAATTTGGTGCAGATCCGTACCGATATTTTCGGAAAATGTGGGAGCAGATTTCTCCATGGCAAAGATTGTCTATTTGAGAAGCGCCCTCTAATGTATGTTAGAATGAATTCAACTTTTGTCTCATAATAAATATTTCATTCCTTGGGTAAAGAAAAGCGAGTGTATGCCCAAGAGTAAGTTCCATTTGGATAGTTTCTTCCCTAGAACAGCATTACAATGGAACGACCTTCCTGCTGATTGTTTTCCACCAACTTACGATCTAATTAATTTTAAGAAAAATATCAACAAATGTAATCTTGCTTAAATGGTGGATGTTATCGCAAATGTAACCCCTTACACTCTAGTGGCTTTTTGGCCTTGTTTGGGGTGACTGACAGTAAATAAAAATAAAAAATAAAAAAAAAATAAAAAAAATAATACATTTTGAAAATATCCAATACTGATATAATTTGTAAATTCAATAACTGGTTCCTTTTTATCGGTTCTGGTACACGAGACCCACTTTTTAAAATCTGATTTAACATTTCAAAAACTGAATGCCAGTCTTTGATGAACACCAATCTTCCATGGTTTATAATAAGGTTTCAGGTACTTTGTTTAACCCTCCTACTTTTGGTACCTTTTTCATACAAGTTGATCCACCATTTGAAACCATTCGCTTTTGTGGTTTTGAATGGTGAAATAACTGTGTACAGTATTGATTTCCCCAAATGGTTTTGAATGGTAGGTCAGCTAATACAAAACCTTGTTTGGATCTTTCCAAATGGTAGTACAGCTACATGTAATACAAAACCTTGTTTGGATACTTCTAAGTGGTGAATCAATGGACCCTCTATGCATTTGAATGGATTTGAATGGTAGTAAAGCTTGCTACCAACACTGTTCAAATGATATCACCACGTGTGTACAAAACCAATGGGCATTTTTGAAAGTGGAAATTTTGAATGGTTTCAAATGGTCTGTCAGTAGGAGGGTTAATTTCATAAAAGACAAAAATTTTGGGGTATTTTTTGTGTTATTATTTTTTTATGAATGTAATGGTAATGAACAAATGGGAATGAACAAATGGAAATGAATGCCACTGTCTTGTGCTGCATTAAACCTATGCATCGCGTGAGGAATTATCGAGTACAGTGACATGCGGTGGAAAATCCATTTTCTCCCATTTGTTTACGGGTACCCTGGAACCAGACCATTATGACGGCCGGTTACCTGGTCCCAAAATTACCCGTGGATGCACACCACTAGAATTTTATTATAATTTTGTTTAGATTAGGATGCACATGGAATCTTACTTGAGGTTTATTTTAAATATTGTACAGTGCACTGTTATTGTACAAAGTAATGCATATGTACAGGTTCATGGGCGGATCCAGAACATTTTTTAGGGGGGGGGGGCACTGAGAATCAAAAACAATTATTTTTAAGTACTACAAAAATTACAATGAAATAATCAAAGGGAGAGAAAAACAAAGCACATTGTGGGAATGGTCACTGCAACAAGTATTTGTAGGGCTATGACATTTATAATTTACTATTTGAAATACCATTTTATTTGTAGGCGAGTTCTCATTCATACGTGAGCTTCGTTGGGGCTATGTCGCTGAAAGACCGAGGGAAATATCATTACGTGGTAAGAATCAAGATTTACGATGGCCTTCTGTTGTTCGTTATTATTTCATGACTTGATGCAGGAATTTGTGGACACTGGATGTGTGTACATTGTAGTTAAGAAGTATTGATTTAGTGAAATGGAGTTCTCAGAACTACATGTTTTCTTTTTGGCCTAACTTTTAATGGTATTATTTCGTAGTGTACCTTTATGTAATGAATGCAGTCACAGATCTTTATTATATTTGTATCTCTATGTATGCTATAGTGACTCTCTTTTCATAATAATAATAATAATAATAATAATAATAATAATAATAATGTGGACTTATATAGCGCACGTATCCACCAAACTGGTGATCAAGGCGCATTATATTATTACCCCTGCTCATCAGGCGCATAAATCATTCCTGAAACCATCTCAGCTCCCTGGGGAGTATACAGCTCAATTGCTGCCATTACAGCGCATATAGGGCTAATCAAACACAACAACCAACTCTGCCCTCACAGGTACCCATTTACCCCTGGGTGGAGAGAAGCAATTATGGAAAAGTGTCTTGCTCAAGGACACAAGCACCATGGTCGCGGTTGGGATTCAAACCCACATTCTGACGACTCAGCCATCAGAACACAAATCCGATGCACTAAACCGCTCGACCATGGCACTCCATGCTATTCATTCAGTACAAAAGGTGCTGTCCACTGCACTTTTATATCCAAGTGTCATTTCTGCTGTTTACCAACTGGAAAAGTAATAATAATAATGAAGATTTATAAAGCGCACAAATCCACCCAAAAGTGTTCATGGCGCTGATACATGTACATAAGAAGAACAAGATATCTTATATACAAAAATACAAGGATACAGCAGAAAAAACAGAATAACAACATTATATAAATGCTTCATTAAAACCCTCCTATGTACAGTGCAGTTTGCCATAGAATTGTCAGACCTTTCAAAACCTTTCAAGTTTGCTGTACTGAAGGGTTTTGAAAGGTGAGAAAACTGTCTGACAAAAGGGACCTATGAAAGGTTTCGAAAGGTGAAACAACTCTCTGAACAAACTGGTGTTGAAATGTTTCAATACCTTTCAAAGGGTATTGAAAGGTGTGGTAGTTCAGTAGCAACAAATTCTGGAGGGTTTTAAAGGGTTCATACATTATTGATAGCCATTTTGCCAGTAAGCAGATTTTGAAAGGTTTTGAAAGGTCAAACCATAGGAGGGTTAAAAAGATGAGTTTTTAGGTTTTTCTTAAATTGGATAAGAGAAGCCGATGATTTGATATGTGTGGCGGTCCAGGAAATCCCAACACATGGTCAAATTTTTACAATTTGTCAAATTCCAGCAGGATTATGAAGAGCTGCCGTCCATCCCGTGCCCCAGGTTCTTTGAGCACATGCATCATCTTCCAGCCCCTAAGGCCCTATGGAAAGACAAGAAGACGATTAAAAAGCCGGAGTTCTGGACTTGGAAGGGCAGGACACTGCCAAAAGTTCCCAAACCCAGGCTGATCAGGAAGAAAGGTAGGACGTGTTTAAGCTTGGACGATATATCGGCAAACATGTACATATTGCGATTTTCGATAATATCGCGATTATTTTTTCATTCATGCATGATTGCTTTAGAGCCGATAACCACAGGTATGTACCCCTCTACAAGCATCACAATAAATTGCAAATTCGTTTGCATAGTGTGTATATACTTCTGAAGTAGTTCGCTTTTGTTTCTCACTTCCAAAAGCTGAAAAGACTTCTAATTTGTTTCCATGGAATTTCTGACTTGACTCACAATGCCAATTTTTTTAAATCGCGATGTATTTTTTAATCGCGATTTGCCGATATGCCGATAACTTAAAAGGTTCTTGATATCGTAATCGAATAAAAAGGTATTGCGATATTCGATATTATCGTGTTATCACCCAAGCTTAGACGTGTTAACGTTGGAAGGAAAAACAACAACTCTTCTTTACTCAGTCAATGTGTAAAGATCCCAATAAACCGAGGACTTAAAAGTACTATCACTCGTGTTTTTAGTAATATATTACCGGCAATTTTTTTAATTTTTTTAAATTTTTTATTTTATTTTTTTTATTTACTGTCCGTCACCCCAAACAAGGCCAAAAAGCCACTAGAGTGTAAGGGGTTACATTTGCGATAACATCCACCATTTAAGCAAGATTACATTTGTTGATATTTTTCTTAAACTTAATTAGATCGTAAGTTGGTGGAAAACAATCAGCAGGAAGGTTGTTCCATTGTAATGCTGTTCTAGGGAAGGAGCTATCCAAATGGAACTTACTCTTGATTTTGGGGAGTCGAAGATAGTGAGGGTGTTCACCTGCTTTTCTTTTCTTTTTAATTGGTACATTGCTATGTTATTTTATTTTGACAGAAAGGTAAACAAATAATTCTAAAATAACAATTAAAAAAGTAATTATTCCTGGAATAAATTTATGGTGAGTCCTATCAAAAGCTCATTTGGGCACTTACTTAAAAATGTTAAACCAAGCATCTAACAGTTGTTTTGTGAAACATCTTAAGTTTTGAGTATTTGTGTTCCTTTGTGAGAGGAAATAAGCAATGACCCGATTAAAAAGGCATTTCTTAGAAATTGTCAGTAAAAATAAGAAAAAAAACATGAATGATAGATCTGTGACCCTTGTTAAGTGTAGATGCTGGAAGTGGAACGCAATGACAACTTTCTATAAATCCCTATTCCACCTTTGGTAAAAAGATATTTTTATCCAAAATTTATGATTAACAAGTAATACATACATGTAGAAATTAATTTGTTTTAAATAACACCTCAGAAAGTCCATTTTTCATGGAAAAAAGTGCAAAACGTCGCGTGCCCGGTAAAAGGACGTAAGCGGCATGAATAACCTAATCTGTCTTATGTCCTTTTTCTGGGCACACAACGAAAAATCTATTCACAAACACTTGCCCATGGATTACGTACTAGAATTAACATTTACCAAACAACTACCAAAAGTGGAATTTCCCTATAAATATGGTATAATTATTTGTTTCTTTCTTTTATAATGTTCATGTAACTTGAAATAATTTGCACAAACTTAATGTTTGAAATTCTAAGATTAATAATAATAATAATTTAATAATAATAATAATAATAATGGACACTTATATTGCGCCGGTATCCGCCAAGTTTGACGTTCATGGTGCATGAACATTATTACCCCTGTCATCGGGCCAGTTATATCATTCCTAGAACCATCTCAACTCCCTGGGGAGTATGCAGCCCATGCTGCCAAATGTGTAGCGCAACGAGCTTAATCAAACACAATTACCATCTCTGCCCTCAAAGGTCCCCATTTATACTCCTGGGTGAAGAGAAGCAATTATAGTTAAGTGTCTTGCTCAAGGACACAAGCACCACGGTCACGGCCAGGATTCGAACCGACATTCTGACGACTCGGCCATCAGAACACAAATCCGATGCACTAATCCGCTCGACCATGGCACCCCATATTAAGTTTTGGAAATAGGTTACAATTAATTATTTTAAAAACTGACCTCTTTTAACAAAGTTATAACTTGACCATGATCCATTTGAATTGTTCATGTTTATTTCCATTTAACAATTTTTTATTTCGTCAACATTTGTGATTGTTCCTTTTTTTATCCTGAGAATGTTTCTATTGTTAGCTAATGTCCACTTCTATCCTTTTATTTGTTCTCTCCTCCAACTTTCCACCTTCCTTTCTTCCTTCATTTCCCTCAAGTGTATCTGTGTAATAGCATCCAATCCGTCCAGATAACACCGCCCTCCAGTGTCCAGTGTTTGACGGTTGATCTCCCCGCCTGTAGTCTCGATTCTGAGGAGAGTCTAACTCCGACCTCTGACCTTTGCTCTCTTTCGAACCCCTCACCCTCTCTGAGAGGGCTTTCTCCTGACAGATCTCCAGTGGAAGAAGGTATAATTTGTTTGAGCTTAAAACATCCAATAATCAGCTCAGAAACATGCTAACCGTGGTGAAGGCTGTTATATTAGCATGGTGGAGGTCTGACGAATTTCACTTATATTTCCCCATTTTTACGTTCTGTTCCTTTTGTCAGTCCCTGTTAGATTATGTTTTCAATCTATTGTTTTCCATGGTGTTTAAATGTTGTTTCAGCATATCTAAAATTGTTGCGCTTGCCCCTTAGTTGCCAGTATCCCATAATACTAGCATTTGCCGAGCAACAACCCAGGGTTAGGATCGATTGAACGTGAAGACCTCATTCTGTTGAATTTTGATCACCATGGTAACTAATCCGCAAACATCAACAGAGAAATCAGTGAGATGGCAGGTAGTAAAAACACTTGAGCCCTTGGGTAAGAAAAAAATCCAGTTAAATGAAAACTAATAGATTGGCACGAAAGCGCATCACAGAATGTCACAAATGTCATTTGTGACATTTGAGATTAATCTCTGTTGATGTTTTGCAGATTTTTTATTGTGATTTTGTATTGCACAGTTTGTTGTCCAACCTTGGATTTTGAAATCCGTACAATCACATATTTATTTTATTACTCAAAGATATTAAAGTGAGATTGTACACGTATCTGTAAGTTACGTCGGTTGTCGGAAGGTACACATGTACCCCCAGTGCAAACTGAGTGAATTGTCACGGAATGATTTCAAACTAAACATAAAAATGAGAATGGAAAACAAATTGCTGTCGAAAGCTCTCAGTCTTTGTCTTGGACCAGTTAGGTCTCAGTCTAGGACATTTATGTCTCAGATATAACCATGTCTTGGTCTTGGTCTCAGACATGGTGGCCTCGACTACAACACTAGACTGTCTGCCACTAAGTTAGGAATTCACAACTACACAACAGTATTTCGATGTATATTACACATTTTCACTTTTAATATTACATGTAAGAACTTATTAGTACTATTAGCAAGCCTACTGCAAACATGCAACATTGATATTCATATTACATAGTATGACATTTTAAAAGGAATCTAATTGAGTCACAAAAAAAATAAAAATAAAAATGATAATAAAAAAAAACACGTAATACTTGTAACTGTCAAATCCTGTGTGAAATGTCCTTTTGAAGAGGCCAGTGGTCACATTAGACAGGTGGCGAAAATAGTCAGGTTTTATAAACTTCTGTATAGCCATGTGCCTCCCCCCCACAAATTTCCAGTGCCCCCCCAGGTGCCCCCCACGAAAAATCCCGATAGTGGCCCCCCAAAAAAGACAAGAAAAAGAAAAGGGAAAACCCATACCCCTGGGCCCCCCCACTGAAAAGCAATGCCCCCCCCCCCCACCGAAAAAGTCCTGGCTTTGCCGCTGCTGTCAGGTGAAAATAAATAAACAAAAATAGATAATAATGATATTAATATGTACATGTACATGTACATTATGTAGATGTGCACGCATGCTTCCTTATACAGTGAAAAATGGAGACCTCCAAAATGTACCTTTAATTAAGTAAATTTGTATTACCGAAAATCCTAGTGTGTGTTAAAGAATTCTTATATCATTTTACCTTTTTTTATGCCCATAGATCTTGTTTTCTTATGTCAGAAAGGAGATCCCCCCCCCCCCAAAAAAAAAAAATACCAATGTAAAAAATTGCCATGAATGGGTTTCCCCTCCTCACAGCAGAGATGGGGGCAGGTAGACACCACTCATTTTAAAAGAAATGTTTTGGGACCAACAAGAGGTGACCACGATAGTTATTAATGTACTTACTACACATAAGGTTTGACAGTGTTTGACTTTTAAGTGCACTAGATATACATTGGCAAGTATATCAACATTTTGACTGTTTTTGACCCTTGTAGTAGTAGGAGGGTTAACCCTCCTACTACTACAAGGGTCAAAAACAGTCAAAATGTTGATATAATTGCCAAGGTATATCTAATGCACTTAAAAGTTAAACACTGTCAAACCTTACATGTAGTAAGTACATTAATACTGGCCTCTTTGTCTGGGCCGGCACAGAATTAAGTTATTTGGTTACGCTGACAACAATTCACAATTGAATAATTAGGTACACCTGCTTTGATGTGTTTGTATTCCCCCTTGGTTAACATTAAAAACTTCATAAATGTATTTATTGTTAATATTTGTGCAAACATTTACATTTTCTACCGCGGTGCAGTTCTCCCAGAAGTAGAAGAAAACAGTGAACCGAGCGACTATGGCTCGATTATATCCGGTAAGGAGTGGCCTCTAATTTACATATAAATGACATCACGGATATGAGCACTATTTTATTGTGCGCACTCTCATAGTGATTACATTGCATATAATGCATGTGCTAATTGCATGTTACTTGTATATGTACACACACATGCATGACCATACATCCAATTACATTGCTTGGCGAATATATGTAATAATAAAATTTTTACATCTGCATACATTCTAC
This sequence comes from Zoroaster sp. YZ-2022, assembly GCA_029582265.1. Taxonomy (NCBI): domain Eukaryota; kingdom Metazoa; phylum Echinodermata; class Asteroidea; order Forcipulatida; family Zoroasteridae; genus Zoroaster; species Zoroaster sp. YZ-2022. Next base: position 17,091,613 of record CM055828.1, on the reverse strand, counting down.
ATTATATTTGTTAAAGAATATGTGGAAACAAATAAGATATATTATGATTCTAGAAAATGTAATTACATATTTTAGTGCAGACTATGTTTAACCAGTTCGCGTCGGAGGCCCTGTATACACGCAATTTATTTTTTGCACTGCGGATCGGAGAGTGTCTAAACACGCCATAGGAAACTCAGGAATTTTGTATGCATGCTCGGTCGACGTGGCAACGAGCCGAGCGTACAGTGACATGCTCGGTAGACGTGGCCACGCGCTGTGGAAGCTTCCATTAACGTGTTTGTGTGGGAAAAAGAAACCCGCACAGGGGCCCAGAAAAAACTTTTTTATTCCCGACGCGAACTGGTTAAGTTGCATTATAACTGGCCTTAATATGAAGCTATACGTGCATGTACAAGGTACCATTTAGGAATTTTGGATTTTTGTTGTTGCATGCCTGGTACATGTAAGAATGAAGAAATGAACATTTATATCCTAAAAACCATGACCGGTCAAAGTTTAAGCTTGATGCAAGAAAACACAAGGAAATAGCTTTGTATGATATTGTATGAATAAATCACTATCTTTGAAAGGAAGGTACAACATTATCAAATTATCAAATTAACATATTATTATCCAAAAACTTGGTTGGTGTAAAGTTGGTACAAGTGTCAACTATCCCGAGAAATGATTTCTGTCTGAAGTGCAGGAATTGCTGTGTCGAATTGACAAAAAGTTGCCGGCTGGCAATTTTTTGTAAAACATAAAAACATGTTATACACTGATAAATACACAATAAACACATGAGAGACTTGACTGACGTTTTGTCACAGCTCAAAACTGGCTTTATTGAATGAACTCGGGCATGCTTTTGCCCATATCAATTAATTAGCTAAAAACGGACAATATGGTCTGGTTCAAAGAAAAAAAGCTGTAACAAAAGTGAGCCAAATTTAATAATGACGCCCGCTCCCAAAGTTCCTATTGGCAAGAGCGGTCCTGATTGGCCCAAACTGGCAACCCCTGAAAACCAAAACCAAAATTGGCCAACCAGAAAAAGGCCCGCGAACAAAAATTGCCACCCACCAATGAACCCAGGAAACTACTGCACAGTGAAGCATCTGGGGAAAACGCCCCTGGGAAAACCAAGTCCCTGGCAAACTACCCCAATGCAAATGAGACAAAGAGTGCGCCATCCAGGATGTGTATTGCAGTGTATAAAGCATTTTATCATGAAGATGATAAAATGAAAAAAATGTGTAACAGTTGTTGTTGTTTTCTCAGAAACATGGGCACCTATTGTGATGAATCTCTCACAGATGAGTTTTATGAGAGGGTAAAAATGAAGTATAAATCGGGGGTGTGATTTGTCCGGATTTATTCAGATTTTTCTGGATTTTTGGATTTTTACAAACCGCAATGTTGTGATCCTCTGGATTTTAAAGATTTAAGCAATAAAGGAAAGCAAAGCAAACGCTCAGATAAGATAATTAAGATAATTATTCAGCATTCATAAAGTGCTAAATCTAAAGATATACATGTGTACTTAAAACATTATTCACTCATCATGTAATTTGGTAATATATATATATGTACATAAAGCAATACCGTTTTGTATATAATGTTTAATTATTAAATAGGGCATTTTTTAAATTTAGAACCTGGTACAGAGCTATGAAAACAAGTTGTGTAAAATATTGATGAAGCTGAGCAGGGATGATTGTTATTCTCTGAGAAGAGCCTTTTATTTTTAATTTTTAAAATTTGTATTTATTTATTTATTTTTTGGGTTATCTGAACAATGCCCCTTTCCTTGTATTAAGGAAGTAAATAACATCCAATTTAGTCATTTTGCAAAATGATTGACCAGGGTATGGATAAAGATTTTTTTTTAGTGAATAAAGGCATTCATGTAACAGTTTAACCCTCCTACAATAAGTGCAATTTTTGAAACAACCCATTCAGGCCACTCCAAGCCATTAGCTGTTGCCAGTGGCCTCCTATGGTTATCCTTCTGTGCACTGTCACACCACTGAGATTGCAGGGTAAAGTGGTCTCCCATCAATACATTGCAGGCCATACTAATATGTTCAAACATTTACAGTGGCCTTGGGTGATACACAGTTGATTTTGTAAGATTATTTGGAAAGGACAGCAGGCTTGTACATAGGTTGCTCAAGAACAGAATTTTGTGGATCGGAGTGGCCTCCATGTGTAGGAGGGTTTTAATAGATTCATTACCAAGCAAGAAATGGCACATATGGATAGTTACAGGCCTGGAAATTCACACAGGCCACAGAAGCCATGTCCTCTCTTGCCCTGGTCTTGGTCTTGATGTCTCTGATAAATATTCCCATAGGGGCAATTCCATGTAATGTTTTGGGCCCACTCTTCATGCCATAATATATCTTTCACTCCTCATTTTTTTTCACAGTAGTTACATTATACTCAGATCTTACTCAGTGCAATAATTTCAGAAATTTGTTATATGTACGCTATTATATGAGAAAAAGCATTATTTTATGTATGTGTGAAAAGTGTAACGTGAGTAATGAGCATTTTACTTTTGTGTAGCATACATATAAAAAAATTCTGAAATTAAGTTTTTGTGCCGAGTAAGATCTGGGTAGAATGCAACTACTACTACTAATAATAATAATGTGTGGACTTATATAGCGCACGTATCCACCAACTAAGTGGTGCTCAAGGCGCATTATATCATTACCCCTGCTCATAAGGCTCATAAATCATTCCTGAAACCATCTCAGCTCCCTGGGGAGTATACAGCTCAATTGCTGCCATTACAGCGCATATAGGGCTAATCAACCAACTCTGCCCTCACAGGTACCCATTTAACCCCTGGGTGGAGAGAAGCAATTATGGTTAAGTGTCTTGCTCAAGGACACAAGTGTCACGGCCGGGATTCGAACCCACATTCTGCTGCTAACACCAGAACTTGAGTCCGGTAAGCTAGACCGCTCGGTCACGACACTCCACAAACTACCGTGAAAAAATGATGAGTGGAATATATTTATAAGTAAGGAAATTATGGCATTAAAGTGGGCCCAATACCTCAAAAATGTAATGCGAGTAACCATGGAATTACCCATAGACATTCTGATATCACAATAGAAGTACCCTTTCGCCAGGAAAGGTGGCCTTGCCATTATACGAATGAAATTCCCAGCCTGTGTTTTTCAATTATTCAGTCAATTATTTTGTGAAATAACAGCCAATCGCACAAGTAATATACATCTTTAAAAAGTCAAATTCCAATCATTCTTGCTAGTCAGATGTAAACCAACGTTACTGAGGGTAAACGTTGTCGTAGTTATGATTTTGCTGTAGTTATGAATTGTTTGATTAAACAAGGGCTAAACAGGAATTGGCTAAATTAATAACTGTGGCTATGAGTTACTGAACAGACTTTTAGCTATAACCACACCCTACGTGCTGATGCTTATGTGTACAGTGTACATGTCTCTACAGAGAATTATTTAAATATTGTGCAGAGTAGATAAAAATGTCATATCTACATGAAGCAATCAATCGGAGATGATATCTGTTACTCACTCGTATTCATAGTAGACACAGTTCTCTGTCCCCATCAAGTACTTGTCAGCATCAACCTGGGAGATGGTGGCATTGTTGAGTTGGCACATCTTCCCTGACAGGTTGAAGGAGCGGCAGTTGGGATCCTTGGAGCAGGCCAGGCAGCACTGTATGGGGCTTTTGATGATGGTTTCGTTGTAGGCGTGGCCGAGCAGACAGTAGGGTTGGTCGTGATGTTCTGAATCCTTGGTGGTGACAGCGAAGCAGCGTAGAGAAGTAGTGCATCTGTTACGCTCACACAGAAAATGCTTCTGTTTAAAGCAATCTATGTTTATGTAATGTCCATTTTTTCCCCTGATGGCCAAACATTGTGTGCCATTGATTTTTTCGAATGTTTTGTTGCTCAGGTAGTTGTTCTGATCATCACCGTAGCATTTCCATTGTCCATTGGCGTCTTTGTCATATATGCAGCCCAACCACATACTCTCATAATCCTTCAGAATTTCCTGTTGCATGTTCCATAGGAAGTCTTTCTCGGATTTTGAGTTTGGTACAGCCAGGTCACTGCCAGCATCAAGGCACACCTGACGGGCATCATGCCACTTGAGTTGTCTATCGGTGATCATCATGTAGCAGGACTGACCAAATCGATTCCAGCCGTAGGGACAGCCCAGTGAGCGTATAGCATCGACGACCGCTTGACCAAACATCACAAATATCAACCCACCCACCATAATATTTGCTTGGTTCAGATTCATGGCTCGGCAAACTCTTTGAGATCCTTGATGTAATTTCAATTTTACCAAGTTCAAGAGCTCAGAACTATGTATTTTGATTATAAAGTACAATTTGTAGATACAGCAGACGAAGTTGGTGTATTCAAGAACAGAACACAAATGCCAGAGCAGTTGCCAACATTGATCTAGACTGTACGTGATCAAATGATTTTGGCTTTTATTTTATAGCATGTATACATGTACGTAATAAATTCATGCTTCAGTTCCCTGTGTCAGTAACATAATAAGCTTATCCTCCTATCGGGCATTGATTGAGCCGAAGGAAGCTGTTTCTTCTATCAATATTTTTGATGTCAATCAGAAAAACGTTCTGTGGAATTGTTACCATAGAAACCGATGCATTGTTGCAAATAGGCATGGTTGTTATCGAAATAAATGCACCTGATTGTGTGGAGTTATCAGAAACCACCAGCGACCAAAAGCGAGCCAAAGAGTCAAAATGCAGATTGACATAAACATACTGTAACAGCAGCAAAGTAACTAGGGGTGGGCTTAGTAGGGGGAACTTTGGGGGGTAAGGCACTTAGACACAACTTGTTACAGTCCCTTATGTTTTCCTTAGGAATCTGAATTCTGAGCAGGGTGGGGGAGGGGGTGGGGGAGGGGGAGGGGCAGAAACCTCAGGCGGGGTGGCATGTCCCCCCCCCGTTCATGTAGTTATGCCATTATATGTAATAAATGTATTTACAATTTAATATTTTTATGATAATTGGTGACATTTCCGTTTCATCAATAACGTTTTGAGAAATAAAAACGAAACAAGTACCCTACATAAAAAACTCATAAATTTGCTAGATTAACCCTAACTCCCTAGGCCCATTTGCTTACACATAACCTGAATCCTTCCTAACTCCCTAGGCCCACTTGCTTACACATAACCTGAATCCTTCCTAACTCCCTAGGCCCAGTTGCTTACACATAACCTGAATCCTTCCTAACTCCTAGGCCCACTTGCTTACACATAACCTGAATCCTTCCTAACTCCCTAGGCCCACTTGCTTACACATAACCTGAATCCTTCCTAACTCCCTAGGCCCACTTGCTTACACATAACCTGAATCCTTCCTAACTCCCTAGGCCCACTTGCTTACACATAACCTGAATCCTTCCTAATTCCCTAGGCCCACTTGCTTACACATAACCTGAATCCTTCCTAACTCCCTAGGCCCACTTGCTTACACATAACCTGAATCCTTCCTAACTCCCTAGGCCCATTTGCTTACACATAACCTGAATCCTTCCTAACTCCCTAGGCCCATTTGCTTACACATAACCTGAATCCTTCCTAACTCCCTAGGCCCACTTGCTTACACATAACCTGAATCCTTCCTAACTCCCTAGGCCCATTTGCTTACACATAACCTGAATCCTTCCTAACTCCCTAGGCCCATTTGCTTACACATAACCTGAATCCTTCCTAACTCCCTAGGCCCATTTGCTTACACATAACCTGAATCCTTCCTAACTCCCTAGGCCCATTTGCTTACACATAACCTGAATCCTTCCTAACTCCCTAGGCCCATTTGCTTTCACATAACCTGAATCCTCCAAAATCCTTCAGTAGTAAAGCAAGCACATGACATGTATGCACACATGTGTTTCTAATCTGTGATACATGTACATGGCGAGGGATCCTCCCTGCATGCATGGAGCAATAAACAGTGTCCACTGACACAAGCACTGACCTTGCAATCACTACAACAAACATGGATGTACATGTACCATGGAAAGGCAAGTATGCCTAATAACCTCAATCCTCCAAAATCCTTCACTTTAGCAAAGAGCATGTAGCATGTAACCTCAATCCTTCAAAATCCTTCACTTTGGCAAAGAGGATTTTGGAGGATTTGGGAAGGTTAGGGTTAAAGTGCACTATTTAGGGCAGAATGGTTTTTAAGTGTTTTTCAGTTTGTCAGTTGATATAAATACAAGCCTATTTGAAGGGGAGGTACATGTACGTCATTACAGAACTGATTCTATGAGTATGCTCAGTTTTGAAATCAGATGATTTCCAGTGTTGTATCCTTCAGTAGACACTTGGTGTAGAATCAAGGTCTTTTTTTTTTTTTACTGTAGATAAAACCAAAATACCAACTGGAAAATGCATTCAGACTGTTTGAATTCATTCCAGTGTGGAATTTCTGTCTCCATGAAGGCAGAAATTTATTTGGGAAATGAATTCATTCATTTTACTAAAACAAAAGCCCCTGTGACCGAAATATTTCAAGGGATGTTTGATAACATCGTCAACTTTACACCAAGTAAGTTTTATGTAAAACGGCTCATTTTTTTCATCTTTGAAACGAGCGAATCTTAATAATAATAATAATAAAGATTTGTAGCGTGCACATATCCACCCTGGGGGGCGCTCAAGGTGCGGAAACAAAGAAAAAAACATGAATACAAACAATATGCATACAATGATAGCATAGCATATACAATGATAGCATAGGAAAAAAAATATATATACTGAGATACATTTTTTTTTAAACTTTTTTTTTTTATGCAATTCGCCCGACACAAGGTGGGGGCTACTCCAAGGTGGGGGCTACTCCAAGGTGGGGGCTACTAAGTCATTGAGTTGTTACAACGACTCCACACTGAAGAAACCAGCCCCTCACACCGAAACAAGACAAGTTAATAACAAGCCTCTTCACGGTGCGAATAGGACTGGGAGGGGTAACTAGTCCAGAACAAGGCAGTTATTAAACTGCCTCTGCCCCTATAAGCAATTATGGTTAAGTGTCTTGCTCAAGGACACAAGTGTCACGGCCGGGATTCGAACCCACATTCTGCTGCTAACACCAGAACTTGAGTCCGGTAAGCTAGACCGCTCGGCCACGACACTCCACATGTACCTACAATGCAGTTACAAATATACACTGTACATCATCTTTGAAGAATTGTGACATAAGATGAGTTTTAAGCAGCGACTTAAATCTAGTTATACTATGACAAGATTTGAGTTTAGTTGGAAGATGATTCCAGAGTCTCGGAGCTGTGACAGAAAAAAACCTATCACCCTAGTTCCGTTTTGAAGTTGGTTCCTTTAGGAGTGACATGTTGCTGGAGTGCAAATTGCGTGATGGAGTGTAGACTTTAAGCAGTTCAGAAAAAAAAATTGGAGCAATACTATTAAAAGATTTGTGAACAATTAGCATAAGTTTAAAAACAATTATCTGTGAAACAGGAAGCCAGTGCAGTTCTTTCAAGATTGGCGTGATATGGCATGATCTTCTGGACAAAGTTAACCATTTATTATTTCCTCCTTGCTACGGTCTCCTTCATCATCAGGCATTGAGTCTTTAAATATAGAGCCTTTGTATGGTAAGGTGGTTGCTGTGATATGTACATAAATAATGCTTTTAGAATGCACTAAATTTTACTGACTCTCAAGACACCCGGTTTTACTTGTCTTTATGCTACTTGAATGACCCTTTTTGGACCAAGGGAAAAGATATGTCATTTCATATACATATAACTACTGTAAATACAGAAAACTTCAAATTATTAGTTTGCTTGTAGAAAAATGTATAATCAATCATCGTAGATATGATACAATATTGATACATGGCCTTGAGTGTCTGTGGGAAAAAAAAATCAGCAGACATCTTGGGAAGGACTCGGACATGTGATGGGTCACTTGCCCACAAGCACAGATTATGATTGGTCAGCCAGATCTCTGTATATTAACCCTAACCCCCTAGGTATTCTGGCTAGGAACCTTCCTGAATCCTCCAAACTCCATCAGTGCACTTTTGGAAACATGCCCTTATCTTCAAAATGCACCATGCATTTTCGTTGATATTTCATATTCAGTACTTATGGCCTATACTTCTTGTCAGGTTTGAAGAGGTGAAAGTTTTGCCCCATTTGAAGAGGTGAAAGTACCAGTTTCCAAGCAGTGCTGAATTTTTCCCAAAAAGTGCCCCTTGGAGGATTTTGCAGGATTTGGGGTGGTTAGGGTTAAGCATTGTGTACAGCTTAGCTCTATCCGTGACCGGTAATGGCAAAGATATCTTGACACAAGAATTCCATAAGATAAAATATTGCAACTGTTTATTTATTTGTTTATTTATTCATTTATTCATTTATTTATTTATTTATTTATTTATTATTGTTGTTTTTTTGGGAGGGGTGGTTCCTTTGGGAAGGTTTGCAATTGTTGTGGCCATGATGACCTTATTTTACCCCCAGGATTTGCCAGTTTGTCAATTTATAATATAATTTGTACTGTTTGTAAAGTTTTTGTCGTCGTTGTTTTTTTTGGCCATATTTTATTTTTAACAACATTTTAAAACATGTTATTCTTGTTGCAATTTGATATCAACTGGACATTCTTACCAGCAAATTTTGAAATTTGTGGCAGTATTGCATGCACCAGTGCTTGCTGTTTGTCAGTGTCACTCATTTAATCATCCTTCTAATCAAATTATCATTCATATCATTCCATATCATTGTCATGCTAAATCTTTAAAGGCCAGTCACAAAACTTCACTTTGGAAAAATGTAAGTGTTTAATATAACAAAGGCTTCTTGAATGGTCACGGTGGGATGCTTTTTTGTGTATGAACCCATGAGTTGTAAATCCACCATTCCTGCTAGCCAAATGGTCATTCCATTCATAAATGAGCCTGCAGCATCAAACACATATCTATTTTTAAGCAATACCTGAAGTCCTATGAGGAAGCTGTTTGACCAATCACAGCCAGAGACTTAATTTTTAATTTTTTATTATTATTTTTTTAATATGCAAATCGCCCCACACAAGGCCAACTGCCAATCCAAGGTGGGGGCTACTAAGTCATTGAGTTGTTACAACGACTCCACACTGAAGAAACCAGCCCCTCGCACCGAAACAAGACAAGTTAATAACCAGCCTCTTCATGGTGCGAATAGGACTGGAAGGGGTAACACATCCAGAACAAGGCAGTTGTTAAACTGCCTCTGCGCCCCTATAAGCAATTATGGTTAAGTGTCTTGCTCAAGGACACAAGTGTCACGCTGGGATTCAAACCCACATTCTGCTGCTAACACCAGAACTGAATGAACCAATGGGATTACTGTGCTATTGGTGAATACTTCTGCACAAGTAAGCAGTAGTGGCCATTAACTATTTGCCAATCTCCCTCCCCACTCACTGAAGAGTGTTACCCTTTCTTATCCTTTCAAATACACCCCCCCCCCCCATTACAAAATTCATATGTGATAGAAAACATAAAGCTTTCTATTGTAGTTTCACTAAATAAGCCCCCGCTCCTGTAACATCCTGTATCCTCAATCCTGAATCACCAATTCCTTAACTTATCTTTAACAGACAGTGTGCTGATTACTTACTTGTAGTGCTATTGTAAACCTATTAACCCTCCTACAATCAGTGCAATTTTTGAAACAACCCATTCAGGCCACTCCAAGCCATTAGCTGTTGCCAGTGGCCTCCTATATGGTTACCCTTCTGTCACACCACTGAGATTTGCAGTGTAAGGTGGTCTCCCATTGATACATTGCAGGCCATAATATGTTCAAACATTTACAGTGGCCTTGGGTGGCACCCAGTTGATTTTGTAAGATTACTTGGAAAGGACAGCAGGCTTGTACATGTATGTACTGAAGGTTGCTAAAGAACAGAATTTTGTGGATCGGTGTGGCCTCCATGTGTAGGAGGGTTAAGAAAGAACTTGTGTATGCTTGAAGCACACACACATCTGCTACATAGCATCAATAAGTCACCTGTTTCTTACGTGTAGATCATATTAGTTGGCCCAATCCTTATCGCCCATGACCAAACCCAAAACCTGTCATTAACCTGCTTTAACGACCCCGCGACAGACTTTTATTCCCTTTATATAAAAGTCAACAATTTTTTATAAACCTCCGAAGAAACGGGATGTCTACTCGCTCATAATGGCTACACTTGCTAATCTGGTTTTCTGTGCACTGCATTCTTGACGGAAATATTTTTTGTTTTTTTGCATTGCTTTCCTCAGAATGATTTGCTTTGATTTTTGCACTTCTCTATCACAAGAATCATTTGCCATAATTGCCGTGAAAGTTGATCCTTATTGGAATAATGATATCATATAAGTAAACTTTTGATTTCAATGCCATTTTGAATTTGTGCCTGAAATTCTTGATAAGTCAATCCTCGTCACCACATCTGGGATGTGTGACCTAGCGACGTTTGTGAAAAAGTAAAAATATCATATTCACATTTAGTTTTTCAGTTATCCACTAAAAAAATTAGATGGGGAAGAGAAAAAAATGTATTTACATGGATCAGTTTACTCAGTTTACACTGAATGATACTGATGGAAAATTTACTTTGGCATTCACATGAAGTATGAACCTAAGAACAGTAAAAATAAAATCACGTCCGTCCAACTTGAGAGCTAGATAGTTTGAACAGAATATAGCAGTTAACAGCTTGATGATGACTTGTTGTTGAATATCCAACAGTGCCCTTAAAGTTACTGAAGTTGGATAACCCTCCCCGGCCCCCGTCGACCCCCGACTGGGACATGCACAGCTACTTAGCCGACTTTGAAGATGATGACGATGATGATAATGATGGTGATGGTGATGATGGTGATGGTGATGATGGTGATGTCCTCTGTGATGACAAAGATGCTAAAGATGCTAAAGATGATGTGGACAGCCATCTTAAAAAGAAGGATGTTGCCATGGGCCCATTGAAGAGCACTAAAGTAGACCAGTCACACTACATGTACAATGGCCATACAGTGGTACTGGAACCTATTGTCTTTGGTAAGTATTTGGTTTGATTATTGATGTAAACCCTTGCCTTTTTTGTCATTGCAGTATTGAAGGAACATGTATACACATTCATTGCTTTTGGACGTGATTGTCAATGACTAAATTGCCATCTTTCAAATAAGACATTTAACATTTCAAATAAGATGTTTAATAGGAAAATTCATTCTCAAAAGTTAACTGATTCAGTGATAAGTAAGACTTGTAGCTTTGCATGGTGAAAAAGGATAAGTAAAGACTGTACCAGGAGTCAAAATTAACATGAATTTTATGGTAGCCCACAAGACTAATTATGTCAAAATTTTACTAGTCCTTCTCATTTTTCAGTAGTCCTGAAAAAAGGTGAATATAAATACAAGAAAAAGAAATGAACCGTGAGCTAGTGAGCAACATGTTCTTGCTCAGATTATACTGAATGTTTTTTGCATATTTTTATTTCATTTTTTTCACTAGCCCATCGGACTACCCAAACCCCAGCAGCTAGTTGTCCCACTGCCAGCCCGTGGCTAGTGGACTAGTGTTAATTTCGACCCCTGATGTACAAATACTCATTTGAGTAGTAATGATTCATTGATGAAACCATGTATAATAGATATACAGTAGGTTTCAATGACCACTGACATCAAGGTTGGCAATTGGACACTTGACTACTGCTTTTCTCATACACTTATACATTGTGACCACCTGTAGGACCCACGCATAGGATGTCCTATTTAGGGGTGAGGGGGGGAGGTGGATTGTCACGTTCTTGTATATTACACAATATTGATCTTGAGTGAATTAAAAAAAAAAGTGGATGTAGCCATTTGCACTTTGTATCCTGAATGCTTCAAATATTTTTCTTTCAGAGAGTTACATACCTATAGAGGACCCAGCAATGCTCATGAAGGCAATAACTGTACCTGGATGCAGACGTACGTTAGTCGATCCTTACCCGTTAGAAATACCGTTACGACCGGACGTATTAGATGTTGGTAGAACAGTTGTATATCAGTCATCCATTGTGCAGAGATCACCACTACCAAGTCCGCCTCTCCCTAAAGGTTTGTTAGTCCATTACTTTATTTTGTTTTCCACTTCAAGGGAATGTAGTACACTGGTATTCTGCTCTGGTTCTTGATTTGTACTTCAACTGAATAAAGGTAAAACAGATTACCTGTGAAAGTTTATGGTTATGTGTTGTTAACTAAAATATAGTGAATGGATTTAAAAACTTCTTTGATCGGCAAACAGGAACATGTTTTGTACTCAAAACGTGGAATTTCAAACGTGGAATTTCAAACGTGGAATTTCAAACGTGGAATTTCAAATGTGGAATTTTGTTCTGCCATCATATTGGTATAATTCATTCATTCATTCATTCATTTTATTTCCACATCAATGCAAACAATAATTGAGATAATTTGAGATAATTTGATGTATTTTACTAAGCCTAATCCTACCACAGACAGAAAGATTTCAATGGATGTCTGATAGCGTCATACTTTACACAAAGCGAGTGCATTGGTTAGTACTTTTATGTAAAAATTTTGTCAATTTATTTACAAATTTTAACACTATTAGTGTTCTTTGCCAGAGTTGCACTTAATCTTATTTTGGGGCTTCTTTGGTTTTTAATGAAAGGTGTGTGGTAGCACTATGACGTAAGTTCCTTCGTTTGAGTTGTAAGATGTGTTGGTTTGGAGAAGAAGCGTGTTTCGCTCTGTATGCTCTGTAGATGATTAAAGCAAACCGAAAATCAAAGCATTTTACAACACAAAAGTGGGAATTCACATGGTGCTTCCCACAAACCATCCTAAGATCATTATTCCACATGAAAAGCATTCAAATCTCGTTTGATTATTATTTTAAGAAGTATCTTGTTTTCTAATTTAATTTTCTTTTTAACAGAGCCCATCCCACCTCTAACCCCACCGCCACCCAAAGAGCCCACTCCACTCCCCCCTGAGACACCGACACCTCCACCCACTCAAAAACCTCAGAAGAAACCAAGCAAGCCAAAGCGTCCTCCTAAGAAGGAAAAGGTCAAGGTGTTGAAAAAGGTGAAAACCCCTGTGAAACAACCCACACCCGAACCAGAGCCACTACCTGTCATAGTACCACCGACACCCCCACCCCCACCTCCTCCAGGTATGTAATAGTCAAAATGCATTCAGATTTGATTTATTCATTCTAACGTGCAATTTTGGAAAGGGTACAAACACTTCAGACAAAATTATTTCTAGGGAAGATAGATACCATCATCGGCTTAACACCAAGTAACTTCCACATCACAATTGGATCATTTGGTTATTTCTTCAAATGTATATTTTTTCTCAAATTTCTATTTTCTATTTCTAATTTCTATTTCTTTTTTCTATTTCTTTTTTTATTTATAAATTATTAGTTTAATTTCCATTTGTTTTTTTGTTTTTTGCGATATGGTTTTAGTCTAGCAAACCTTTGAGAGCATATGATTTAATAACTACCATATCTGGCCTGTGTCCTTATAATATCAACAGCCTATACATGGGCGGATCCAGAACATTTTTAGGGGGGGCTGAGAATCAAAAACAATTATTTTTCAGTACTACAAAAATTACAATGAAATAATCAAAGGGAGAGAAAAACAAAGCACAGTGAGGGAATGGGAGTGCGTTCTCCCCTCCCCTCCCCCTCTCTCTCTTTTTCTCTCCTTTTTAAAATTTTTTTAAATATTTTTTTAAAACGATTTTAGGGGGGGCTACAGCCCCCTTAGCCCCCCCTGGATCCGCCAATGCTATACATACTAACTAGTATGCCTTCCAACTTGAGAATGCAATGGTCAGGGGGACAATTAAAGTTTTCAAATACAACACCTCTTCAGTACAGTGTGCGAGTCGAGCTTCTATTTATATACTAGGTTTTTGAACAAAAACTTAAAAGGGTAGGTACAACAATGGTATTTGGTAACATTTGTTAATTAATTACTCATCAGGTGCATAAATCATTCCTGAAACCATCTCAGCTCCCTGGGGAGTATACAGCTCAATTACTGCCTATCTTGGCGCATGTAGGGCTAATCAAAGACAACAACCAACTCTGCCCTCACAGGTACCCATTTACCCCTGGGTGGAGAGAAGAAATTATGGTAAAGTGTCTTGCTCAAGGACACAAGCACCACGGTCGCGGTCGGGATTCGAACCCACATTCTGACGACTCGGCCATCAGAACATGAATTCGATGCACTAAACCGCTCGGCCATGGCACTCCATAAATTTCAAGGGCAAAAATAAATCAATTGTTTATCTCCCGATGCAAGAATTTCACCTACATCGCGGAACCCGCTGCTATATGGGATTCTAGCTGGCTAATTGTCATCGGGCAAGCTCGGTGGTCAAGAGGTTAAGACGTCTGCACTAGTAAGCAGGAGGTTGTGGGTTCAAATCCCGCCCGAGTCGCCTGTGTAGTTTTTTCACAGACACTCGGAAAGCACTGAGTATACAGTGCTATACACACGTCGGTGTAGGGCAAAATTAAATCAATTGTTCAACCCTCTAGTTCTCAAGAAATATATAAAAAAAAGTTACCTGTGACAGTTTCATCACAATGGGTGCTCATGTTTTTGATAAAACAACAAAAAACTGTTTTACCGAAAAAATTTAGTAATTGTAACATATCATTTTATTTGATACCCTTTCAGAGCGATATTTGAAACATGACGTCACTATTTTCTTACGGTAAATGAATCTGTAACATTCCATACAGGAATTTGTTGTTTGTCAAAAAGTCAATTTCAACGCCGATTTGATCAAATATTGTGGAGATTCAGGAATGAACTGCAAATTCACCGTACAAAAATGTAGAGATCCATTTATTTGAAATGTGACGTTACTGTTGTCTTTGGATGTTAACAAATTTCACACAGGAAGGTCATCAAATAAAATGACATTTTACATCACTTTAACGTGAGGTTAGAGACTAATTTTTTTTGTAATTTTTTCACACTAAGGACTCTAGTTATTGGAAAATGAGTGCATCACAAAACTAAATTTGACCTTAGAGCCCCTCTTTAAAGCACTTCAGATGATATCAATTATCAGGATGATTGATATCAACCTGACACCAAGTAAGTTTTCAGATAATAATTTGTTAATTTTATAATCTGGTAATTACCAATGTTGTACCTTACCTTTAAGATGAAAGGATGAGGGTATGAAGTGAGAAATAAATGGAAGAGAACTGTATCCCGCTCTGGGAATAAGTAAATGTATGAAATGTATTAAGATAAATCCACATTTTTCCCCACTGGGCTGATCATCAGAGCCGGAAGTGATTGAATCACCAACCCCGGAACCAATCACAACCCAACGTGTTATTGGTAAGTTAGCTGACCTATGACCTCAGCATGGTTGCAGTTTGCTTATGCCTGGATGCGGTTCACCTCAACGCAATTAACGTTATTTTGTTGTGCATAGTCTGTGCGTTTTGCAATTTCACAATCTGTTTTGTTTTGAATCGGTATATTTTAAAGGGACAATATCTTCACGATCAACAGGGCATGGAATCGGAGTGCTAGTACTAGATTAACTCAGTGACTGAAAATAATACCCACATACTACTGTTGCTGCTGCAGAAATGAACAAGTAATTTTCAGTCACTGTGTTTATCTTAAACTATGACACCGATTCCATGTAAGCTTGGGCGATATCGATTTTTTTCATCCACGATATATCGGCAAACATATATCGTGATTTTCGATAATATCGCGATTATTTTTTCATTCATGCATGATTGCTTTAGAGCCGATAACCACAGGTATGTACCCCCTCTACAAGCATCACAATAAATCGCCAATTCGTTTGCAGAGCGTGTATGTACTTCTGAAGTAGTTCACCTTTGCTTCTCACTTCCAAAAGCTGAAAAGACTGTTCTAATTTTGTTTCCATGGAATTTCTGACTTGACTCACAATGGCGATTTTTTTCTAATCGCGATATATTTTTTTAATCGCGATATATTTTTTTAATCGCGATTTGCCGATATCTCGATAACTTAAAAAGGTTCTCGATATCGTAATCGAATAAAAAAAGGTTTCACGATATTCGATATTATTGTGTTATCGCCCAAGCTTAATTCCATGCCCTGTTGAATGTCTGCTCTGATCGTGCCGATACTGTCCCTTTAAGCTTTCGAGTTGAAAGGAAGTAAATCAGTTTGAAATAAGATATTTTCACAAAAGTAAAGTACAGAAACATTGTCAAATAGTTCTGTTGAAGGTGTCATTATTTGACCGACAATGAATTTGATTACGCCGTTTCATAAATTAATTTATTCACGTAATTATTGACTATTAAAACATTTATGCAGTGTCCAACTCCATCTCATGAACATACAAATTCTACTGCATATAATTATTCACAATTTGTAAAAGATAGTATTAATGCTAAATCAGTGGGTACTATAAAAACATTTATAAATAGATAAATTAAGAACTTTTGAGATGGCCACATACTAATGTCTTGGTGAGTTTTTTTGTGAAATGTCTCGTTAAAAAGTAAATTTATTTCCTTTCTATTTAAAAAAAAGAGCAATTCAAATAAACAAATGACAATTAAATAAGGATTCAATAAATGCATGTTTAACATTTGGGGCTAATTTTAATACGCTAAGCGAATAACTTCGTAAAGTAAATATGTTTACTATAAAACAAATATAAATTGCTCATACAATTGTATATTTTAGACCCCCACCCCTAAGCACATTTGATTTTTGCTTAGTAGATCTATGAATTAAAGAATTCCATTCAAATTAATCAAGGCAGCTTAAGGGAGCGTCTGAAAAGTCGGAACGGATAGTCCGTTCTGCTGGGAATACCAGAGCGGTCCGTTGGGAACACGCCAGCGATCTCCGGGCATACGCAAACGGTCCCGAGGAATGGAGCTGTATGCCCAGCGGAACGTTCGACTGGGCACACGCGAGCATACTCAGCTACAAGAGCGATCCAAAGGATTAATCCTTTTGGGAACAGTGGAGACTGCAACACTCCGCCAACTGCGAATGGGCAGAAAAAATGTAATACATTGTGTTTACCGCACGCGTGGCACACGTTTATAGTGCACTACTACTGCACGAAAATAAACTACTTTTAGCTCACACACACTGAGCTAAACTGTAGTGTACACCGTGTATGTCTTCGTGTACCGTGTAGCTGGGTAGGATGGCAACAGAAATAATTTATAAATTGTCAGTGATGTCAACAAACTATGTGTACAATAAAGCCTGGGACTTTACCATGGTCTTCAAGTTGACCTATAAACCCACTAACGTTAACTTTAGTTTGCCCTGTTGTTGTGACTAAAAACTTACGGTATTACAAGTATTAATTATACTACGATTTAAAAAAAACTACGGACATTTCAAAAATGTATTTTGTAATCTTAATACAATTTTATAATACAAATTTAAATTAAATAATGATTAGCAAAACAATAAAACAAGATTACAAGAAAACTGCAACATACCTTCACCTGCCTTCACGATTCGCATTCGGTGAAGACTATGCTGCAATTACTAATTGAGAATGTTCCCATAGGAACGTTCCGCAGGGAATACAGTATGCTTTGCGTGTTCCCGCAGGATCGCTCATTGGGAACACGCTGGCGGTCCGTGGGAACGCACCATTGTTCCCACAGAGCATACGCATCCGTTCCCATGGATCGCTTGAGTATTCCCACAGGAACGTTCGGGTGGGCATATATCCGTTCCGACTTTTGAGACGCTCCCTAACCATAAAGAACAACGAACATTTTGGACTCAAAATAAAAACAGTGGTCTTAAAGCAACCAATTCTATTATGGAATTATGGCCAAACATTTGTGACAAAACTACTTTCATGCGATGCGATGCGAGGACGCCATCAAGAAACGCCATCTCGAGAAATCCGGATAGCACTTCTCCACTCTGACCTGTCCTCCATGAGCGTCCTCAGTTCTTGAGTATTTGTCAGTCCAGTGTCGCGCTTTAATAAGTCTATAATAATAATAATAATGTGTGGATTTATATAGCGCACGTATCCACCAACTAAGTGGCGCTCAAGGCGCATTATATTATTATCCCTGCTCATAAGGCTCATAAGGCTCATAAATCATTCCTGAAACCATCTCAGCTCCCTGGGGAGTATACAGCTCAATTGCTGCCATTTCTAGTGCATATAGAGCAAACCAACTCTGCCTTCACAGGTACCCATTTAACCCCTGGGTGGAGAGAAGCAATTATGATTAAGTGTCTTGCTCAAGGACACAAGTGTCACGGCCGTGATTCGAACCCACATTATGTTGCTAACACCAGAACTTGAATCCGGTAAGCTAGACCGCTCGGCCACGACACCTATGTAGCAAGTTGCCCGTCTGCCACGGTTTCTTGTTCCATGTGTAGGTTCCCAGTGGATGAGGGGTTTTGCAGCTACATGTAGTTCTGGGTGACGCACTTTCAAAGCAATTTCTGATTTGACATTTTTGTAGTTGGCTAATTGTAAGTGTATCTAAAATTCCATCACCTTGATTATTATCTGATCTTACTTGAAACCACTGAAAATAAATGAATATTTACTTACTGAAAGGTTTTCAACTTAAATACTTAGATTCCACTCATTATATCCATGTAAGTGATTTAACAAAATGTCTCAATTCGTTTTCTAGCGATTTTGAATAAACTACGACTTCCATAAAGCATGCATTTTTTTCTTGGTGAAATAACTTTATTAAAAACACTTTTTGTTGATGCGCAATTACCTACCAAGCTGCTAATTAAAGACATTAATCTAGTTTATCAGCGTTGTACTCAAAACAATGGAAACATTGTTGCCATAGAAACCCTACTAACATCAAATAATGCTGCTTTTGGTGGAAATGTTTGGAGAAAAAAAACGGGCTAAATCAACTAACCCTGAAATTATGTATTGATCACCATTGTTGTTCGTTGTCCATTGAACCACAGCTAGTCTCAGTAAACGTGTAGTATGCAATAATAGACCATTAACACATTGCAGGCATCTTTGTCAGATTCCCTGTATGCCTAATGACAATGATAATGTCAAATCTCATTAGAAAAAAAAGTACCAGACTATTTTCCCTTCCAGCCTCTGTTTGGTTACTACGGGTGCATTCGCATAGCTTCCCTGGGTCATCCCGGGTCTGCCTCCGGAGCATTCGAGTAGGTCTGACGTCATTGCCAGGGCTTACCTGGGTCAGCTTCAAGTGACCTGCTCGCGAAGCAGGTTACTTGAGGCAGACCCGGGTAACTGACGTGCGTGGCGTCACTTTTTAAGAATATTCTGAATGTCTGCCATTTTTGTTTTCAGTTCAGCAATTTCATGAAGTTTGACATACATTTTCATCTCTTAAACAATTAATTTGTGAGTAGAGACTGTTCTTGTACTAAATGACATGTTCTCCTTCTCTTGTATGAACCTGAGAAGTAATAAGATAATTAGTTCCTTTTTTACCTGGGAAAGAATTATTTTGTGATCGTTTCGTTGTAAATATTTAGTTTACAAAGTCCGTGTGACCTTTGACATTCTTCACATCGCTTTAACGACCACAAGAGGGTGAACATTCAACGGGATGCTGGTTCGATTAGGTTGTACTCGGCACTCACCCATGTGACTTACTCGGGTTACCTCGGGGAAGCTTCTCGAATGCACCCATTGATTTGAATGAAAGAAAAACAAGATGGCTGCACCGTGATAAAGGTCTATAGGACATATTCTCAGGATTAGCTTTTGAATTATGGGTGACTGTGAAGTGTGCATGACATCATGTTAACATGCGGTGGTCGTCAAAACAAAAATATGCATGGTGCATGTACGCTCTCAGGAACGCACGTGGGTGTCAGCGCATATTACTCACGCATTGATCAGCTGAGAATATGCCCAATTGGTTGATGTGGATTTGGAAGCATTTTGCATTCAAGAATGTGATGTGATCGGGCTTTGCTTTGCAGTGCTGTTTTTATATTGTCAATATTGCACTTGGTTCCGAGGATTTGGCAGAGAGGAGTTTTTTATGATTGTTAAAGTTCTATGAAACAACCATTTCTGGGCGTAATACCAGGCTATACAGCATGGTTTAGTTCCCCCCAAAAAAGAATTGGACAAGATATGGAGACTGCCAATGTAGGGCTAGATGGCTCAGTTGGTAGAGTGCCAGCCCATTAACCCGGAGGTGGCAGGTTCAAATCCTGTTCTGGTAATTTTTTCTTTGTTCACTACAAACAAAATTATGAAAAAACTCTCAAAGAATGTGACAACATTTAATTGGGAGAACTATCTGTGAATGCATACCAGAAGAACGTAATGAGCAAACAAAACGTCTCAAAACGGTATCCTCTGTGTTTTTGCTATTCAGAGATGTACCAAGTCACTGTTGTACCACATCACAACATTGGAACTCGCACATGAGTCACAAAGTTTGTGCACTCAAGTTTGTAGAGGCCTTGACTCAAGTCAAGTATACAGTTTTAAGGGCAGAGACTCAAAGCGAGTCCTTCAGTACAGGGACTTGAGTCATTTTGTGGCAATTACTTGAGTTGAGTTAATCACCGGAAATTGTGAATTGAGTCTGAGTTCAATTGAGTCATCAAAACTCTTTAGCTGTTTTCTTTGACCAGTACGATGGCTAAGCATCACCCTCAATACAGTGCACATAAAATGGTTATGTTACTGACGAAAGAAGTGTACATTTACATCATTATTTATTGAATGTTTCATTGTTGTTCTTGGCTTTTTCTTTCAGAGTTTCCACCTCTGCCAGTTGTCTCAGATCCTGAACCAGAGGAATGTAAGTTAAGATTTTGCAGGTTAACATCTACATCGTGTGGTTCTGATCCGTTTCAATGGCCACGTTTCATATCATTTATAGTTTCAAGGTAGTTTACATCAGTAAATAATTAAACATTAGGTAGTCGTTTTTATTTGGCTATATTGTAAAGAGACAGTTTCTAGGGCCCCTACTTCAACATTTATTCCTTCACAAAATAACTATCTTCAGCATGATTTAACATTATTATTTAGTGTTAATTAATTCTACGTCTGGCCCAATCATGAATTCTTATTGGCACTAAACTGTTTAACGTCAGTTTTATTGCATTTTTCCCCTTTTGCAAGGAAAAGGCATTTTTCCCCTTCTGCAAGGAAAAGGCATTTTTCCCCTTCTGCAAGGAAAAGGCATTTTTCCCCTTCTGCAAGGAAAAGGCATTTTTCCCCTTCTGCAAGGAAAAGGCATTTTTCCCCTTCTGCAAGGAAAAGGCATTTTTCCCCTTCTGCAAGGAAAAGGCATTTTTCCCCTTCTGCAAGGAAAAGGCATTTTTCCCCTTCTGCAAGGAAAAGGCATTTTTCCCCTTCTGCAAGGAAAAGGCATTTTTCCCCTTCTGCAAGGAAAAGGCAGTTTTCCAGAACAAAAGCAAATTGCCAGAAAGATATATAAAGGCAATATACATTTAATGCAAACATTAAAGGGGCAACAGGGCATGGAATTGGACTGCTAGTTTTAGATTAACTCAGTGACTGAAAATAATACCCCACATGATAAGGTCATATTACCATTGCTGCTGCATAAATGAGCCAGGTAATGTTCAGTCACTGTGTTCATCTTGAACTATAAACACCGATTCCATGCCCTGGTGAAAGTCTGCTCTGATCGTGACAATATTGTCCCTTTAATAATGTTTTCTTTACTGTCTTAAGGCTATCTTAAAGTATTTAGATAATCATTATCTCAGAGTCTTTGTTCGGATAATTACCAGTGGTGTACCACACTAATTATGTTGTTTCCAGCCGAATCTGAGATCAGTGAAGCCTTCCCCGCCAACTCCCCAGAGCCAGAAGAGACAACGCCTGAGCCCTCTATAACATCTGCGACCCCGAGTCCGACCCCGGACACACTTTCCCCTGCCCCTCTCCCAAAGTCACCCATTGAAAAAGACATGTCATATGCCCTGGAGCTTGAGAGACAAAGACTTGCCGATGAGAGACAAAGAAAGGCACTCCTGATGTATGAGAAGCTAAGAAGTAGGCAGCCATTACCTGTGGCCAAGCTTGAAGGAGTGGAGAGCTTTAAAGAATGTAAGTCACTTCGCGAACTATTGCACTATTAACTTGACCCTAATAATAATAATAATAATAATGTAGACTTATATAGCGCACGTATCCACCAAACTGGTGCTCAAGGCGCATTACATTATTACCCCTGCTCATCAGGCTCATAAATCATTCCTGAAACCATCTCAGCTCCCTGGGGAGTATACAGCTCAATTGATGCCATTTCAGCGCATATGGGCTAATCAAACCAACTCTACCCTCACAGGTACCCATTTACCCCTGGGTGGAGAGAAGCAATTATGGTAAAGTGTCTTGCTCAAGGACACAAATACCCCGGCTGCGGTTAGGATTCGAACCCACATTCTGATGACTCGGCCATCAGCACACAAATCCGATGCACTAAACCGCTCGGCCATGGCACTCCATGACCCTATAGACTTAGGCAATGATGTCTGTGAGAATGTGATTGCTGCACGCCTATTTACCCTTCTTCAAGAAGAGAGGGATTTAGGCAGGTCATCTGATATTCCGTTGATCCATTTATGCTGTCCCATTGATCAAATAAGATTCATCCATAGCCGGTGATGCTGCAGCCTACCATCTTGAGAAGTACACTTGTCCAAGTCCAATTATTGCAGCCAATTACCTCACTGCCGTTGACTCTGCCAAGACATGATCTGTCATGCCAGTCCATCATGAGCATCTTCACCAATTCCTCTGGAAAGGGATGCTCGAAGGTTCCTAACATTCGCCCAAGATGTGACCCCCCATTTAGACTCACGGTGTTGATTCGTTTAACGGCATTTTACAGCAATATGAGGAAGTATTCATGAATCAAAGGGACGGTACAGCATTGGTAATCACCTGTTTAATAACTTGATATGGGGTGCCATGGTCGAGTGGTCGAGCGGTTAAGTGCATCGGAGCTGTGTTCTGATGGCCGAGTCGTCAGAATGTGGGTTCGAATCCTGGCCTCGACCGTGGTACTTGTGTCCCTGAGCAAGACACTTAACTATAATTGCTTCTCTTCACCCAGGAATATAAATGGGGACCTTTGAGGGCAGAGATGGTAATTGTGTTTGATTAAGCTCGTTGCGCTACACATTTGGCAGCATGGGCTGCATACTCCCCAGGGAGTTGAGATGGTTCTAGGAATGATGTAACTAGCCCGATGACAGGGGTAATAATGTTCATGCGCCATGAGCGTCAAACTTGGTGGATACCTGCATAATATAAGTGTCCATTATTATTATTATTTTTATTAAATTATTACCCAAAACTCACTTGATTTGAAGTTGGTAAAGGTACCAGTCACCCTGAAAAACAAATTGTCTGATTAAGTGCTCTCATTTCAGAGAAAACAAATATGCACATTTGCAAAACAGTTCATCCAACTTTTTGATCCAAGTGTTTTCTCTAGACATTGTGAGTGCATTTTCACATTTTGCTCAGTTCTGCAGTGACCTTGAAACTTCACAGGTTGTCTGTTTACTGTGTATCTCTATTCAAAGAAAGTAGGATTCCCATGGAAACAGTTTTGCCAACATTACCATTAAGTCAAGACTGTTTGCGGTGACACCATGTACAAGTCTCTTTTGAGTACAGTAAGTGGTTCTGAAAAGAACCAGTTGTTTTCAGAACCACTTACTACTCAAAAGAGAAAGTTACTTGGTGTCACCGCAAACAGTCTTTACTTATCCTTTTCAGCATGCAAAGGTACATTATCAGTGTTGTAATAATAATAATAATAATGTGGACTTATATAGCGCACGTATCCACCAAACTGGTGCTCAAGGCGCATTATATTATTACCCCTGCTCATCAGACGCATAAATCATTCCAGAAACCATCTCAGCTCCCTGGGTGTATACAGCTCAATTGCTGCCATTACAGTGCATATAGGGCTAATCAAACACAACAACCAACTCTGCCCTCACAGGTTACCCATTTACCCCTGGGTGGAGAGAAGCAATTATGGTAAAGTGTCTTGCTCAAGGACACAAGCATCATGGTCGTGGTTGGGATTCGAACCCACATTCTGATGACTCAGCCATCAGAACACAAATCCGATGCACTAAACCGCTCGACCATGGCACTCCCATTTGGTACCTCCCATTTCAATAAGATAAACTTTGCCCTTTGTTTTGACAACTGGATTTGTTTATATTGAAATTGCTTATATTATTGCAGATGGATGGTTAGCCCAGTTCTGTATCCTTAAACCAAATCAATTGAAGATGTATAGACTTGCCTTTGACACGGTGAGTAAACAATATATACTACTCAAAACAATTTAGGGAACACCGGATTTTTAACATCAAATAGGTTTGAAATGTTCCATGAACCGCGATTTTCATTTGCAACCCCCCCTCTCTCTCTTTCAGTAGTCATGTCATGAAATGTGTAATCACTACATGCATCCTTTATCATCTGTTTCATTGTGCAGTTGTTTCTCATCAATTCTGTGAAACATTGTGTTTATCTGAAATAAATGATCTTGCTTTATTAACTGAGATTATTCCGGTGTTCCCTAAATTGTTTTGAGTAGTATATACAATGTAGAAGACAGAGCAACGACGTTGCTATTATAACATATGACATAAAACACAATAAAGGGGCCCACTTTGCATCCGTCACGTTAGCAGTTTTTCCAATGGTTGTTATTTATTTTTAAGTACCTGAAACCGATCAAAAAGTGTTTCAACATGTGAATGGACATGCAGGCTTATACTAGAATTAATTTGAGTTGATTTATTTATTTTTATATTTTTTAATTTATTTTTTTACCCTGAAATTTCCATAAAAATTGGACGGAAAAAGTTACCTCACTTTTCCGTCCATTTGTTGATGGAAATTTTAGGGTAATTAAAAAAATAATAGTAATAATCAACTCAAATTATCTTTAGATAACATGCATGTCTATTCAAATGTTGAAATTCTTTTTGGGTGGTTTCAGATATTAAAAAAAAAATAACAACCATTAGAAAAACTGCTAACGTGACGGTAGGAAAGTGGCCCCCTTTATTGTGTTTTATGTCATATGTTTTAACTTCCCTACCCATTGAAGTTAATCTGCAGTACTTTGAACGAATGCCTTTCTTTTTTTGACAGTGGATATTACCAGAAGTCAATAGTGTGCCACTTGTGTACTATCCTAGTCCACTTCATTGTACTCCAAGAACAATGGATTTGGGCCGTTCATAACGTATTGTTCCACATACTAATGCGCAAAAAGAAGTAGTGCAGTCAAGGAGACTTACCCGGCATGTGAGAGAACTGTAGCTCATGCGCATACCTTAGCATTTATCACGTTTGCCCGTTGTTTGCCCCACAGGTGATGGTTCGCCTCCGTCTGGTTTAAGATTACGTCTAGTTTAAGATTGCATCTAGTTCTAGGAACTATAGCTTCCTGTGTCAAGTGCCTGATCCCATGATGCCTTCTGGTAGGCCAGGCAGGATAGCAAAACTTGTAACTATACTTCGTTGTGCATGCGCGCGTTTGTTGTACAATGCCGTGGTATATGGATTACAGCAGGCTGGCACACTTCATGTAGGTAATAGACTTCTGGTATTCCCGCATACTTTTTGTCCATAGGCTCAATGCAAATCGTAGCAGTCTCCTTTTTTCACTTTTTTTCGGGATCATTTTTCTCATTCAAAATGCATGTTTGATTAGTGGCTGCTGGTGATTTTTATAATAATAATAATAATAATAATAATAATAATAATAATAATAATGTGGACTTATATAGCGCATGTATCCACCAAACTGGTGCTCAAGGCGCATTATATTATTAACCCTGCTCATCAGGCTCATAAATCATTCCTGAAACCATCTCAGCTCCCTGGGGAGTATACAGCTCAATTGCTGCCATTACAGCACATACAGGGCTAATCAAACACAATAACCAACTCTGCCCTCACAGGTACCCATTTACCCCTGGGTGGAGAGAAGCAATTATGGTAAAGTGTCTTGCTCAAGGACACAAGCACCATGGTGGCGGTCGGGATTCGAACCCACATTCTGATGACTCGGCCATCAGAACACAAATCCGATGCACTAAACCGCTCGACCATGGCACTCCATATAACCCAAAAAACTTAACCAATTAGTTTTTTAAATATGCATACAGTTAGATCACCAAATTAAGATAATTTTGATGAATTTCATTTCATCGTTGATGTATGTATATATCAACAAATGATGTCACTTGAACAACCATGACTTTATAGCCATTATACACTGATAAATACACAATAAACACATGAGAGACTTGACTGACGTTTTGTCACAGCTCAAAACTGGCTTTATTGAATGAACTCGGGCATGCTTTTGCCCATATCAATTAATTAGCCAAAAATGGGCAATTTGCCCAAACCAAGGTAATTACAAGAAAGTCGGGCAATGTTTGCCCATAGGTAATAATAAGTAAACAAACAAGGGCAGGCTTGCCCATCACAAAAACAGACAACTGTCCCAAAATAACATCACAAAACCACGGGCAGATTCCACAATACATGTACATCACAAAATCACGGGCAACGAGCGGCCCACATAAAATCACGGGCAACGAGCGGCCCACATAAAATCACGGGCAACGAGCGGCCCACATAAAATCACGGGCAACGCGGCGGCCCATTAACTCCACGGGCAACGAGCGGCCCACATAAAATCACGGGTCTGATCAAACCCCAACAATTCAGTTAGACAATAGCAACTTTTACAAATTAGCTTACAGCCGTCCATGCACTTGGAAATTCCACCGCTTGAACCACCGGTAGAAATATTAGCCCCGACTGAACCAACGGGAGGTTAAACCATGCTTACAATTTCGGCTGTACTCAGTAATAACAATTAGTAGTAATATTACAAAATGAGGCAATGTGAGATCTTATCCCATACAAAACAGGCCGCACGCCATAGATGTTTCGCCCCCAACTGGACCCATGGCCGTATCAGTGCACAATAACATAAACGTCGAGAGACATTGACATTGGGTCAGATGCAAAGTGAAAATTCCACTGTTTGAACCCACAGTTAGAACAAGCCCA
The DNA here is from genome assembly GCA_029582265.1 of Zoroaster sp. YZ-2022. NCBI lineage: Eukaryota > Metazoa > Echinodermata > Asteroidea > Forcipulatida > Zoroasteridae > Zoroaster > Zoroaster sp. YZ-2022. The sequence continues at coordinate 17,064,408 of CM055828.1, read as the reverse complement.
ACTGAACTGTCGGGAGCTTACTTTGCGTACAGAGTTGTAATGTATGCACTGTTGCTGCTATTATTATTACTATTATTATAATAATTAATCTTTAACTGAGTAAGCCAGTCACAACAAATTCCTACAACACAACCCCAAGTGTACCCACAGTATTAAAATTATAGTGAAAATAAATACGTAGATCTGGCACAGCGCACTAGATATGGCCAATAACAATGCTTAATGCGCTTCACAGCCCAAAATTTTGAACCAAAATTACAAGGTTGGAGTAGGGGTGGAGGTGGGTTGAATGGTCTGGTTCAAAGAAAAACTGTAACAAAAGTGAGCCAAATTTAATAATGACGCCCGCTCCCACAGTTCTTATTGGCAAGAGCGGTCCTAATTGGTCCAAACTGGCAACCCCTGAAATAAGCCTGCAACGGTTACACGGTTACACGGTTAACCGACCGTTCAAACGGTTACACGGTTACGTTTTTCCGGTTCGGTTAACCTTAATCTATTTTTTTTAAATCGACCCTTCCATTTTTGGAGCGTAGCGGCGAAGAAGACATCAATCAAGTTGCGGGCGAGCAAAAACAAATCCCGATCTTTTGAAGATTAGACCGAGAACGCGGGTGACAAAGTACCAGACGCTTGCTTTGTCTAGAATGCCGCATGTTTGTAATTGCCCTTTCTCCTTGAATGGCGTCTTTGTAGTTGCATTTCTTAGAAGAAACTGTAGCGCGAGTGGCATTTTGTTACCGCTTAATTTGTCTTCAAACATCAAAGGGTGGACGGCGGAACCGGCATTGAATACCGCTGACCTAGATATAAACAGTCCAGGTGTGCATAAATACTGTACGCAGCTGGACATGTGCATTCTATAGACAGGTACTAGACAGTACTAGACCACGGTTAAATGCGTGACGGTATTTGTGAAATTTTCATTCCTGCTTTTGCAATTCCGTAATTTTAATTCATTCGATCTTCCGTGAGTTCCGTGTCAAGAAATTCATAGTGACTTAATCATTTGGAAATATGCCGCGTACGGGAAGTCAAGTCTGGTCATTTTTTGACAAGATAAGTGGAGGCAAGTTTTGGGCGCGGGCTGTCAACGATGTTGGCTGCGAGCCAATGGGGCTGGGGCTGGGGCTGGGTAATCTCCATACACAATACTTCCCACGTTCTCGTCTGGGCATCATGATTGGTTCTTTTTGGGCGCGGGCTGTCAACGATGTTGGCTTCGAGCCAATGGGGCTGGGGCTGGGTAATCTCCGTACACAATACTTCCCACGTTCTCGTCTGGGCATCATGATTGGTTCTTTTTGGGCGCGGGCTGTCAACGATGTTGGCTGAGAGCCAATGGGGCAGGGGCTAGGTAATCTCCGTGCACAATACTTCACGCTTTCGTCTGTGCATTACGCGTCGTACTTCAGTCTTCAAGAGTGAATTTTGGCATCGTTTGTCGGCGTTGTATAGGGGCAGGGAATGTTCTTCACCTGTTCTTGATACGTGTATATCATTTTTGTTTGCGATTACGATCTTTAAATTAGCGATGTTTGAACAATATCTGCCGTTCACGTGGTAACAAATAAGATTATGAACAAACTTCCCGAGACTTTTTTTTTCTTTGTTTTTCTTTGAACGTCGGTTACGGTTAACCGTAACCGCAAAACATACGGTTACACGGATAATTTTAAAACCGCAAACTTGCAGGCTTACCCTGAAAACCAAACAAAAAATTGGCCAACCAGAAAAAGGCCCGCGAACAAAAATTGCCGCCCAGGAAACTACTGCACAGTGAAGCACCTGGGGAAAACGCCCCTGGGAAAACCAAGCCCACGGTAAACTACCCCAATGCAAATGAGACAAAGAGGGCGCCATCCAGGATGTGAATTGCAGTGTATAAAGCATTTTATCATGAAGATGATACAATGAAATATCATAAGTATTTCTTTGGAATATTATTTACTTGTCATTTATTAAGGGAATAAAAGTTTGTTGTTTGGTCTTTAATGCAGGTTAATGACCGGTTTTGTGCGTGGTCACGGGCGATAAGGACTGCGCCATCGGGTTGCCCATGCCCAGAACATGTCATTAACCTGCGGGAACAACCAAGCGTCAAACTTTTATTCTCATTCATAAATGCCTGTATCGATTTCATTTTCAAAATGCAAAAAAAATTTTTTTGAATATTAAAAGCCAAATAGAAATGGGTAAATCAAGCTGTTCACCAGCTGGTTTGTGCGTCGTGTGACGCCAATTTGAACCAATCAGAGTGACAAAGATTGGCATCGCGTGCCTGACCTTGGAAGTGTTTCGTTTTGGGGACACACGAAACACTTCCAAGGTCAGACGCGCGATGCCAATCTTTGTCACTCTGATTGGTTCAAATTGGCGTCACACGACGCACAAACCAGCCGGTGAACAGCTTGCTACATACGCACTGCCCCCACGTGATTAGGTTTTGTCCAATCAGATTGTCTAAACGAAATTTATGAATTACAAATACAGAAGCATGGTAGGGTGAACACGACCAGAAACATTTCCCATACGCTTCTTTTCCTGGACGCTTCCAAAGACCTGCGCTTGTAGTCTTTTCACTTGAATGAATGTATTTATCTTCAGCAAGTAATTTTATTGAATCGTTTTACACTCAGGTGGATGAGAATCGGCATGGTTTGTTGTCCTGTTTTGAAACATTAATCGCCCTCAAAGGAATCACAGGAACTCAGAACTTAACTGAAAAAGAAGAAGAGTATATATGCAGGGTAAGCATTGAATATATTTATCTTGCAATGTATGATTCTAGAAAGAATCACACAGATACGTAATTTCAGCCAGGCGTGTAGTCAGGGGTAGCCCCCCCTCTCCCCGCCCCCAGGTTTAAAAAAATTAAATTAAACAATTGAAAAAAAAATTTCACCGCGGCTAAATATTTAACCCCATTTTTACCCTTATGATCTCGATCAAAATATTAGCTGAGTGAAACATTTTCAGGGCTACTTTTTTTTCAATTTTTTTTCTGCCACCCCTCCATTGACAAGATTCTGGCTACGCCATTGATTTGAGCCAAGCAGAGTGTAGACGTGGTTATGTGTCATACGTGAATGCATGTGTGTAGATGAGGTAGTTTGGGTCTTCAGATACATGGTTTGAACACGTACATGTAATTTCTGTTTTGTTTCAGTGAAGTCAGGTGACCATTTATGAATGGGTAAAAAAGGCTGACGCTTGGTCTAATAAACACGATTTAAAGAGGCAATGTCGTCACGATCAACAGGGCATTGAATCAGAGTTCTAGTTTTCGATTAACTCAGTGACTGAAAATAATACCCCACATGATAAGGTCATATTACCGTTGCTGCTGTATAAATGACCTAGTAATTTTCAGTCACTGTGTTCATCTTAGACTAGGACACCGATTCCATGCCCTGTCTGATTTAAGACCTTTAAGACCGAGCGTGGACATGTATGATCATGGACTCTCAGCTTAGTCTATTATCACCTGTGGCCATGCCACCAGCAGTCTTAAATCCAGCATGAATACTTGAATTCCCTTCTTTAGGTGATATCATGTTTATTGTCATTACTTGACCTGTTTCTTCATTATTTACATGAGGACGATCAGAGCACACTGATCGAAACGTCGAGTTGTACCTCCAGTTCTTTTCAGAACTAATTACTACTCAATTGAGAATTTCACATGGTGTCACCGCAATTAGTCTTACTTATTTACATCTCTTGTTACTTGTAGATTCTTGAGATTGCCAATTACAATGTTCTTGAAGGATGCGATTTTCGGCTCTTTTCGATAATGGCTGCTCTCTCTCAGAAGCTTGCCTCCATAGAGTAAGTTGCAATATTTAAGGATAATTTTGCTGGGTACTTTTAAAATGGGCATTCACAAAACATGATGCTTAATGGTGCATAAATATTACTCCTTGTCAAAGGGCCAATTGATATCACTCCAAGAACCAATTCAGCTCTCTGGAGAGTTTGCATCCAAAGCTACCGACTTTGGAGCACTGTGATTTGGAGTAGAGGGTACTTAACCAGTTCACGTCGGGAATAAAACAGTTTTTCTGAGCCCCTGTGGTGGGTTTCTTTTTCCCACACACACGTTAATGGAAGCTTCCACAGCGGGTGGCCGGCACTTCCGAGCATGTCACCATGCACGCATGGCTGAACCGAGCATGCATACAAATATTCCGGAGTTTCCTGTGGTGTGTTTAGACGCTCTCCGATCCACGGTTCCAAAAAAAATTGCATGTATACACGGCCTCCAACGCGAACTGGTTAACTACATTCCTAGCCTTTCACCTATGTGGACCTAGACTCGAAGCCTACTAGAATCCAAGCCGACGTGTGGGTTGGGTTTTCAGTTCCTACCTGATTATGTGGGTTTTCTCCAGACATTCAAGAGCAATGTAAATGTACATCTTAGAGTGGAGTAATCTTTCAGTGAGGTGGGAAGGCTCCAAGTATTGACGGAAAAGCGTCAGGTGACAGCTAATATCAACTTTTGAGAGAATTTTTCTTTTTATTTACTAATTACTTATTTATTTTATATATTTTTTAATTCCCCCCCCCCTTCTCGAGTTCTAGCCTGCACTTTGAGTGGCATTTTAAGAGCCTTGTGTTATGGCAACCTTATAAAAAAAATATATATATATATACATAACAGCAAAAGAAACGTCACCCCTAAAAATATTTATTATTTTCATTTTATAATTAATATAATTTGTTTAATGAAGAATATTATGAGTATGGAGTGTAACACGAACACAATGTGGCAAATTTCGTTGACCTGGCAGCCAACCATCCCACAACATTGTATATTTATGATGTTTAATAATATAATTACTTAACAAAATTTAGGGGGTGACGTTTCTTTTGCTGTTATGTATAAATACCATTTTTATGGGATTTTCCTCCCACATCTAAAAGTAATTCAAACCCAGGTGAGGGTGATTAAAGTACAACTATGTAAACCTATTCATAGATAGGTTATCCTTCGAGAAAAGTCTCTTTGAATTTCTTTTGTGAAAAAGTAATTTAAAAAAAAAAATTAATTTAATCTGATAAAACTGTTAAATGGGTCTATGAAATGACTATAAAATGAATACACTGTCGTCTTGCACGATGTACTTTTGTGTTTTATCTTGCAGTACATGGGTTCGTAATCTCATCCAGAAGTTTGACCTTCACATGCTGGACTGGAAAATCTACCGAGCCAAGGTGAGAGTGTGAAGAGTGAAATATTAGCCAGTCTAATCCAATAGTCAATTAGTTATTTATGTAGAGCATCAGCTTTCAAATTGCTAATAAGCCTTTTGTGTATGAACCAGTATTCTGATTTACAAGAAGAAAAGCATCTGAGAAATTTATGAAAAAACAAGCACATTTAGAAAAAGTTGCAAGATGACAACTTTTTATGTTTAACCAGTTTTTTTTTCTGTAAAAAGTGGGAATGCCTTTTCAAGCAAAGTATTGAGCATGTTAGAACAGTTTTTCCAACATTACCGATGACTGTTGGTTGTGTGTTTCCTAGGCTATTGAACCACTTTCACCATTTGTCAGGCCCCCGGTTGATTCAGAGAAAGCGTTCAGCATGTTAGGACAAGCTGTTTTGCCAACATTACTGATGGTGTAACCTTCCATTTAAGACTGCTGGTTGCATGTTCTGTGTGATATTGTGGAACACTTTCTTTCATTTGTCAAGCTTGCCTGTGTGGAGTGCCATGGTCGAGCGGTTTAGTGCATCGGATTTGTGTTCTGATGGCTGAGTTGTCAAAATGTGGGTTCGAATCCCGACCGCGACCATGGTGCTTGTGTCCTTGAGCAAGACACTTTACCATAATTGCTTCTCTCCACCCAGGGGGTAAATGGGTACCTGTGAGGGCAGAGTTGGTTCTTGTGTTTAATTAGCCCCATATGTGCTGAAATGGCAGCAATTGAGCTGTATACTCCCCAGGGAGCTGAGATGGTTTCAGGAATGATTTATGAGCCTGATGAGCAGGGGTAATAATGTAATGCGCCTTGAGCACCAGTTTGGTGGATACGTGCGCTATATAAGTCCACATTATTATTATTATTATTATTATTAGGGTCAAGTTAATAGTGCAATAGTTTGCGAAGTGACTTACATTCTTTAAAGCTCTCCACTCCTTCAAGCTTGGCCACAGGTAATGGCTGCCTATTTCTTAGCTTCTCATACATCAGGAGTGCCTTTCTTTGTCTCTCAAGCTCCAGGGCGTATGATATGTCTTTTTTAATGGGTGACTTTGGGAGAGGGGCAGGGGAAGGTGTGTCCACCAGTTTGGTGGATACGTGTGCTATATAAGTCTACATTATTATTTTTATTATTATTACTACCAGGGTATCTTACTCTGATTCCTTGTTCATAAATGCCCAAGACAGTTCAGACAATCTGATTGGACAAAACGTAATGACGTGGGGGTGTATTAATGGACGGTAAAGACATGGCTTATCAAAATCAGAGCAGCGTGTATGTGCCAGCTGTTCGCCGGCTGTTTTTGCAACGCGCAGCGCGGATTTCAACCAGAGTGACAAAGATTGGCATCACGCGCTTGACTCATGTACTTTGGAAGTGTTTTCGTGCGTCCCCATAATGTGAATTTGCCCATTTCTATTTGGCTTTATTCAACAACAAAATTTTTTTTTGTACATTTTGAAAATGAAATCAGCTCACCCGTGACCACGCCCAAAACCGGTCATTAACCTCTAGTAAATTACATTACATTACAACAAATATTTATCATGCGTCATTCCCGAGAGGCTCGTGGCGCTTACAAAAGTTAGTATGACATAATAAATACAAATCGGGATAGAATAAGACATAAATTGATGCAAAATTAATGAGGAAACAAGTGAGATTTAAGAGCCTTCTTGAAGGCATTAACAGAAACAGATTGTTTGATATGAACAGGAAGATTGTTCCATAGCTTGGATGCACAAACAGTGAAAGATCTATCACCAGCTTGGACTCTTGTGATAGGATATTCAAGGCAGAGATAGTCATCTGTTGATCTTAAATGCCTATTTGGAACATACAATTTCAAAGACAAACTGTTATTCCCTTACTCATAAACAAACCACCATCTGTACTTTCACCATCACAGGAGCTGTTTGATTGGTGCGTCGATGAGTCAACAAATCGTCTTTCTGTCTCCCGCTTCCTGATAGAGCTCAGAGCGGGAGGAGTCAGCGATGAACACCTGGAAGAAGTCAGGGTCAAGTTTGGGGAGGATGGGATGCTGGACCTTCTGGATTTCTTGGCATATCTACCTCTGTTTATCATGACGCACGAGTCGGTGGTGTTGAATCCACTTAACGATGTCAGAGACAAATGATTGGACTATGTCATTCACAGATTCGCTTGTCCGAGTTGACGACGCAAGACTTACTTTTTGAGAGTGAGAAATACTGGATTTTTTTTTTTCTGATTGAGAAACAGCACAAATTGGTTAATGAGGAGGACATGAAAGATGACGCTCATTTGCAATCCATGCCATACATGTAGGCCTCCTTGAGGTATGGTGGACAGAGTAGGAGGGTGCTGTTTAGAGTGGGTGAGCTTCCTTTCTTACCCATGATCTTCCGTTCAAATTCACACCCCTACTTATGCCCTGTTGAATCTTGGCTATGACCACTGGGTAGGCTGTTACTACTCCAGTGAGTGTACTGCTCATGTTAAAGTGCTGTTGAACTCTCATTGAAAAATTGTACTGAAGGAAATAACCGAGTTATACTCATTGTACGTATGTAAAAAGCATTAGGGTGTAATAACATGCAAGTCTGTTTACCTACACAAAAGTGTGCCAGTTGTAATATAACCTAGGCCATGACATTGTCTCCAAGAGAAAAAAAAATGTGTATTCTACTGACAGACTGGTAACATGTACGGGAGATAACCCGGTGTGCTGATCAAGAATGGTATCTTACATGCATGTTGAATGCGTACTGCGCAGTAATGCACTGTACTGTGTGTTTTAACCCTTTCACTACTATTGGCGACTTTAGTCTACAACACACCTGTTGCTTACCATTGGCGACTTTAGTCGACCAAGGTCACCACACACACAGCACTTAATTGGGAGTATCATGACCAGCTTTTAAAACAGCTGTATTTTTTCCCTTCTTCGCAGTCCATACCCATGCTATATATAGTTGGAAAGACTGATTCCTTATCTTTCTAATGGTATAGCCCAACCTACATGTTGCTATTATAGAAATCAGACATAATACAAGTCAATCCTTTCAATGGCCATTTGTGCTATGGAACGCCATACACGTGTGTACAAAATGATCTCTGTGATTGTGAAACAAAGTCAGGGGAAGTAAAATAAATAACCCAATCATTTTATATGCAATACCAATGATTTTGGTATCATATGAAAGGGAATTTTGTAAGCAACAATCATTTCATTGAATATATCTTTCTCCAACAAATACTTCATGATGAAAAACGAGTTTAGAAAAAGTGCCTGTAAATGGATGCATACTGTTGAAACAAATCGGTAATGAAAGGGTTAAGACTCTCCTTTATCCTTATACATGTAGTGTCAAGTTAGTGTCGCGTCTTAGTTCTGGAACTAGCCAGCTGTGTCAGGCTCCATTTCCCCACGATGCCCTAACGTATGGAAGCTGAGCTCATTACCATGCTTCGGGTGTGTTTGTTTCAATGGAGATCGTGGATAATGATCGTATGATCTCACATATCCACCGCGCGAGCAGGATCGGACACTACAGCATCCGGATCAGTAAACTGTATGGACTGTCTGGTGATCGAGATCCGGATATTTGACAAACAAATTAGAGCCTTAGTATTTTTTGTGGGCACATATTTTGTGTACAATTCCATGGGCAGTATAGAAGTTTGGTAGAATTAGTGCAGATAATAATAATAATAATAATAATGTATAGATTTATATAGCGCACGTATCCACCAACTAAGTGGCGCTCAAGGTGCATTATATTATTATCCCTGCTCATAAGGCTCATAAGGCTCATAAATCATTCCTGAAACCATCTCAGCTCCCTGGGGAGTATACAGCTCAATTGCTGCCATTTCTAGCGCATATAGAGCAAACCATCTCTGCCTTCACAGGTACCCATTTAACCCCTGGGTGGAGAGAAGCAATTATGGTTAAGTGTCTTGCTCAAGGACACAGGTGTCACGGCCGGGGCTCGAACCCACACTCTGCTGCTGGCAACACCAGAACTTGAGTTCAGTGCGCTAGACCGCACGACAATCCACTTCACGTGCATTATACAACACACGGGACCTCTGACTTACGTCCCATCCGAAGGACGAAGCAATTATGGTTAAGTACCTTGCTCAAGGACACAAGTGTCACGACCGGGGCTCGAACCCACACCCTGCTGCTGGCAACACCAGAACTTGAGTTCGGTGCGCTAGACTTCTGGTTACTGAAATTCTACATTTGTACATCAAATGGATGGAATGTACATAATGTACTTTAAGATACAGGACTATGCTGTATTGTATATCAATATATATATATAAAGAAAAAAAACTTAACCCTCCTACTAGTACTACTACATGGGTCAAAATCAGTCAAAATGTTGATATACTTGCCAAGGTATATCTAGTGCACTTAAAAAGTCAAACACTGTCAAACCTTACGTGTAGTAAGTACATTTACAGGTCAAAATGAGTTGACCGTTTTTGTCTGGTAAAAGCATGGTCTGGTATTGTTCAGGGTGGTCAAAATGACAGTAAAAACCAGTCAACAATGTCTCTGTGTGCACATTTGGGTCAACAGTCAAAAACAGACAGTTGACTGATTTTGACCTCTGTAGCTACTTGCCACTAAAGTGCAGCTGGAGTAGGAGGGTTACATAGCATTACAGATGTTAAAACAGGTCTTTCCAAAGCATTTTAAATATCAGAAAGGTGCTTTATTAAGTCACTGAAAATGTATAGAGATTTTCAAATTTCCTAAAACTGCTGGTGTCTATCTGATAATTTCTTGTTCTACATGTATTTTAACTTGAACAATAATCGCCATTTATGGACTAAACCATTTAAAGTTTTAAGCCAGAGAGATTCCCTTACTAGGGATTGCAATGTTGTTGTTTTGGGGGCTATTTTCTAAGCAAACATAATGATCTCTGAGTAGACTAAACGGCAAGGAATGAAACCCTTTCATATAACGTCATCGGCCTGTTACAAATAGGACAGCTTTCAATAAAACTCCCTTATCCCTCCTACTGATAGACCATTTGAAACCATTCAAAATTTCCACTTTCAAAAATGCCCATTGGTTTAGTACACACATGGTGATACCATTTAAACAGTGTTGGTAGCAAGCTTTACTACCATTCAAATCCATTCAAATGCATAGAGGGTCCATTGATTCACCACTTAGAAGTATCCAAACAAGGTTTTGTATTAGCTGTACTACCATTTGGAAAGATCCAAACAAGGTTTTGTATTAGCTGACGTACCATTCAAAACCATTTGGGGGAATCAATATTGTACACAGTTATCTCACCATTCAAATCCACAAAAGCAAATGGTGCATCAACTTGTATGAAAAAGGTACCAAAGTAGGAGGGTTATTGCCCAATCAGATGTGCCGAGAGTGGCTTCATAAGACTTCTTCACAAATACCACAGTGCACTAGTGCAATCTAAATACTGTAAAACTGATTTTTGTCTATCAAGGTTACAACCACAATGGACAACAGTAAGCCATGCTTTGTTGTAAATTTTGTAAGGTCAGTCTATCAAGGTTACAACCACAATGGACAACAGTAAGCCATGCTTTGTTGTAAGGTCAGTCTATCAAGGTTACAACCACAATGGACAACAGTAAGCCATGCTTTGTTGTAAGGTCAGTCTATCAAGGTTACAACCACAATGGACAACAGTAAGCCATGTTTTTTTGGGTAAATTTTGTAAGGTCAGTTTTAATAATGCAACTGTGGAGATTGTTTATTAACCCTAACTCCCTAGGCATTGTACTAAAACAATAAAAATCCTTCAAAATCCTCCAACTGGCTTTGTTGTCTAGGGAGTTAGGGTTAACCCTCCTAGCTGCACTTTAGTGGCAAGTTTTGACTGTTGAACCAAATGTGCACACGGGCATTTTTGGACTGGTTTTTACTGTCATTTTGACCACCCTGAACAGACAATGCTTTAACCAGTCAAAAACGGTTCACTCATTTTAACCTGTAAATGTACTTACTACACGTAAGGTTTGACAGTGTTCGACTTTTTAAGTGCACTAGATATACCCTGGCATGTACATCAACATTTTGACCATTGCAGTCACAGAAGGTTTAACAGTAATCTCTAGCTAGACCGAGATAATTGTGAAGTAGTCTATGCATTATGCACTTCAAATATATATCCATTTTTGGATTTTCCTTTAAAAAAAACCACACAATAGCTTGTGAAGCACCATTGTTTTTGAAATTTTTGATTTATTTTAACAATACATTGTAAATGAATGCCACAACTCACAAAGTGGGGATATACAATGTACATTCATATGTACATGAATTTATACACTTTGAATTTTTTATTTCCTTTTTCTGCCTATATATTATCATGGTTCATCACTCAAATTTAATATACGTCCGTTATTTATTTATAATTTTTGTGTGGGTGGGAGAGGGTTTCAGGAGGTGAAATTGTCACATCCAATTCACTGCAGGACTTATTGTAAACCACTGCAGGACATATTGTAAATGATATAATCAAGGCATTGTTCAGTTTATAAATAATAATTGAATACACATTTGAAAATTATTCAACTGATTGAGATAAAACTTTTCTATTTGTATTGAGTATGAATACACCTATACCGTTATGTTCATACTAGTCCGCGCCCACCCATAGCAACAGTGGAAACTCCTGCATTCAAAGCATGGCAAGGCTTAATCCTATTGGTTAATCCATGCTGTTTGATTGACAGGCTGGATCAGCGATCGGTTTAACCCTAACCTTCCCAAATCCTCCAATATCCTCTTTGCTAAAGTGAAGGATTTTGGAGGATTGAGGTTATGAGGCATACTTGCCTTTCCATGGTACATGTACATCCAGTGAGCACACACTCCTCTCCCCCAACCCCTAGGATCCTAGTCTCAACAGTTCCCGCCTGCGCGGCTCAACGAACTAATCCTCCAGCATCCATTCATGGGATGATCCTCCAGCAGTCTACTTAAGCAGCAGCATTTTCCAGAGTCCGGCATTCTCCTGAGGACGATCAGAGCATACTGATCGAAACGTCGAGTTGTACCACCAGTTCTTTTCAGAACTAATTACTACTCAATTGAGATTCCACATGGTGTCACCGCAATTAGTCTTACTTACATCCATGTTTGTTGTAGTGATTGCAAGGTCAGTGCTTGGGTCAGTGGACACTGTTTATTGCTCCATGCATGCAGGGAGGGTCCCTGGCCATGTACATGTATCACAGATTAGAAACACATGTGTGCATACATGTCATGTGCTTGCTTTACTACTGAAGGATTTTGGAGGATTCAGGTTATGTGTAAGCAAATGGGCCTTAGGGTTAATAGCTATTGGTTTAAAAATGGTTTAATAGAATTCATTCTAAAGTGGATTTTTTTGTCATCAAAAAATTATGTTTTATATAAAACTGTAATAAATTATGTTTATTGAATACTGGTGAATATACTAACAATTCTTGAAATAACATACATGTACATGAATGAAACTAAAAACAAATAAGCAGTAAAGGTTCACGTTACATTTTATGTTCTGTCAACCATTACTTACTGTACACTTCACATATATACTATATAAATAAATACCCATTTTGCAATATGTAACATAAAAGCATTAAATACCATATGGAAATATGTTTTTCTTGTTAAATGTTATGAGAAGTTTTTATTCAGCACCAACAGATTTCTTCAGAGTCCTTGAAAGTAAAATAATCTTTAACCCTAACCCCCTATATATTCTGGCTAGGAACCTTCCTGAATCCTCCAAAATCCATCAGTGCACTTTTAGAAACATGCCCTTATCTTCAAAATACACCATGCATTTTCGTTGATCTTTCATATTCAGCACTTATGGCCTGTACTTCTTGCCAGGCAGTAATTTTGCCCCATTTGAAGAGGTGAAAGTACCAGTTTCCAACAGTGGTGAATTTTTCCCAAAAAGTGCCCCTTGGGGGATTTTGGAGGATATGGGGTGGTTAAGGTTGTTAATCTGATCCCACAAAGAACCATGGCATATCGGATGTATTACTAAACCAACACTTTGAACATCCCCACGCTGAACATGTGCGGGTCATTGTACGCCAACTACATGCACACAAACAACAATGGAATGTTTTAATATTGTAATAAAGGTCAGGGGTTAAGATCCAGGGTGTTTGTAGGGGAAAGGGGTTAATGGAAACAAAGAGGGCACACTGCAAAAATGGGGAACAAAAAGGAAGGAAAGAATGTCGTATCCGACCGCCACTTTTTAAGGTTTTTTTTGAATTTTTTTTGCAACCACTAACCAGTTAAAAAATGATTCCATCGATTTTTGGGGGTACAGACAGAAAGCGAATACTATCTTTAAAATCCACTTTCATGATGGTTTCGGACTTGATTTCCCTTCTAAAAAATCCTCCCCTTCAGAAAATAGAAGAATCCTATTATAGTTGCCACTGCGTATGTACAATGACCGTGTTGGTCACTAATGGGGGGGGGGGGGGAGTTGACAAGATCAGACTGGCATGACTGAGGAAGTCATTGTATACCAAAAATTCCTGATTTTTCATGAAATAAATATCCTGGAATAATTTGAAGTATATGTCCATCATCATTGATATGTTCTCCACCTTACTGGTTAGGTAAAATTACATTATTGGTTATATTTAATGAGAAAAAGTGGCGGTCGGAAACGACATTCTAACCAAAAGGACACATACATTTACACAATGTGAACATATACATGTATGGACATACAACGACTTATGACTGTAGTAAAAATTGTCAATGAACGCAGCTTAAACTCATTCAGATCAATTTTGGTAGTATTTATTTTAAAAATCTTATGGTTTAAAAAATCTGAATTTCTCAAAACTTGGCCTGAAAATCCAAAATCTTTTAAAATTCTGTCTGGAGTTTGGGCAAACTGTCCCCTAACATGGTGCACTTATACAAATAAATTATACCATAAACAAGTTCCACTGGAAATTAAACATTTTCTAAATATGATCAGTATACGTTGTTCTTCCACACATTTTAACAAAGGTTTATTTCTAAACAGTTAAAACTGGTTTCACCGCAAAAGAATTAAACAAAACCAAAAAACAATTCTTTATTTTTCACGAGGATTGATAGAAAAAACCTTTTATTCCTTGGCAATTTGGTGTATAAATATTGCTTTATAAAGCACACAATTAAGAGAACACCTGCAGTATGTTACTTTATTAATCTGTAAGCCACCAAGTTCAACCATAGCCTAGAAACACATGAACACACAAAAAATGGGGTCAAATATTTTGCTGTGGAGAAATTTATTTTCCCTTGTTAGTCCGGGGTGTCCCCCTCATGCATTCATACTCTGTGTTAGTGTTACAGTTAATGAGTTATTAACAAGTTAGACGTTAACGTTAGACCATGGAGGTACTCAGGGTTGTCACCAGACCAAATTGAGTGCCGGCTAATTTTATCGATTGCGAGCGTATAGTGAGTGGAGCGAACGGAGCACAGCTCCTCACGGCCGGGGGTCCAGGGGCCCACTTAAGTGCCCCGGCGGGGGTCCAGGGGGAAAAGCCCCCCGAAGCTCCTGGGTTTTAGCTTTTAAGAATGGATTTGGAGGGCTCACCTTTCACATAATTTGTTGTATAATAGTATGATATTTTCATAGTATTATACAAGAATTTATGATGTGAAGGAGTGCCCTCCAATGCAATTGACAACATTGCTTTATGAAATTATGAAATGACAGTGATTCAGTGACATTGTAAATGTAATAGAGTATAGAGGATGTAATAAAAACAATATGATTATCAACAATGTACAGTACAATGGTCTACTTGCCTTTATCTTTTTAGTGGTTTCATTTCATTGTTAATAAAAGTAATTAATTAGGCCTATAATAATTAATTACAATTGTCTTTTAGCTGATTGCAATCGAATTCTCACGCTCGGAGTAGTATTCCAAACTGTACGACCATACGGTTTTTTGTTATACTTTTGGCAAAATAAACAGTTCATTTTGATGAGGTGGTAGCGGCAGTGGTAACACTTGAGCAACCGGGGCCGTCAGGCATAGCAGCTCCGAGTTTTTGGCCTAAATCCACAGTGGCCGGAGACTCGGTAGCGTGATCAGTTCCCAGGTCAGTTGTACTCGAACACGAAGATGTGGTCGCAGAAGAATGTTTCGAATTTGCCGGCTTCTCGCTTAACCCGGCTGCTGTGTCTATCACTGCCGGCCCCTTGCGTTTAGTGGCCGAAGAGAAAAAGCTGGTGATAAGTTTTCTGCGAGTGCGACATAATTATTTTGATCAAAACACTTCCAAAAACGTTCACACAACTTTTCATGAATGGGTGGAGGGACGCAAGTGAATAATTTTCCCTTTGCTGAGCACATCGCGGGTATCAGAAAGCTAGACGTTTACGAAGTCACGCTTATTTATTTTATTTTATTTATTTATTTGAACATACACTTTTAAAACAGTGGCACACGCCTACCCGGCGGTGCGTTCAGAAATACATCAAAAAGAACTACTGAAAACAATATATACCAACAATATTATAATATTAATAGTATTATTATGTGAAAGGGAAAAACATACGGTCCTACATGGTCCACCGACTCCTCCCACTCTGCAAACACGTTCCAATTCTAAACATTTGAAAAACACTAGAAATCACCGTAGCTAAAAAATGTTCAGAACCCAAACAAGCCTACAAGGTAAGTGCAGAAAAGTAAACATAAACATGCAGGCCCGTAAAAAATGCATTTTAGTCCCAAACACTTACAAGCACACTAATTTAATACTTTAATAATAAGATTGCGACGTTATACGGCTAGCTCGCGTATACGACAACGGCGAAATCTATTCAAAATCACTCTGCCGTGACTTGTTTTGAATATATTCCGCCTCCCGCCGCACACCACGAACCAGCCGCGTTGAAACCGCGATCTAAACTTAAAACATACCATACACATACTTAGACCTACACAGGCCTACATATGTGCGACATTTGCACACTCATACCCATATAAAATATGAGATGAAACAAAAATATAAAATATATATTTACATGTAATATACAAATAATAACACAGCATCGTAGATTGTAGTACATAACTAGTCACTATTCGATTTCAATACATTTCTTGTCTTCCAAGCGCGCTTTATAAAAGATTTACAGAACTTGTCAAAAATATAACCTATATTTACTGCATTATTTACATAGGATAAAGGTGTGCTACCAAGCGTAAGACTGTATTTAATATCTAGATTACCAGAAATAAATAGTTCCCAAACATCAACACAATCGTTTCTGAAAAGGTTATCTTGAAGCTTAGTATACTCATCGGATCTAATTGAATGGAGCGCATGACAAATAAATAGAAAGTGCTTCACATCTTCATCCCCATTATTCCAACCTGAAATTTACGTACTGTACACCTGTACATCGACGTTACGAAGCACGTCGCATCATTTGCACGCGGTAGAGACTAGTGGCATTAGCTCATCGTGCAGGCGCAAACAACCAATCATAATGGGGATTCCCAGGTCTTTTCCCTGACGTCATAAATAAATGCTAATTAGTGTATTTGTTTGTACCGCTACAAACTGAGATTTATTTTATAATATCGTACGATGTTTTAATTGATCTATAGACTAAAGTCCTCAAAATAGTGGCAAATAACTCAAAGAAATGAAGAATACATGAACCTTTTTTTACTTTTATTACTGTTTAATGAAATATTCACACAATTTTTGTGCCGGTCGGTAAGACATCAATTTGCGTTTGGTGCCGGTCGGCCAGCGGGAGTGCCGGTTAGACCCGACCGGCGCCGACCGGCGTAGCTACAACCCTGGAGTAGTACTAGGCCTAGTCCATCGACTTTGCACACAACACAAGTTTGCAAATTGTACATTATTTCCTAAAACAGAAATACTGCATTAAATCAATTAAACAAATGGGTTTGCTGCGCCTAATAGTAATAATATTACCTATTTTTAATGAGTGAGGCAGATCCTTGGGGTTGGTCCAGCGCGGTTTACGTTTAGGATCCCACAACCACCGCGACGACCACCAGAGAATCGATAGTGCGCCTCCCGCGTGTTGCCCGGGCCCGAATGTGAGTTTTTAACTTGGGCCGCTGTGATGTGCGGCGCCGCAGATCGCGGTGGTGCACGGTATCTCCCATGATTTGCTATTGGCCAGAAATTTGTTGCATTACAAAACATAAACATTACATATTTTCGAATATAAGTTATGATTTTTGTAAATTTTGTAAAAATAATATGAATATTGAATAATGTATTGTTATATTGTTATATATAATTCATAAAAATGGATCAAAAATGTCAAACAAGAATAAAACAAGTTTTTGGGCACACTTTTTAGACCAATCAAAACACACGTAGTTGCGGCGGTAGTCCGTGTGCCGGGGCAGCCATATTTCATTAGAAACATTGTGGCTCTAAAACGAGCCGACATTGCCAGGATGATTTCTCGACTTGCGTTAAGAAATGGTAATTATTAATTCCATAATTTGTATAGGATAGTTTCATGATGTAAATATTTACTAAAATTATGTATTTTTTGTGTTAGACGTGTTGTACAACCGATTTGTTTTCCTACATGTTCTGCACTGCTCCAACTTGTCTTACTACAGTCTTAACGTTAACGTAGGCCTAGTCCAAGCAGGCCAGAGTACGACACTACGACTGTACGAGTACGAGTCAACTTCGAGTTCGAGGGTAGAATGTCGTATCTGGCCGCTACTATTTTTCATTAAATATAACCAATAATGTAATCTTACCTACCTGGTAAGGTGGAGAACATCATAAAAGTGGATTTTAAAGATAGTTTTCGCTTTCTGTACCACCAAAAATCGATAGAATGATTTTTTAACTGCCAAACTGGTTAGTGCATGGAGGAAGGAAATACATGTATTTCCTTCCTCCATGGTTAGTGGTTGCAAAAAAAATCCAAAAAAGCCCTTAAAAAGTGGCGGCTGGATACGACATTCTTTCCGAGTTCGACTTCGACATGTTCGACTTCGACATGTTCGACTTCGACATGTTCGACTTCGACATGTTCGACTTCGACATGTTCGACTTCGACATGTTCGACTTCGACATGTTCGACTTCGACATGTTCGACTTCGACATGTTCGACTTAACCTGTTAGTGTTAGTGTTAGATATTTGTAACAAAATCAACAACCATTACAAAGTTAACCCTCCTACTTCTGGTACCTTTTTCATACAAGTTGATCCACCATTTGAAACCATTCGCTTTTGTGGTTTTTAATGGTGAAATAACTGTACAGTATTGATTCCCCCAAATGGTTTTGAATGGTAGGTCAGCTAATACAAAACCTTGTTTGGATCTTTCCAAATGGTAGTACAGCTAATACAAAACCTTGTTTGGATACTTCTAAGTGGTGAATCAATGGACCCTCTAGGCATTTGAATGGATTTGAATGGTAGTAAAACTTGCTAGGCCTACCAACACTGTTCAAATTAGGCAGTTTCATGAAAATTTGAAGTTGCTTCAATGCTTTTAAATGTCATATCACTGGATAGAGCAAAAAATTAGAAAGAAAATGAGGGGTCAATGGTCATGATATTGATAGGTTAACCCTATGCAAAGTTACGAATTCTTGTTGATTTAAATATTTGGTCATTTTTAAGATCCAGTTTCATTTGAAAAGTTGTGACCAAATGTGCCTGCAATGTACCCTTGTATTAAAGTGTCTATATAGCATGTCCCCCTTTTATAACAAAAAAATCACATTGAATACCAAAATCCACCCGTGTGTGACACCCCGATTCAGCGTGTCAAATCGCCGATAGCCGTGATTTTTTTATTATTTGCCGTCGGGTCATTTTGCGCAAGTTGCACTGTTTTTGCGCCAAGTTACAGTTGGCATCGACTGACCAATTCAGATAACCACGATGTGTAGTATCCATTTATCGACACTAGAAGTGACTACATCCGTAGACTACCCTTTATATTAGAATTTTACCGTGAAAGTTGGACAAGAAAATCGTAAAAACTTACCGAAATTCAGTTGCCTGTATTTCCATAACGAAAGGTTTCCCGTCGCTGATTTTTTTTTATCGACTGCATAATTTAGTGCTCATAAAAATGGCGTCCAGGAAAACATTGAAGCCTCAGGCCTCATCAGCGTAACCAGGCGCTAGCGATATTGCGCCTATGCATTTTCACACGTACTATCGGGCGCGTCAACGAACTTTCGGCGGGTCACAACTTCGACAGAAAAATAGGATATGAAAAATAGCACTACCATCGGCGATTTGCGTGAATCTGCCTATTAAAATGGTATCACCATAAGCCTTATCGCTAATAGCACTGAAGCAACTGCCACAAAGCATACAGGGATACAATTTGGGGCATCCCACAATTCCTTGCAGCTGCTATTTGCAATAAGCCTTATATGTGTACAAAACCAATGGGCATTTTGGTAAGTGGAAATTTTGAATGGTTTCAAATGGTCAAACAGTAGGAGGGTTAATATTTTTAATGTAACGTTAGCAAGGGAACATTGGCATTAAGTGTATTTATAATTCATTCAGTAAATTTTGCATGACTTCGTAACAGATGTAAATTGTAATGTAAGTCATAATTATGACTTCAACTAAGGCTTAACGTTAACGTTAGCCTCCATCCATAATTTGGGCCAATCACTGATACTGGTCAGTGGACATCACTGTTGTGACCGAGGTGGTGTAATTATTGGCAACGACTGTAGAATTACATTATCGTTGCACATGCCCCACCTCATTTCACACTTGATCCTGTGCAGTTTGCCGGGGAAAAAATGTCGTATCCAACTGCCACTTGTGCACAATGTCTGTTGCATGTGTTTTAACTTGTTAGCAGACGACAAAATGTCCAACAGCTCATTGAATATGTACACATTCATTGCTCAAAATCTCCCAAAATATTGTTTACATCCGTGAGAATGTAAGTGCTAGTGCTGGATTGAGTTTCATTCATTTGTGCACAAAAATCAAAACAAATCTAGAAGATCCTAATTCTCTTTTATTAATTTCACAAAACTGAGCCAACGTATATTAACTATTAACCCTACTTCACATGGAGGCCACTCCGATCCACTAAATTTCCAATATATTCTTCACCAACCTACATGTATAAACCATACAAGCCACTGCTGTCCTTTCTAAGTAATCTTTCAAAATCAACCCAGTGCCACCCAAGGCCACAGTAAAAAAGACCATCTCCAATTACGTACTCAACACACATTGAAGGCCATTACAAACCACAGTCTTTAGTGGTTTTGTATCTGTTTACAGTAAAAAAAAAATACATGGTCGGGTTACAGCTGGTTGTAGCTGGTTGTTTGAACATATTAGTATGGCCTATAATGTATCAATGTACCACTTTACCCTGCAATCTCAGTGGTGTGACAGTGCACAGAAGGGTAACCATATGAGGCCACTGGCAACAACTGCAACAGCTTGGAGTGGCCTGAATGGGTTGTTTAAAAATTGCACTGATTGTAGGAGTGTTAACTCGGGTAGAATGTCGTATCCGACTGCCACTTTTTCTCATTCAATATAACCAATAATGTAATCTTACCTACCCAGTAAGGTGGAGAACATATGGATGATGATGGACATATACTTCAAATTATTCCAGGATAGTTATTTCATGAAAAATCACGTATACAATGACTTCTTCAGTCATGTCAGTCTGATGATAATAATAATGTGGAAGTTTATATTATTATTGATCTCTATGGTCTGATCTTGTCAACTCCCGTTAGTAACTAACATGGTCATTCTGCAGTGGCAACTATAATAGGATCCTTCTATTTTCTGAAGGGGAGGATTTTTTTAGAAGGAAAATAAAGTCCGAAAACCATCATAAAAGTGGATTTTAAAGATAGTTTGCGCTTTCTGTACCCCCAAAAATCTATAGAATCATTTTTTAACTGGTTAGTGGTTGCAAAAAAATTCCAAAAACCCCTTAAAAGTGGCGGTCGGATACGACATTCTTTCCGTTAACTCTAACCATGCTCAATGCAAAAAGATGCAACAAATCTAAAAATTTGTTGCATTTTGTTGCCCTCAGTAGAGAACATAAAAACATTGTTGCATTGAGCAGGCTGTACTTCTATTGCATGTTGTTGAATTCAACAGGGTGTCTGTGAAATGCCTGTAGGGAGTTAGGCTTAATCTATAGGGTCATTCCGTGTCAAATCAACCAGAGGTCCCCAGGTCACCCTCTCAGATTTACATGAAACTTTGTTAAACTGTTCCACTATGGCCAAAATGAACACACACAAAAAAGTAGATTCATATTCCATATCGTTTCCGAGATACGGCCTCTTGAAATTTGCTAAAAACCCCCCTTTTTTGTGCTCCGCCCCCCGGCCGAGCCGCGAAAACGCGCCATCGCGCTTTTTTTCAACTTTAAGAGCCCATAATTTGATAACGGTAACAGCTATAGAGTTGAACATTTGTATTCTAACTTACTTTTGACCCTAGATTCATAATCTGGCCTTAAATAATAGATATCTCATCTACATTTCAAGTTACTTGCCCCCAAAGTAGGCACTTTATTCAACCGGGAGTGATTTGGATGATTTTTGGGGTCACCCTGTGACCCCATCAGGGGTCACATGAATCCCAAATCTCAGATAAATCATCTATAGGTGCATTTCTATTACCAAAATCAAATATGAGCTAAATAAAACATTTATAAAGGAGTAGCATTCATCCAAAGTTGAGTCCAGGTGAACAAATATAAAAAAAGACCCCTTCCGTCATGCGAGTGGTACCCCCTGTGGACAGTTTTTTTTTTTTTTTTAATTTACAGCAGTTAAACATGTACATCAGATCTACTTATATACCAAATTTCAGCTTTGGTACTCAACTCCTTCATGGTCAGGTTGCATTTTGAAAATTACACCATTTATCATGATTTTTACTTGATTTGGCCTACTTGCACGCATTATAAAGACCTGAACTGCCACATCCATATTTAATTACATCTCAAAATTACCAAATTATCACAAGAGCTATGTAAATTACATTGTAATAAGTTTGTCCTCTTTCTTGAAAGAATTCAAGGTGATTTACAGTTGTTAATTTATAAACAATACTCTATTGTCCTGATTTTCCTGACGCTGATACAGGAAATCAGTAGATGGGTAAAGTAGATGGGTAAATATCGCTTCAAAAATTTCTTGACACAATTTGCAGTAAAGTTGATTCTCTAAGAGAGCACCACCTTATTACAAAATCGCAGTCTTCATATTTGCGCTCACTGAAGGAAACGCTACCAAAAGATACAGCCATAGTTTTGTTGGACTTCGCTGAGAATTACAGCTTTTGGTGCAAGATGCTATCCAGGGGTATTATTGGGACAACAGCCAAGCCACGCTGCACCCATTTGCCATCTACCATATGGAAGGAGGTGAACTGAAATGTGCGAGTGTAGTCGTGATTTCAGACTGCATGTGAAACATGAAACCACAACTGTCCATGCTTTCATATCCAGGCTTATTTCCTTTATCAAAGAGCAGCTTCCTAGCAAAAGCAAGCTGAAATACTTCAGTGATGGGGCAGCCAGCCAGTATAAAAATCACAAGAACTTGTCCAACCTTTGCTACCACTTATCAGACCATGGACTTGCAGCCGAATGGCATTTTTGCAACCAGCCATGGGAAGAGTCCATGGATGGTTTGGGTGCCACCACAAAGAGGCTGGTAGCAAGAGCCAGTCTGCAGGCTACCGAGGATGAACCGATTTTGACCCCACAGCAGATGTTTGCATGGGCTGATAAAAACATCACGGGCATCAAGTTCTTTTATGTCAGCAACGATGATGTGAAATGTAATGCAGATAAGTTCAAGCTAGTTGATCGATTCTCCTCATCAAAGACTATATCAGGTACTCGATCACACCATAGTTTTGTTCCTGTGACTGATAGAAAGGCGGCGACTCTCTGATGACAAGGTTTTTAGTATTGTTTCCATTGGAGATCATGCAGAAATACATCAAGGTACTGATGCAACAGAGTACCAACCAGGTCAATACATTGCATGCATATATGACAATGAATGGTACATTGGCACCATACATGTAGTTGAGAGATCAGAGGAACAAAATGATGTCTATGTGAAGTTCATGAGAAGAGCAAAGAACTCAAATACACTCTCCTGGCCACATGACTCCCGAAATGAGTGTTGGATACCATTTCAAGATAATAATAATAATAATAATAATAATTTTCTATTGCGCTGTTTCCATTTAAAAATTATCAAAAGCGCATAACAAAAAAAAGATCTGATACTGTATGTACCATCAGTGCTCCAAAACTGCAGGGACAAGGGGGCCGTCAGTATAAATTATCTAAAGCAGACTTCAATAACATTCAAGCCAAACTACCAGTATTTATCAAGTAAACCACTGCAACTAACTAGACAGTATTCTCAAAGCTAGTTGCTAGAATACATGCATGGTAATTCTGTTAAATGCCATCTATTAAGTCAATTTTATGTCCCCGAATATGTGCAAAACTGTGTAATTATCAAAATGCAACCTGACCATGAAGGAGTTGAGTACCAAAGCTGAAATTTGGTATATAAGTAGATCTAATGTACATGTTTAACTGCTGTAAATTAAAAAAAAAAAAAAAACTGTCCACAGGGGGGACCACTCGCATGACGGAAGGGGTCTTTTTTTATTTTTGTTCACCTGGACCCAACTTTGGATGAATGCTACTCCTTTATAAATGTTTTATTTAGCTCATATTTGATTTTGGTAATAGAAATGCACCTATAGATGATTTATCTGAGATTTGGGATTCATGTGACCCCTGATGAGGTCACAGGGTGACCCCAAAAATCATCCAAATCACTCCCGGTTGAATAAAGTGCCTACTTTGGGGGCAAGTAACTTGAAATGTAGATGAGATATCTATTATTTAAGGCCAGATTATGAATCTAGGGCCAAAAGTAAGTTAGAATACAAATTTCCAGCTCTATAGCTGTTACCGTCATCAAATTATGGGCTCTTAAAGTTGAAAAATAGCGCGATGGCGTGTTTTCGCGACTCGGCCGGGGGGGCGGAGCACAAAAAGGGGGGTTTTTAAGCAAATTTCAAGAGGCCGTATCTCGGAAACGATATGGAGTATGAATCTACTTTTTTGTGTGTGTTCATTTTGGCTATAGTGGAACAGTTTAACAAAGTTTCATGTAAATCTGAGAGGGTCACCTGGGAACTTTTCAGAAATTTGGTTGATTTGACATGGAATGACCCTATATCTAGACCTACACTTACTTTAGGGCTGTGCGTTTACGGATATTTTTGGAACCGGATACCCGAAATCAGGAAACTTCGGATACCCGGATACCCGTTTTCATTTTTGTTGAAAACATGCCTCCGGTGGTGTACAAATACATGTACTGTAAATGGTAACAAATTGACTTTTACAATACAGAGGATACCATACTATCGATCTTTTCTTTATTAGAGTGTAATCTCTTGAATTTAAAGATAATTGTCTGTAAAAGTGTAAACATTACATTGTTCAAGAGTCACAGATTTCTGTTCGCACCGCTCAAATGTTAAGTCCGAATTTTAAAAAGTTGTTTACGGGTAATTGGAACCGAAAAATGGAACCAGGTAATGACCGTTTCGGTAGGGTATCCGGATACCCGGCACAGCCCTAACTCACCTACATGTATAGGAGGTGAGATTCTAATATACTGAAACCCATCATTCAAAGTGTAAAATGAGGAAATATCTTAGAACCATGTCATCATCCATTGTTATCCACACGTGCCAGTGTATTATTTTGTGACAGTTTTGCTCATGTGACCATTGCTGTATTTTTGCATTAACCCTAACCACTCCATATCCTCCAAAATCCTCCAAGAGGCACTTTTTTGGAAAAATTCAGCACTGTTGACAGCTGGTACTTTTACCTGTTCAAATGGGACAAAATTACTACCTGGCGAGAAGTACAGGCCATAAGTGCTGAATATGAAAGATCAGTGAAAATGCATGGTGCATTTTGAAGATGAGGGCATGCACTGGAGGATTTTGGAGGATTCGGGAAGGTTCCTAGCCAGAATACCTCGTGGGTTTGGGTTAAGTTTGTGTTCATTCATGAAGAATAATGCAACAAATATTTGATTCCTTGCAGGTTCCATCTTGTCAGCAGCTGTTCTGCGGACCGCCACACCATGGTAAGAAATGAACAGCAGATATTCCACATGGGAATGCCTGATATTCCCAGTGTGTGTACTCGTTAACCCTAACGATCCCCATCCAGCCAAACTCTAACACCAGGGATTGTTGGAGGTTGATGGGTTGAGTACTGTGTACTTCTGATATGGCATGTGTAAAGTGTTGGAATATGGCTGGATGAGTACTGTATGTGTGCAGTAACAGTGTTGGATTTTGATTGAGTGAGGACGGTGGTTCTACTAGCATGCAACATTGTTAGACTTTGATTGGAGAGAGTGTGTGTATGCAACCTGCTGTAATAAACAACTGATAAAGGCAAATATTGTACTTAGGTATGCTTGGCATTGTGTCTAACATCATACAACTAGAACCTACCATTTATTCCATAGGGTGTTTTAGTTTTTGTATAGTTAAGTTATTTTAGCATGAAAACAATTGTTGGATTATGATGGGTTGAGTACTGTGTGACTCCAGTGTTCAAACTTTACTTTGGGCCATGTGTCCCCACTCAATCAAAATCCAACAGCTAAGGGCCTGTTGGAGTTTGACGGGTTGAGTACTGTTATGGCAAGTGGACTGTTGGAGTTTGATGGGTTGAGTACTATAAACCAGCAACAGTCAACCATGGTGTTGGGATTTGATAGGTTGAGGAAGGTTTCTAGTAAAAATGCTTGGGGAGTTAGGGTTAATGAAATGTTCCCAATGGAACTTTCTTTTTGGGAATACAAAGCATTCCCAAATGGAATGCCACCTTGCTCCCAGTAAGAACAGCGTGCGTTCCTGATGGGAACAGGTAGTGTACCCCATTGGAATGTTCCAAGTGTTCCCAAGTTATGATACACTCCATTACCGATAGTGTATTCGCACCGTTGAGAGCACATGTTGTTAGAAAGGGCAGCGATAGTGCTTCGCAGTTGGTGTGCGTACGCGCGGAATATCTCCAGTGATCATTGGCTGGCAGAAATACGCGAGCGCGTTGTACCATATATATATATATATGCATAAAGTGTATCCATGATGCTCACACAATGCCAAAGTGGCTAACATCAAGACACTGGGTGTAAATTCATCACTAGAGGGCTACGATGTGCACTTAGCGGATAGTGGCTAACATCAAGACACTGGGTGTAAATTCATCACTAGAGGGCTACGATGTGCACTTAGCGGATAGTGGCTAACATCAAGACACTGGGTGTAAATTCATCACTAGAGGGCTACGATGTGCACTTAGCGGATAGTGGCTAACATCAAGACACTGGGTGTAAATTCATCACTAGAGGGCTACGATGTGCACTTAGCGGATAGTGGCTAACATTCAAGACACTGGGTGTAAATTCATCACTAGAGGGCTACGATGTGCACTTAGCGGATAGTGGCTAACATCAAGACACTGGGTGTAAATTCATCACTAGAGGGCTACGATGTGCACTTAGCGGATAGTGGCTAACATCAAGACACTGGGTGTAAATTCATCACTAGAGGGCTACGATGTGCACTTAGCGGATAGTGGCTAACATCAAGACACTGGGTGTAAATTCATCACTAGAGGGCTACGATGTGCACTTAGCGGATAGTGGCTTTAAAGGACAATCACCATTTCATCTTATTTACAAGACCTTATTCCGTCCTCAATAATATTGCTCTGACTCTCACTTTAATTACTACAATGACCTTTGTTCGTATAATAATATTTCAATGTTTTTAATGACTCTGTAGTGTGGCTGCAGCACCAAAGCTTCTGTTCCACACAAGTCAGCAGCAGTGTATGCCTAAGAAACTACCCGAGTATGGTGGACAGGTTCGCCTAGGTTTCATCCCTGAGGAATGGTTCCAGTTCTTCTACAACAAAACGGGTGTCACTGGTGAGTTGTTAGGTCAACCCTAAAAGGTTGTTTGAAAGGGAAGGTACAATGTTGGTAAGGACCAGATTATCAAATTAACAAAGTTTTGACTAAAACTGCACTTGAAGGGAAATGGTCGGATCAGTGCTCAAACGTAGTTAAAAATTATACAGTGGCTGTAACCAGGGTCGTTTGTATCTTTGCACTGTACAGGGAAAAAACATTTTCACAGACAGTTTGGCATCAACGTTTTCAGTATTGCTTTCTTAGGCTGGGCAGGGACTACGACCACATATCTCTGGATCATTGTATTTCTCTAGCTTTTGCTTCCCTAGAACCTTTCTTTCCTCTGCCTATCCCTTCCCATAAAAAAAATTAACAGTGAGATTACACCGCTAGATTTTCCAATAAAATACTGTAATTAAATTTATTTAGAAGATATATTCTATTGTAAAGCTTTTGTATTGACCTTGTCTGTGTTTGTGTTTTTCTAGGACCATATGTGTTTGGTACTGGTCTCATCTTGTATCTCCTCAATAAGGAAATCTATGTAGTGGGACCAGAGACAATCCACGCCTTTGTAGCTATATCAGTGCTAGTGTACGGTATCAAGAAGTTCGGTCCTATGGTTGCTTCCAGCTCGGACAAAAAGATACAGGTTTGTCCTTTGGTTTGGTCAGTAATTTACAGCCATGCTAGGTTAAATAAGAAAGCATGGTATTCATTTGTGAGGCTTCAGAATGTTACTCACTAAATACATACACAAGCATCTCGCTCATGCTAGCAATCACTGTTAAAATTTCCATATATGTTACTGTGTAGTTTATATTCGAACAATCTATGAAGCTGTGCTAGGCCAAAAAAAGTCTCCAATTTCTGGTCATTGGTCGGCTTCAAAATGCGTTTTTTTTCCTTTTTTTTTTTTTGCCAACAGGGAAATACGTGATACATTGTGGGGACCAAATTTCCCATATACGAAGTATGATGGCTAAGAGAGGCCTCACAAATCGGGCAAACGTTCATACCCCTATGTGAAAGTCTTAAAGCACAGCGCGGCAGAATTCCAATCGATCCAGCAATTTTGGCTGCAATTGGACATTGTTTCATAGCAAAAAAGAAAAGTAAAAATGCCGACGGCGCGGGTCTGAGGCGTTGCACGCAGAGACCAGAAACCGGAGATTTTTTTGTTGTTGGCCTTATTAACTGTTATCCTGCGGAGTTCAGTACACAAAATCAATACAGTGTGCGGAGTTTTCATATATTCCGATATAAAATTCACGAAAAGTTACTGTCACCAGACTATTCACAGTGTTTGGTAGTACTAGTAGTATATAGTATACCGCGACTCTGTCATGCTTGTAATGAAACGAGCGTTGTTGTTTTTTCATGAATTACATCATTTGGCCTACAAATAGCTGATTTTAGAACGCTCACTTCATGACATCGGCTTTCCATTGGCTTCCTAAAAGTGTCTGCTATTGGCTAATGTAAACCTTGGTAGGTAGCGTTAACCAATCACAAGCCACGTAACATCATTTTCACAGTGTTGTTGAAAGCCACGATCGTGGCTCTCCGCACGGGACACCGCAGCCACGATCGTCGCTCCACGCAGGATAACAGTTAAACTGAGCACAAAATATATTGGAAAACATGACTTTTGTTCATTGTAGTTGTAACTTATAACACTGACAGACAATTTCTGTGAAGGTAAGGTCAGTTTTGCAGTTTGATGCAAGTCAGTGTGTGCGTTGTATTATTTGCGAAGAAGTCTATTCAGCCTTCGCTGGATTACATAAGAAGCATGGTACGTTTCTGTGAGGCTGTAGAATGTTATTCATATTGAACCATTGCTAGATTACATAAGCAGCGTGAAATTTATCTGAGGCTGCAGAATGTATTGAGCCATTGTTAGATAACATAAGAAGCATGGTATTCATGTTGGGCTGCAGTTCAAGAATCTGGATAGTAGGTCAACTGGCCACGCAAAACAAAAAGTGCATTAGTGACATTGCAAGATACATTGTAGTAAAGGATAGTACAATTTCAACATCTATTCCAAATCCTAACACCATGCTGTATTCTCAACTGCACACAACCTTAACTTACACAAGGAACAATCAATATGTATAGTAACAATGTGGATACTTCTGTGACTGTAAGGGTCAAAATCAGTCAAAATGTTGATATACTTGTCAAGGTATATCTAGTGCACTTAAAAGTCAAACACTGTCAAACCTTACGTGTAGTAAGTACATTAACCCTCCTACTACTGCAAGGGTCAAAATCAGTCAAAATGTTGATATACTTGCCAAGGTATATCTAGTGCACTTAAAACTCAAACACTGTCAAACCTTACATATAGTAAGTACATTTACAGGTCAAAATGAGTCAACCGTTTTTGAATGGTAAAAAGCATTGTCTGGTATTGTTCAGGGTGGTCAAAATGAAAACCAGTCAAAAATGCCCCTGTGTTCACATTTGGGTCAACAGTCAAAACGGGCAGTTGACTGATTTTAACCTCTATAGCTGCTTGCCACTAAAGTGCAGCTATTTTAGGAGGGTTAATAAATTTCTCTCATCTTTCAGGACATGCTAGACCAGGCCAATGCAGACAAAGGTGAGAACATTGCTGTCATGACAAATGCCATCGAAGAAGAAAAGAAAGAACAGTGGAGATTAGAAGGCCGCAACTATCTCTTTGATGCCAGGAAAGTAAGTTCAAACTGCAATTCAGAATTTCAGGATTTGGATTTCTAACTAAAACTTCTTTGGAGTCCGTGTAAAAATGTCCTGTAGTCACACTACTCAAAAAATATGATTGGTCCATAACAGATTTTTTGTTTTTTTCAGTTGTTGATTTAGCCAATTGTTGAAGGCTTTAAAAAAATGACAAGAAGTACGGCAGCTTACAAAATAATTTACAGCCAATTGACAGACTACTAGAATTTTACTCTTTACTAGCTCTACAAGCTATTTTAAAAAGAAACAGATTTATATTCCTTTATGTTTCACTTTTTTCCTTGTAAAAAGGAGGTATTAATCACTTTCAAATGAGATATTTCAAAATATAATCAACACAAGTTTGATACATTTGGTTGCAATTAATTAATCACGCTGCTTCATAAATTCATTCACTCAACCTAATTAATCTTTCTACATGCCTATGTAAACTATTTTTTTAATTTACTTATTTGACAGTTATTTACTTTCTTTCTAGAACAGAATAGTTACAATATTTCTGAAAAATGAGGGTTAACAGGGAATATGCATTTGTATAACACAACCCATGATGTAATTGGATAGATTCAAATCCAAATACAAACTACAAGCAAAGAATCAATCATGGGATATAAAGCAAATCACTGCATACATCCCTCAATTTCATTTTAGAGTTTCACTGTCATTTTAGAGTTTCACTGTCAATCCTCCAGCATCCTGTCATCGCGTAATCCTCTAGCAGCCTACTTAAGCAGCAGCCTTCCCCACAGTCCGGCATTCTCCTGAGGACAATCAGAGCATACTGATCGAAACGTCGAGTTGCACCTCCAGTTCTTTCCAGAACTAATTACTACTCAATTGAGCATTTCACATGGTGTCACCGCAATAAGTCGTACTTGTCATTTTCTTCTACTTCTAGGAAAATGTAGCCATGCAGATGGAGCTTGAATTCCGTGACAGACTAAACAAGGTCAATGAAGATATCAAGAAGAGACTGGTGAGTGAGTCTAGGATCTTCTTGGAAGGGAAGGTTGATTCTGTCCAATCATGAATCCACTTAGGTCATT
Organism: Zoroaster sp. YZ-2022; assembly: GCA_029582265.1. Classification (NCBI taxonomy): domain Eukaryota; kingdom Metazoa; phylum Echinodermata; class Asteroidea; order Forcipulatida; family Zoroasteridae; genus Zoroaster; species Zoroaster sp. YZ-2022. The sequence continues at coordinate 17,033,339 of CM055828.1, read as the reverse complement.
TGGGAATGATTTGATTTGAATAATGAGAGAATTATGAAGTTATTATGGTTTTTGATCAAGGAAGGTTCAAAGTCTCTGCAGAGGGATAAAATCCTTTGTTCAGGCTTGTGATTTCTCTTTGCCTCAAAATTGTCTTGAAAGAAGAGAAGTACTCACCAAGGACGAAAAGAAGTAGCCTGTATTGTGTCCAAACCTCTAGTTTGAGTCTCTAAATCCTTCAAAATTAAACATCCAGGAGGTTCAGGGAGCTTTGCCCTCTAGACCAAGGGAGACCCGGTGCCCACTACCCATTTTTCTTGAATTTTTTTTTTCTTTTGTCAAATCACACCCCCGTTCGTTATTGTGGTTTTTTTTCCCCCACTCTAGCTTAAAAGTGTGACCTTATTATTTGTGTAGTAGACTGGTATTTGACCTCGGTGTGAAACACTGCTGACGCGTGCAATCATCATTGGCGTGCCGACCTGACCGCCACCAAAGATTCTCTGACAGTCATAGAATCATGTGGTCAGGCTGGGCGCAGCTATAATGATTGCGAACACATATGCCAGCAGTGTTTCACATTGGGTTCAAATATTGATTCCTACTCTTGTCTGAATACATTTCCATTTTCTGCCCATGTCAGGACTACCAAGTTGAGCTTGATAAGATGAATAAACAAATGGAGCAGACTCACATGGTACGCTGGATCGAACAGAACGTCATTAAGAGCATCACCCCACAACAGGTAGGCAAAATCACACATACAAAATGCCCTTAATATCCATCTCTTAATATATTTGTATGGGATAGCTACACCTAAAAATGTCCCCATTATCGAATGTCAGCTTTCACTCACGATGAATTGCAAGAATCATGAATACCCCTAGCTGAGAGCAGTGCCAATCTAGATTCTGATCATTCAGATATAATGCACTTTTATCTCCCTGTTAATCCTATTTGAATCCCTAGCGAACCAAAAAAACAAAAAAACAAAACATTGATCTTTGGATTCTAACACCTTCAATACAATTTTCCAGCCAATTGACTGGGCATTCAAAACTAGACAACTGTCTGTTGATGAATGATGGATTAGCTGTGTAGATAACAATGTCATGTACAGTTAATATGCATTCACCACATTTGGAAAGCATTCAACACGCTGGCATAGTACCTTTACCATTCAAAACCATTCAATTAACAAACAGGAGGGTTGATGTTAAACCCTAAAAAGCATCTGTATAAAGCACTCTATTAACCCTCCTCCACATGGAGGCCACATGGAAGCCACTCTGATCATGGTTACCCACATTCAGGCAGGCCACAGTGCATTATGTAATGGATCTAGTTGCTTATCATGTTAGTGAATGGCATGGCATTAATAATAATAATAATAATAATAAAGATTTGTAGCGCGCACATATCCACCCTGCTGGGCGCTCAAGGCGCGGAAACAAAGAAAAAACATGAATACAAACAATATACAATGATAGCATAGGAAAAAAAATTATGTACTGAGATACATGTATCTACAATGTAATTACAAATATACATCATCTTTGAAGAAACTTTGCTGAAACTACGCTAGAGATTAAACTACTGAATGACTCTAGGAACACTGTTTACAAACAGATAGAAAATGGTCATCGTTGCTGAAACTACGCTGGAGATTAAACTACTGAACATTCTTTACAAACAGATAGAAAATGGTCATCGTTGCTGAAACTACGCTAGAGATTAAACTACTGAATGACTCTAGGAACACCGTTTACAAACAGATAGAAAATGGTCATCATTGTTGAAACTACACTATAGATTAAACTACTGAACACTGTTTACAAACAGATAGAAAATGGTCATCATTGCTGAAACTACGCTAGAGATTAAACTACTGAATGATTCTGGGAACACTGTTTACAAAATGGTCATCATTGCTGAAACTACGCTAGAGATTAAACTACTGAATGACTCTAGGAACACTGTTTACAAACAGATAGAAAATGGTCATCATTGCTGAAACTACGCTAGAGATTAAACTACTGAATGACTCTAGGAACACTGTTTACAAACAGATCTACTTAATTACATCATTAATGAAACTCACCGATCTCTGAGACTCTCAAAGGAAGACCACAGTTACTCTGCTGTACAACATTCAATACACATTGGGTTGGATAAGTCTATTGTTCTTTGCATTCACATGTTGTATTCTCCTAAGACTACATGAAGACAGCAGCAATATGTTTGTATTTTCCAACACTAGGGTAGAGGTGGTTTAGTCTGCTCCAGGTTGTAGGGCACCATCCATTTCACGCCAATACTTGCTACGTGCATTTATGCATTTCCTGGAGAAGCACATCAGATGGATTTAAGTCTATTGTTCTTTGCATTCACGTGTTGTATTCTCCTTAACACTCCAAGAAGACAGCAGCAATATGTTTGTATTGTCAAACACAAGAGTAGAGGTGGTTTCAGGTTGCAGGGCACCCTCCGTCTCAAGATTATCTTGTAATGCAGGATTGATGATCAATTGCAAATCCACAATGTATACAGCGATACACTGCACCCAGTATCCTTAGTTTCACTCTTCAGGGATCACAAACTCCTACAGGACTAATGATGGCGGTCAGCTGCCTCCAAGCTGTTGCTTGAGAATTCCTCATGGTTTGAGATGTTGTAATGTCAGCTAGCAGTTACAGGACGCTGGGGGTTGAAACTGCTTGCTGTTGCATCATCAATAATACCATTAGCTATGAGCTGCCTCTGATGAGCCTACAGTTGGTGCCTGGGTTCATCAAATGGGTGATTTTCGCTAGCAGATGCATCTATATGTTCTATAACCTCAGTGGAGTATCATATGTTGTCTGTGTTGATAGCATATTGTATATTCCTGTATATTCCATTGTTGTGCATTGGATGGATTCGTGTTGCATTATTGGCAACTAGACTTGTATTCGAGTACTCAGTAGTCAAGGTTTGAGCCGGAATCCCTTAGGGGTGTGCGTTTTCGGATATTTTTGGAACCGGATACCCAAAATCAGGAAACTTTGGATACCTGGATTCCCGTTTTCATGTACTGTAAATGGTAACAAAATTGACCTTGATAATACAGAAGATACCATACTTAAATTGATCTTTTCTTTACTGTGTCGTTTTTATTAAAGTAAAACAATTAGGCAAACATTCCCTCCTGTGCTGCTGGTTTGATAAGTTGTTTGAAGCAGCCGCTACCAGGCCCTTTGCAGCCTTAACAATTCGATACAATGTATCACAAACAGTTGGAGAAAAGTGTACAGAAAATGTCCGTAAAATACTACAAAGGCTTTATTGGAGTGTAATCTCTTGAATTTAAAGATAATTGTCTGTAAAAGACAATTATTCAAGAGTGAACAAATTTTGTTCAAAGAGTGATAAATTTCTGTTCACTCCGCTCAAATGTTAAGTCCGAATTTTAAAAAGTCATTTACGGGTAATTGGAACCGAAAAATAGAACCGGGTAATGACAGTTTCGGTCGGGTATCCGGATACCTGGCACAGCCCTAGAATCCCTGTGTCAAGACCCAGACCGAGTCTTGAATCATAGTGGTTCAATTCAAAGTTTCAGTCACTAAAAATGGGAGTTAAACTTGACGTGGAGTCTGAATTTCAAGTCTAACCAGTCTAATGGGCAAAAGAATTCTCATTACTAATGAGTGGGGACATATCAAATTTGGTCAATGTTATATTTGTTTGCTCTTTTCACAGGAGAAGGACATTCTTGGAAAGTGTATATCAAATCTGAAGTCTATGTCAACTGCATGATGAGTTCATCGCATCGGGGGTTATGAAGGCTTCTAGTCAATGCTTAACTTGAAGAAAAGAAAAAATTCTGTACAAAAGATTCGTGGTTTTAATAAAGTTGTTAACCAACTGTCATTTTTAATTAAACTTATATAGATATGCAATAAGGGAAAGAAACCAGTTTGCTGTGCATTCAAAATCTTCAGGAAATTGAATTTGGAATATTTGGGTTCAGTGTCTGAGGTGGGTTTGCACCAAAAAAAATCATTCATCTGGATGTCTGCATGCACTGAAAATAATATAAGTAAAGATTGATCCAACATGAACCAGTTCCAAGGAGATGCCAAGCAGAAAATATTTTTGTTGAATATTTATGTAAGCAAAATGAAAGCCAAACCAGTCATAACAAAACATGCATTTTGTAAATCTGGAAAGTCATCAAAAAAAATTGTGAGCAAACTTTCTGCTTGGCGGCTGAATGACATTTGATTTGAATTAGAATTGGTCAGTTTCCCTGTGCGCAAGTATGATTATAGCACTGATTCCCAATGCATTTAATAAAGGGGCCAGCCTATTTTCCTGCCAGCCTCAGTTTGGTCACACAGAGTTGTATGGAAGAGTGATAAGATGGATGCACATAGACAAAGATCTGTTAAATACTTTTAAGCCCAGTTTCCTGGTTTGCAGTTGACAATTCTCCAATACTAAGTTGACCCATGAACAATTCCAACACAATCTCACTCGTAGTTCAAGTTGAATGTATGCATGATGAGCCTTGGATTAAACCAAACAACTACTGCTACGTAGGATTTTCCATTGAGGATAAAAAAAATTGTATTCATTGGTCAAATACTTGATGTGGATGGAGTTGATTGTTTGTTAACTTTGTTTATTGAACAAATGTCCATGCATTTCTGGATGTAAAGAAACTCTGTTCTGAATGATATTGATGTGTACACAAAAACAGTGTGTGGATGCGCAGACCAAACCTACAGTATCTGTTGACCTAGGAATAGGAATTTCATTCAGGCGTTGTGTTTCTGGATCAAGTATATAGTGTAGTACACAATGGTCAAATTCACCCATCGATTCTGTGTCATAAGCCGAGATAGTCTCTTGTGTAGCATTTTGTCAGTAGAACATCACAGATACAACACAACACCGGCAGTTCAGGTATTATACCCTGGTTAGCCAATATTTCCTTTTGTCCCCAGAGTTTATTTATCGACATTTTACTGTATGAGTTACGTTTGGAATGTGGTGCAAGCTGGCGTATCTAAGAAATAAAAGGAGTTCATTGTTTGTTAGATTCATTTAAATTTCTGTTATTTTGTGTTTGTTCATTTTCTTATGATTGCTAATAAATTATAAAATGACCAAAGGACAAACCTTTTTGAGGTACATGTAGGGTGCTGTTTAGAGTGGGTATATATACTACTCAAAACAGTTTAGGGAACACCGGAATAATCTCAGTTAAAGCAAGATCCTTTATTTCAGATAAACACAATGTTTCACAGAATTGATGAGAAACAACTGCACAATGAAACAGATGATAAAGGATGCATGTAGTGATTACACATTTCATGACATGACTACTAAAAGAGAGAGGGGGGGTTGCAAATAAAAATCCCGGTTCATGGAACATTTCAAACCTATTTGATGTTAAAAATCCGGTGTTCCCTAAATTGTTTTGAGTAGTATACATTTACACAATATTTACCCATTCTATAAAAGTGCCCACCCATCTGTCAAACCCTCTGAAGGGGAATATGGGGTAACTTTGAAAGAAACGTTATAGAATAACCACATGCTGGTCATTTCTGTGCTTGGATGAAGGTCATTATGTACATGTACATTCATACCACGATGACTTGTGGACCTAGAATCATTAAATTTGATTTAATGGAAGGTTCAGCATTGGTACATACCATATTATCAAATGATTGTCGACTTTATAATTGATGGTACAGTACGGAACAGTCATCCTGAGAAATTATTTTGTCTTGAGTGCTTTCATCTTTGTAGAGAAGACAGGAATTGTTATTTTGAATTTTCTAAAAGTTGCCAAATACATAGATATAAAAAAACGTGAGCTCTTTTTTTATGAAACTTTCATAGGTTATAATTTTATGGGATATTCTGTGAAACTAGAGGGTTAAAATGAATGTATGTTACCAAATACCAATGTTGTACCTTCCCTTTAAAGGGACAATATCGTCATGATCAACAGGGCATGGAATCGGAGTTATAGTTTTAGATTAACCACACCACATGATAAGGTCATATTACCGTTGCTGCTGTATAAATAAATGAGCCAGTAATTTTCACTCACTTTGTTTATCTGAAACTAGGACATCAATTCCATGCCCGTGTTGAAAGTCTGCTGTGATAATGATACTGCCCCATTAAGGCAAACATTTAGGACACAATCTCATATTCTGTTGGTTAAAAAAAATATAAAATAATAATTAAATTACGATGGTATTTTCATAATACAAAAAGTGACAGATTGTGTAAAATGTGATGAAATTACACTTCGAGGTATTCTGAATAGCGCCACCATGTGGGAACACCATCTACACGTTTAAATAATGCAACGCTACCAGCGAAACCCTTTCTCGACTATGGAGTTTTGTACAATAAAAGATCGAAGCCAGTGGGGCCAGACTGTTTATTGTCCAAATAATGCAAGATGAAACAAGAGCTTGGTGCATGTTCTATGGATCATCAATCATCGATCATATCAGGACGAGGTGGAATCTCAAGACGAGGTCAGTTGTCTCGTTTTCAGAATTATTACTTGAAATCTTACCGGGTATTTTTGTTTAGATGTTAAAACAAATGTGTTACTGTTACTGTTAGCCATTTGTTCGAGTTTTATGTGGAAGTTAAGACAAGTGTAGCCAGAAAATTGGGTATTTATTGCTTTTTAAAAAGGCTCTTTGTCAGACATGTCAGAAGAAAAAATGGCGACGTATTCAAAGGTAAATTATTGCCTTTTTTCATCATGTTCATATTTTTGTGCACGTTCTCGCAATCTTGATGTTAATTTGATGATTCAACAAAGGAAGACGCTGCCGGCCATTGGCACTGCCAAAACGGGTGACCGCAAAACATTGATACATATTATTAAATACCTGGTAACTTTTCATCTGATTACATTAAGTTATTGCCATTTCATTCTGAAACAAAATTAACAAAGAACACTCACTTTAATTTAACTTTAATATTAGGCCTGTAGGAAAATAACATTTAACATTAAAGTTAATGGTACATTTTATTTTTAATAAAAACTTTTCTTAGGGAAGGTACAACTTTGGTAGTTACATTTATTTCAACCATCTAGTTTTCAAGAAATATAATAAAACCAACAGAATGGGCACCCACGTTTTTGAGATAACAATGTTTTTTGCTTAACAAACAGTTGCTATCCAGCAGTGGTAATTAACATTCCTTTTTTTCACTAAGATGAAAGCGCTTCTTATGAAGCACCTTTTTATAGATAAAAATTGGTTTATTTAATAATTTGGTAAACTTACCAATTTTTGTACCATCCGTTTAAGGCAGTAGCTTACAGTAGTAGAATAATTATTGTTTTCCTGTGGGTAATTGTACATTCGGGAGTATTTATGTGTTTTTACAAAATTGTTTACGGTATATATGGGTACCCAGGTATCCAAAGATTTCTAATTTCAGGTATTCGGTTCCTGAAATAACCAAAAGCACTCGGCCTGTAAAGTAAGTTACTCAATTGATAAACATGATACAGACCTCCCAACATGTACGATTTTGGCGTACTTTTTACGATTTTTCACCCATTTTACGCTTTTACGATTTTATTCTTCATTTGTACGATTTTTGACAATGCCGTTTTTAAAGTTTTTTTAAAAAATCTTTTTTTAATTTGTTATTTTTTTATTTTGCGCGCCATAGGCCGTGCAAGTCTCATGGGCAAGACTTAACACAGCCTATTCCTGTGTGGTCTGTTCCCGGTCGTGCGGTCCGCATAATCACATTCACTGTAATACGTTCGATCTCTGAAGGGCAAAGGAGGGACTGTCAACTAGTTTATGAATAGACAACGTGCATGCAAACTGATACTCTGTGGAAGCGTACCTTCTGTACACATGATATGTATGCAGACTGTACACACACGTGTTGTATACGTTACAGAAAGTACTATTTTTGAAAACTGAATGTTGGGAGGTCTGATGATAGGACTGCAATGCTTAGTTTTATTTCAATGACCTTCTGACCTTTTTCTTGTTCATGTTTTTTGTTTGTTTTCAACTTCAGACTCTTGGAGAAAACATACCTTCAAGATCTGAATTACCATGGCAACCAGTAAGAATAAGGTTGTACAACATATATCTGTCGGGAGCACGGAAAATGAGGAAGAAAATAATGATAAACAAGAAAAGGAGGCAACCCCAACCCGAATGGGAGTCCTACCCGAGGTCAAAGAGGTCAACCCTACACAAACAGAGGTCATACCTGAGGTCAAAGAGGTTGTTCCATCAGTCAAAGAGGGCGCTAGAGACTCATCAGCACCTGTGAGTGGTAATGAGGATGAGGAATCACAAGAAGGGACAAGCAGACAAACAGACTTCAATATCAATAAAGTAAGACTTTGATAACGTATACAAGTAATTGGTCTATTAACAGCTGCAAGCCAATTCCCTTACTGAGTGGTCGTGCGCGCAGGGGATGTTAAATATGACACCATTTTCCTAGCTGCAGTTGCTACTACTATTTGGCTCTTGTGATTGGGTTGTGTCAGACCTAAGAGCTACAGACATTTACCTTGGAAATTAGGGAGACATTTGGATCCTTTTGAATATCTCATCAAATATTAAAATATAAGGTGGCTTTCCACTCCACAGAATGCACCTTGATACTTCCTCTATCATTTCATTGGATCAACAACGACCAAAACCGATATTAAATGCCACAAATTTGACACTTTTTGACCTTGAACCACTTTGCATAATGAAGTCCCATTCTTCCACTGGCCTGTTGGGCTAGCAAAGCACTTGTTCTTTTTGTCATGTACACATAAATGTTGTCTTAGATGGTCTTTCCCACACACGTACAAGGGGGGGCTGGCTACATGCTACTGTTGATAGTCCAATTCTTTCCCAACCTGATTCTGTGGTCACATGCATCTCATATTTACATCTTTTGTTTTTCTTTTATCATCTGTGGTGAAACTAGGGGGACACACATCCCCCCCTTAACAAAAATGTTGTGACCCTCCACAATGCCTTGCCCCCGAAATAATCATCAATGAGAATTCACCCTTTTCATGATATATATATTAGTGAGGTATGATAATATCTTAATTTTGTTGAGCAGGTGATTCCATTAGAGATACTTAAGAGTCCATGGACAGCAGCCACAAGGGTGATTGAGATATCACTGAATGGCGACACAGGAGAGAAGTACTTTCAGATTGTCATTGATCAGCCGACGTCATCCGCCCAAACGAGAAATGATGGTAAAAAACCCAGAAGGATATACACCTTGAGAATATTTTAGATTGTATGTCTTGTTTTGGAAAGCAGGAGGTCGTGGGTTCGAATCCCACCGAGTCGCCTGTGTAGTTTTTTCACAGACACTTGGAAAGCACCGAGTATGCAGTGCTATACACACATCGGTGTAGGGCAAAATTAAAAATAAGTTTATCACCCGACGCAAGAATTTACCAACCTATACAGGAAACTTTATTGTTCCTTTTTAATAGCTACGTGTGAGAGAGGGAAAGAATTAGTTTGAAGCTTTGAAGCGTATTCACGCGTCTCTCTTATTGATTACTAGACTCAACAACTCCAGCTGCCAGTCAGTCCCAGCCGGGAAGTGTCAGTGCAGAAGAATCGTTTCATGCTTCAGCAGCTATCATGGATGCTGCAGACATGGCCACAGCACGACCTGCCAAAAAGGAACCCATATTGAGGGAGCTGAGAGAGTTTCCGCTGAACTGCCCGACATGGGCAACAAAACTGAAACATTGTGAGGTATATGATGTCCCACGTGATTTGGCCCCTTTTCTCCTTTTAACTTGTAAATAAGACTATTAGTTAAAGAATCTTACATACTTGAAATCAATTGAAGTGAATCACCTGTCGGGCTTTAACCCTAACCACCCTCAAATTATGCCAAATCCTCCAAGGTGCACTTTTTTTGGAAAAATTCAGCACTGTCGGAAACTGGTACCTTCACCTCTTCAAATGGGGCAAAGTTACTACCTGGCAAGAAGTACAGGCGATAAGTGCTGAATATGAAAGATCAAGGAAAATGCATGGTGCATTTTGAAGATAAGGGCATGTTTCCGAAAGTGCACTGATGGATGTTGGAGGATTCAGGAAGGTTCCTGGCCAGAATACCTAGGGTGTTGGGGTTAAGAAAAGATATATCACTCAAAAAAGTGATTTATTTTTGCATGAATATTTGTAATGATTTTGTCTAATTTTTGTTTTCATATTTTGGTTGAATGACCTCATGACAATCAATATTTTTGATGTGTGCGACACTGCATTCATAATGATAATGGAAACTAGGTGGTAGAAGATGGTAAAAGATATCCTGGTAAATATCACTGCATTCATAATGATAATGGAAATTAGGTGGTAAAAGATATCCTGGTAAATGTTTGTGTTGCATTGACCAAAATTGTGGAAATAGTTGATTGGATGACCTTGACCAGAAAAATGAAATGGCTTATTCTTTGGATTTCATAAGAAATGTGGTACTAAATGTTTCAATTTGATTATTTCAGGAAATTGGCAATTCCTACAGGGGCTATGTGGAAAATGAGGTTGAGCTAGACCTCTTGTTGACCTACCATAGGCAACAGACGGGAACAACATGGGGGACCAGACAATCACCAAGCACTGCCCGAGAGTCCAAGCGACTGATGTGGAAGTCAAACTACGTGCCTTATGATGGGATACCATTCCTGAATATTGGTTAGTTGATTATGACAACATCAAGCAAACATTTTGAAAGAAACAAATCTTTTAAAAGTCATTTGATACTTGAGTGTCACTGAGTAAGATGCCTAACCGTACATAACTCCTTAAAAACATACATCCACAACAGAGGCAGGTAAAGAGTTCCTGGCATAGGAGGGTAAAAAGGACCTCTGATGCTGTGAGGTACGAGGTTTTGGAATAACAACTGCATGTTGATGGGATGCAGATGACTGCCTGGTAGAACGGTATGCTTTAAGCTGAGGCAGTTTGAGACTGTCCAGTGGATGAGGCAGTAGAGAACACCGGTATAGCGGTTGACAGGCCTAATCGATGTACTCTGCGATTTGAACCCAAATCACAGAGGTATTGAAAGCACCGGTGAAGCTGTCCATGGGCCAGGCGCAAGAAATGAACCAAAAGGTACCATCTGGAGTGGAAATCAATGCGATTTTGTTGCTCACAAAAATTCTGCAGATTTAAAAAAAATAAAATAAAATAAAAAAAAAAATAAAAAAAGCTATTTCTTCTTTGAATTTAACCCTAACCATGCTCAATGCAACAAGATGCAAAAAAATATCAAAAGTTGTTGCATCTTGTTGCCGTCAGAAGAGAACCATTGTTCTAGCTGGTGGATCTTGTTGCATTGAGCAGCCAGCACACTTTACTGTTGTTGCATTCAGCAGGGTGCATGTGAAATGCCTGTAGAGGGTTAGGGATAAAATAGTCTTTGTACTTGTTGAATGTCAAACAAAATCTGTGTGTTAGCATGCGCATTGCTCAGAAAGTAAGAGGTTGATAAATTTAAATATTTAGTGACGGAAAAACTCTGAAAACACACATTAAGCTACTCCCATTCACAATTGCTTTATACATTTTTGAAATCTGCAGTGTTGTGCGTAACAAAACCATATCAGTTATTGCCACTCCAGATGGAACTAACGGATTAGACTAGTCCCCTGTCTTTATCGTACATCAAGGATATAGACAGGCTCCAGGCGTACCATTCAAGGGGTTTCATTGGGTACGTTGTGCTGAAGATCTGATGTCATGCTTTGAGGCTTGCGCACTAGCTACCAACCAAGGTCAAAGTTGAGCATCAGGGGAAACATGGCGGCTGTACGGCCAGGATCTGGCGTAATTCACGCACCTCTGGCTCAAAGCGTGACGTCAGACCTTCAGGCTACTAATGGATCAGCTGGCCCATGGACGAAGGTACTAGTGATTGAAGGATGATCTGAGCAGCTTTGATCTGTTCCTAGATTCAATTCAATTGCATTGTGATGTTGTGATTTTCCAGGGAGCCGGGCTATTGTGATGGAGTGCCAATATGGTCCGAGACGGAAAGGTGGTCCCCACAAGAGATCTGTGACAAAGAAAGCTTCTAAGGGATCTTGTACTTGTCCAGCAAGGTAACGTTCATTTATAAGATACAGTGGTGGATTTGGCCCTAAGCACCCCTACCCCCCCCCCCAAGTTTAAACATGTAGTCAGGTTATAAACAAGTGCAGAAGTACTGAATATTTGGTCCACAAACTCTTCTTATACACTATTGGTAATGTTGGCAAAAATGCTCCTAAAAGTATCCTTACTTTCCGTGAATCAAGATTTCATCAAACAAACCTGTGAAATTCTCAGCTTTTTTCTATTTTTATTACGTTGTGTTGTTTTCAAGAATAAATGAAAATGTATTAAGATTTTCGTATTTATTCTACTAATTTTCAATAAAATAATAGCATCTTGAACAGAAAGATTTCAAGGGTTGTTTGATGACCATCATAAACTTTACACTAAGTGAGTTACATGTAAAACTATGATCATTTTATGTTTTTTGAGAATACCAATAGCATTTGTTGGACTGTAACATTTTCACCCCCAAAACCCATAAATAATAATTTAAGTAACACTTTGTCGCGAAAGAAGAAAATATCATTTTTAATTTTAATTTCATATCCTGTTAAATTCCAAACAGTGTTTCCATAGAGTAAGTATTTCACCTTAACTTTGAAAATGTGAAGTTCTTGTTGAATCCTTTCACAGAAATGATTTCTGTTTTATTATTTTTTTGGTAGAATTTACGTGAAGAAAGTGCGGAAGTTCCCAGACTTCCAAGTGGACACCTCACCGGAGATTGACAAGATGACCGTGAAGCGCAACATGGATAAAGTGTTTCAGATGATGAAGGAAGTGGGAGTTGACGAAATCCCCGGAGTTGAAAGGTCAGTAGTTGAAAGGTCGCACATATGCAGTGATCAATGAGCATGCTCACAAGGAGACGATTAGATACCTTGAATCATTTCTCAACCACCTCACTTATGACTTTGATGTTTAGATACGAGTACCTATTCGCTCAGTGCACATCGTAGCCCTCTAGCGGTGAATTTGTACCCAGTGTCTCGATGATAGCCACTTTTGTGTCGTGTGAGTGTTGTGCGTACACTTTATGGGCGTATATTATGGTACTACACACGCGTGTACTTCTATCAGCCAATGATCGCTGGAGATATTCCGCGTGCACGCACATCAACTGCAAAATACGCCAAACGCGACGCACTATCGCTGCCCTTTTGCCCACAGTGGTCTAACAACATGTGCCCTCAACAGTTCATGCACGGTACGAATTATGATGAAACCTCCACATGTTAATTCTATGATATTTTTCTTGAAAACTTTAGGGTTAAAAATGAACATATACGTTATCAATTGATAATGTACCTTCCCTTTGAGCCATTACCCTTGATGTCCTCAACTCAACAGATTTTACGTGCAGCTGCCAACCAGCAAGGCCCATGAGTACCACATGACTCCAGAATACCACATCAGTCAAGAGCCAATGTGCCTGGACTCAACAGCAGAGGATAGGCTGCACCCCGACCTCTGTGAGAAGATTCGTGAACTGGTCACTAATGGGGAGATTAATGCATACACCATCAGACAAGTGTTACGGTAAGACATGAAGTTTTTCCACACCCAAAGGCTTCCCCTGCTTCGTTTTCCCCTACCCCTTTAAAGGGACAATATTACATTACATTGCAACAAGTATTTATCATGCGTCATTCCCGAGAGGCTCATGGCGCTTACAAAAGTTAATATGACATAATAAATACAAATCAGGAAACAAGTGAGATTTAAGAGCCTTCTTGAAGGCATTAACAGAAACAGATTGTTTGATATGAACAGGAAGATTGTTCCATAGCTTGGATGCACAAACAGTGAAAGTTCTATCACCAGCTTGGACTCTTGTGATAGGATATTCAAGGTGGAGATAGTCATCTGTTGATCTTACATGTCTATTTGGAACATACAATTTCAAACAATTTGATAAATATATTGGTGCTAAGCCATTTAGTGATTTGTACACATAATAAAAATAGAAGCAATTTAAATGATATTCTTTGTTGAACCGGTAGCCAATGAAGTGATTTTAACAATGGTGTAGGATCGTGTCTTCTATTTGAAAACAAGTCTAGCTGCCCAATTCTGTAGACGTTGCAAACGGATGATGTATGACAATCAACAGGGCATGGAATCAGAGTGCTAGTTTTAAATTAACTCAGTGACTGAAAATAATACCCCACACAATAAGGTCATATAACCGTTGCTGCTGCATAAATGAGCCAGTAATTTTCAGTCAATGTGTTTATCTTAAACTAGGACACTGATTCCATGCCCTGTTGAATGTCTGCCCTGATTGTGATGATAGTGTCCCTTTAAAGGGGAAATATACCATTGTTAAACTTCCATTCAGCTGTCTCATTTCATCTGAATAAAGATATCAATTAATGTCGTTTTTTAAATGATCAATGTTAGACATTCCTTTTAACATTCAGCTTTGAAGGAAATTTTTAAGAGAAACTGACAAACCATGGAATAAAAAGCCACCACGTGATTTTGTTGTTGTTGCAGAGCCCACGTGACGCAGACGATGTTTGCTGGTGGTAAGGTACCTGAACGTCGCAATCTATATTACTTCCCTACCATTATTGATATCAAGAACCACGTCCTGCTTGCAATCAGTGCCATCGAGAAAGGAGAGTTAGAGGCCGTCGTTCCGCTCACCGTAAGTCACCTTGTCATTCCCCTTGGCACTGCAGTGGTGTACCATCTGGGAATAAGTCGGGGCAAGGGAGTAGCTCAGTTGGTGGAGATCTTGACTCGTAATCACAAGACCCGAGTTTGAACCCCCGGTGAGGTCAATCTTGAATGAAGATATACATCAAACAATCAACCTGTAAAAGTTTTAGCTCAAAGAAAAGAAAACATTCATGATTTTTTACAGAAAATTCAATGTAAGTAGAACAGCCAAAGGCTCCCCACATTCACAACTTTTTTAAATTTCTCTGACACAAAAGCACTTTCCTAACATAACATCAGATAATAATGTAGCCATTTTGTAAACGGGTAATAACCAATGTTGTACCCGCCTACCCTTAACAGATTTCAGATGCCCGAGCCATAACGGAACCCCCGCCGTCCTCTCTCACACCTCCCACCCTGCAACCGTTTGGCAATCAGCTGTGGGAGTCTGCCGAGGACCAGGATAACAGCGAGCTGAAGCCAGCGTCATCAAGACATCAGATGTGGCCGACGGAGTCCAGCCGGCCACAAACCCAGTCTGTCACTGTCACGCTGACCCAGAATCCAGAAGGTGAGGCGACAGTCTGCTGTCCCCATTTTTATTGCTCTTGCAACAAATTTGTTCATGTTTAATGATTTGATCAGTTTTTTAGCCATTCAAATACATTTACTGTCAACTTGTACAGTTGTACCTGGTATATTAAGTTATCAGTCTTTTCAAAAACCAATGGAAAATATCTCCTTCATTCAACTACTTATCTCATGCTCTTCTCTGATCAGTCCAATGATGGCAGATCAGGGCTTGCCAAATTAAATAAAAACATGTCCTAGCCTTCAGGCAGCCAGTTTGTAAGTTTTATTTTTATTCGCGCAACTAGAAAAATCACCAATATTTATTTCCAGCTTAATACAATCCCGAGACAAATAGAGAAATTTTTGGTCAACAGAGGGTGCACTTTAAATAGAGAAAGTAAATATGTCAGCATGGACCATTTATGTAGAATAATTTGCTTATAATGGCCTCAATTTTATTAAAACATTTTCTTTTAACTCAAAAGTTAGTGTCACGGGACATTGGACAACAGATTTTGCAAGCCCTGCAAATTCTCATTTTTTGCTACTTTCCACTAATGTTAGACATTTATTACTCCTATTTATCATATTCTACGACCCATTTTCTCTTGTTATTTTCCACCAACTGTCTTAAATATTGTCCGTCTGACTGTTGTTGTTTTACCAGAGGGGGGAAGCTTCATTTCTCAAGTTGAGACCCACCTCAGTGACGGAACAACGTTCATCTCGGACTCGCTCACCCCCGAGACAGCTCGGCTTCTCTCCCAGATCAACCAACACTGTCAAGAGGTCGGTAATAGGTGACTTGTGGGTCAGATTTAAGTGGTACTTCCCTTGTCTTTGATCTGTGTTGGCTTGGGTTTTCAGTCCCTATCAGATTACATGTATGTAGGTTTCTGTACAAGATGTGTCATGGGGGGGGGGGGGTTCCTCCCTCCTCTGCAGTTAAAATGCTATTAAAGTGCTTTTGAAAATTCCATGGTTTCGTAATCTGAAATTCATAATCATAATTTGTTCATGTGACCTCAGCTTCACAAAAAAAATAATACAAAATGATTTTTGTGAGTTGACTGGTGAGTGAAGATTTCAAGTGTCAACAAGTGTTTGGTTTTTAGTCAAGTAGCATCTCGGTATCAATTTTCATTTCATTTTGTACGGCACTTTGATTTCGTTGCTAGGATGTGTGCGCTTCATAAGAATCGTGTATTATTATCATTC
Source organism: Zoroaster sp. YZ-2022 (assembly GCA_029582265.1). Lineage (NCBI taxonomy): Eukaryota > Metazoa > Echinodermata > Asteroidea > Forcipulatida > Zoroasteridae > Zoroaster > Zoroaster sp. YZ-2022. Next base: position 17,016,747 of record CM055828.1, on the reverse strand, counting down.
ACTGAGTACAGTAGGTTTTCATTCAACGGAATGACTATTATTGGGTTTCTAATACACAGTTCTGTATGTGTCTAGTGCTGGGCGATTAGTGAAATTCACCACTCAAGTAATTGCACAGCAATTACTCGCGAGTACTCGATTAATCACGAGTTTAACTGCATTTTGAACATTACTTAAGCTTTTTTTAAACTTTATATTGTATGCATTACTCATACCAGTCACAGCCTAGGTCATTGGTTATTCATGTATTTCAAAGTATACTATTTCAAACATACTTGTTATTATGTTTTATGATTATTCTGAAAACATCTGATATTATTTCAGATTATATATGTTTTATAAATAAATAGCGACTAAAGAATCAGTCATTACTAATTATAATAATAATAATAATAATAATAATAATGTGGACTTATATAGCGCACGTATCCACCAAACTAGTGCTCAAGGCGCATTATATTATTACCCCTGCTCATCAGGCTCATAAATCATTCCTGAAACCATCTCAGCTCCCTGGGGAGTATACAGCTCAATTGCTGCCATTACAGCGCATATAGGGCTAATCAAACACAACAACTAACTCTGCCCTCACAGGTACCCATTTACCCCTGGGTGGAGAGAAGCAATTATGGTAAAGTGTCTTGCTCAAGGACACAAGCACCATGGTCGCGGTTGGGATTCGAACCCACATTCTGACGACTCGGCCATCAGAACACAAATCCGATGCACTAAACCGCTCGACCAATGACTCATTAGTACTGAATATGTTACTACTTGTGAGCACTTTTGGGATAATCGCAGTGGGATGATTAACCAAGTAGTAAAAAAGATGCAAATATGAGTACGATTAGCAATTACTACTCCCGAGTATTTGAGTAATCGCACTACTAGTTCAGCACTATGTGTCGGAACGATACTGATTCCATGATTGAAAAGATTCAAGTGAATTATGGATGTTGTGTGAGAAGGGCCTAATTGAATGACTTTGATACAACTTTGTTTACTTATTGAAGGTCCAGCAGACAGGTGATGATGACACTTTGGATATGCATCAGATTGTTTCCGACGAACCAGGGGAAATTGACCAATCAGAGGACTTGTTAGAGGACCCCAAACCAATCTCTGAAGGGCTAAACCAATCGGAGGACATTATAGATACTCCGAAGAATGACCCAACTCTCAGCCAGTCTGGTGCCATGATGGGGCTGAATGACTGCACGTCATCTGACGATGATGGAACCAACCAATCAGAAACTCTACTGCATACAGAAGATAGCACTGCCCAATCAGGTGTCTTGTTAGAAACGGCTCATCCAGACATGAGCGAATCAGAGGAACTTCTGCACGATGCACAGGCAAGCATCGACCAATCAAAACATTTATTAGATTCGGACCCGACAGCCATTGACCAACCGGGACCCTTGTTACATGATGGTGATGAAATGGACCAATCAAATGCAGAGCTTGAATCCTCTGAAACTGCAGAAGCCAGAGAGTTGCTACTCAGAACAGCAAGTGAACTCACTGAAATCAACGACGATTCTCCAGTTAGGAAACATGCAAGATATGATGTATAGCAAAATAAATCCAGGTGCATTTCTAAAAAGTAACTCATTTTTCTACTCATTTTAATGCATATTTTATTAATTTATTTGTATTTATTTCTCTCTCTATTTTTATTTTCTCTTATTTTTTTCACATAAATGCAATTAAGGCCAAAATAAAAAAGCCTGCTGTTTCTGGTCTCCACGCGTGTCATCTCAGACCCGCGTGTTGGCATTTTTAATTTTCTTTTTTTTGGTGCTATGAAACGATGTCCAATTGCAGCCAAAATTGCTGGATCGATTGGAATTCTGCCGTGCTGTGCTTTAAACGACTTTTCCACATAGGGGTATGAACGTTTGCACAATTTATGAGTCCACTCTTTGTATATAGGAAATTTGGTCCCCGCATATACAATGTATCACGTATTTCCCTGTTGGCAAAAAAAAAAAGATGGCTGGAAAAAAAAAATAGTGCGTCACCGATTTTGAAGCCGACCGATGACCAGAAACCGGATACTTTTTTTTGTTTGGCCTAAAGCTTCAACAAAGTGGGACAGGGGTGGGAGAAGTTAATTTAACAGAAATTTAACACTGTTGGTGCACACACAGTCATCATTATCAGGTGTTTATGGGACCAACATGAGAGAATAGATAGTTATGTTGTGCATTGGTTGTTCATTGAAAAGGGCACCATGGTGGGTGGGTGGGGGGGGGGGTAGACAAGCTCCTTGTATCCCCCTGCCCTGGGTGCTGAATAAGCTTGGGCGATAACACAATAATATCGAATATCACGATACCTTTTTTTATTCAATTCGATATCGAGAACCATTTCAAGTTATCGAGATATCAGAAAATCGCGATGAAAAAAAAAAATATATCACAATTAAAAAATAACAAGTCAGAAATTCCAAGGAAACGAAATTAGGAAAGTCTTTCAGCTTTCGGAAGTGAGAAACAAAAGCGAACTACTTCAGAAGTACACACTATGCAAATGAATTTGCGATTTATTGTGACGCTTGTAGAAGGGTACACATAACTGTGGTTATCGGCTCAAAAGCAATCATGCATGAATGAAAAACAAATAATCGCGATACTTTTGAAAATCACGATATATGTTTGGCGGTATATCGTGGATGAAAAAAATTGATATCGTCCAAGCTTTGTGCCGAGTACAATTTATCTTATTTTTAGTATAATAAGCTTGTTATGATTCCCACTGTTTGCATGATTTGGTAAAAAAAAATGTATTCTGCTGAATTCTAAAATGGTAGTTATGCATATTCTGTGTAAATCATTTTATGTTTCCACTTTGTTTGGTTTCAGGCATTGCTCTTTTCCCTAATACAGAGAAAGTGAATTACTTTTAAGTAGGTTCTTCTACAAAATAACTAGAGTAAAGAGTAATTAAAGGGAGAATATCATCACAAAAAGAGCAGACATTCAACAGGGCATGGAATCGGTGTCCTAATAATAATAATAATAATAATAATAATAATGTATAGATTTATATAGCGCACGTATCCACCAACTAAGTGGCGCTCAAGGCGCATTATATTATTATCCCTGCTCATAAGGCTCATAAGGCTCATAAATCATTCCTGAAACCATCTCAGCTCCCTGGGGAGTATACAGCTCAATTGCTGCCATTTCTAGCGCATATAGAGCAAACCATCTCTGCCTTCACAGGTACCCATTTAACCCCTGGGTGGAGAGAAGCAATTATGGTTAAGTGTCTTGCTCAAGGACACAGGTGTCACGGCCGGGGCTCGAACCCACACTCTGCTGCTGGCAACACCAGAACTTGAATTCAGTGCGCTAGACCGCACGACAATCCACTTTACGTGCATTATACAACACACGGGACCTACGGCTTTACGTCCCATCCGAAGGACGAAGCAATTATGGTTAAGTACCTTGCTCAAGGACACAAGTGTCACGACCGGGGCTCGAACCCACACCCTGCTGCTGGCAACACCAGAACTTGAGTTCGGTGCGCTAGACCGCTCGGCCACGACACTCCTAGTTTAAGATGAACGTAGTGACTGGAAATTACTGGCTTATTTATGCAGCAGCAATGGTAATATGACCTTATCATGTGGAGTATTATTTTCAGTCACTGAGTTAATCTAAAACTAGCACTCCAATTCCATGCCCTGTTGATCACGACAATAATGTCCCTTTAAAGATAAGGTGTTGAATTTATATGTTAAAAATAACTAAATGCTTGAAATTGTATTCATTTACCTGGTGTGAAGCTGAGGATAGTATCAATTTTCCAAACATTGTCAGAGGTGTAATTTTTAAGAAAAAATGAACTTTTTGCCACTAAGGTCAATAATCGGAAAAAGTTCTCTTTCCAAAATTTCACATCAGAATTAACCCTAACCTTCCCAAATCCTTGAAGGATTGAGGTTACATGCTACATGTTCTTTGCTGAAGTGAAGGATTTTGGAGGATCGAGGTTATTAGGCATACTTGCCTTTCCATGGTACATGTACATCCATGTTTGTTGTAGTGATTGCAAGGTCAGTGCTTGGGTCAGTGGACACTGTTTATTGCTCCATGCATGCAGGGAGGGTTCCTGGCCATGTACATGTATCACAGATTAGAAACACATGTCTGCATACATGTCATGTGCTTGCTTTACTACTGAAGGATTTTGGAGGATTTTGGAGGTTACATGTATGTGTAAGCAAATGGGCCTTGGGAGATAGGAAGGATTCAGGCTATGTGTAAGCAAATGGGCCTAGGCAGTTAGGAAGGATTCAGATTATGTGCAAGCAAATGGGCCTATGGAGTTAGGAAGGATTCAGGTTATGTGTAAGCAAATGGGCCTAGGGAGTTAGGAAGGATTCAGGTTATGTGTAAGCAAATGGGCCTAGGGAGTTAGGAAGGATTCAGGCTATGTGTAAGCAAATGGGCCTAGGGAGTTGGGAAGGATTCAGCTTATGTGTAAGCAAATGGGCCTAGGGAGTTGGGAAGGATTCAGGTTATGTGTAAGCAAATGGGCCTAGGGAGTTGGGAAGGATTCAGGTTATGTGTAAGCAAATGGGCCTAGGGAGTTGGGAAGGATTCAGGTTATGTGTAAGCAAATGGGCCTAGGGAGTTGGGAAGGATTCATGTTATGTGTCGGCAAATGGGCCTAGGGAGTTAGGAAGGATTCAGGTTATGTGTAAGCAAATGGGCCTAGGGAGTTAGGAAGGATTCAGGTTATGTGTCGGCAAATGGGCCTAGGGAGTTAGGAAGGATTCAGGTTATGTGTCGGCAAATGGGCCTAGGGAGTTAGGAAGGATTCAGGTTATGTGTAGGCAAATGGGCCTAGGGAGTTAGGAAGGATTCAGGTTATGTGTAAGCAAATGGGCCTAGGGAGTTAGGAAGGATTCAGGTTATGTGTAAGCAAATGGGCCTAGGGAGTTAGGAAGGATTCAGGTTATGTGTAAGCAAATGGGCCTAGGGAGTTAGGAAAGATTCAGGTTATGTGTAAGCAAATGGGCCTAGGGAGTTAGGAAAGATCCAGGTTATGTGTAAGCAAATGGGCCTGGGGAGTTAGGAAGAATCCAGGTTATGTGTAAGCAAATGGGCCTGGGGAGTTAGGAAGAATCCAGGTTATGTGTAAGCAAATGGGCCTGGGGAGTTAGGAAGAATCCAGGTTATGTGTAAGCAAATGGGCCTAGGGAGTTAGGGTTAATAGACAAAATCGGAATGCATATTCACTATTTGCTAATTTAACACACAATGTGGTATAAATGCACATCGGTGGATGTGAACTATACTATCCGTATTGGGGGATATCTTAATCCTGATTGAAACTCAATACTCCCCATGGGGATACATTAGGCCCCAATCGGGACAACCCTTGGGTGACAATGGCGCCTTCTGCCCGTAATAAGCTGAAACTTTCAAAGTTTGGTAAAAGGTTATCATGTATATTTTGATTCATAGAGAGTAAGCACACTCTAGAAGCGGTAAATGAATTTGGGATACAGTATGATACATTCATCGCAGGTCAAATAATGGCATGTACAATGCTCTGGTCAATTATCTTGTGAAATATTTAATTTGAAAGTGAATTATAGTGCTTTTTGACAAGAAAAATAATTGAGTACACAGTCTTGCAGTAATGCAGAAAATAACATGATGGCAAAATAACCAAGTCTTTATATGCAAATAAAAATAAAATCATCTTGATTATGTACAAATCAGTAATATTTTCTAAAATGTTGTTTGAAAATGCACGACTATTAAAATATCAACTTAGTAACAGTGTAAAAAGGTAAGGTACATTGGTAATTCCAAAATGACCAAATTATCGATTTATAATGTAAAACTTATAATGTATACAGTTGATGGTAATATTAATCTTCCCTGTAAGGTTCTGCCATTTTTAAGAAAAGTGAAATTATTGCCCTTAACTTGGAGTCGGAATTTATGACTTGGAACAGAGTCCTAAATTCAGTATTGTCCAGTATGTGAATGAATACCGCCCTCTATTGACTAGTGTTATGAAAACTTCCAATTTGGCAGTGAGAGATTCAAGTTTTCTCCCGTACGCGTGGACCGATGAAGCTGAAACTTTCACAGGTTGGTTGTTAAATGTATATCAAGGCTTGTTCCCAGGGTTGCACCCTGCTCAGAATTTAGATCCCTGAGAGAAACATAAGGGCCTGTAAAAACAGTTTGCTTCGCACTGAGGCATCCTGAAAATCATGTTGTTTCCCCCGCCCCCTCCCCCGCCCCCTCCCCCTCCCCCGCCCCCTCACACTCCCCTCCAAATTCCCTCTATCAACCAACCCTGGTTATGCCGCTGGAAGGATACATGGAAGCAGTTTTGCCAACATTACCAATACTATCTGACCTTTTATAATTTTGTTGAAAGCTTGCAATTGAAACCAAAATACTTGAGGGATTTGGGACAAGTCTAGTACATACCTGTGGCTCTTGGTGCACCTGTCCCGTTTAGGACGTACCAGCTGCTGTCAAGGTATGCACTCCAGGCTAGCACAAAAGAAACCGCGTCTATAACAGTTGGTATAATGAGAACGCCCACAGAGGGGTTGGGATGTGGTCTGGCTGGACAGTTGAAAAGAAAAGTTTGCTTACATTCCCAAATGGCGCCTAAAAATAACCACCCAAACATTGTGGTCTGTCTGAAAAAAAGACTGCAGCATCACGCACTGATGATATCTAGAAAGATCTGTGATTACTTTGGAAATTGGATTCGCTATAAACTTGACTGTTGGATTCGGTTTCCATTGAAAGCTGCTTCTTTACAGTACATGCACTGAAGTTCATTGTTGATGATGGTTTATTTTCAGCAGCATCATTAATTCAGTTTATGCAGGGGAGACCAGTGGATGGGAAACTAGGTTTAAATACAGAATACGCTCTTGGTAAAACGCCATTAGGCCTATATTAATATATAATTCAAGAAATGTGCATAGAAACTGACTTGTAGAAGATTTATCTGAATCATGTCAAAATATGATAATTGTAAGAATTCATACAGTGAAAACACCATTATTTTATATGCATTTTTCAATAATAGCTTTACACTCTATTACGATGGCCAAAATCGTTTCGTGTTTTGTTAAATTGAAGCATTTTAGACGGAGGTATTTCTCAGGGTGATTGGTAACATCACCAATTTGCATCAAGTGAGCGGTAATTAGATAATAATGTGGTAATTTTGTATTATGGTAATTACCAAAAGTCTACATGTAGACACTATTTAACGGAGATCTGTACCCCCCATGTACTCTACGTTCACCCATACACTCAGAATTCGGATCCCTCAGAAAAATAACGGGGCTCGTACAAAATTGCCTCTTGAAATCATGAATCTCCCAAGTTCCCCTACCCCACTCCCCCCACACACACACACCTAAGATGCAAGATGCCGGACATTGCCAGATCCAGGGAGAGGGGCAAAGGAGGGCGTGTGCCTATTTTTTTGCCATGCGTGAAAATTTACCCTAGGTTTTATTTGTGGGTCTCTGTTTTGGTAGTGTTCCCCACCCCTGGCCCCTATCCAAGACCCTTGATCCGCCACTGATGCTTGACAATTATATGAGCGACAAATTCTCAACGTATTACGTTTTGCAGTAGAAATGCCACCCTCGAGGTTCACCATCACGCTATGACAAGGTATTTGGACTCATTTGCGCTTAGCAAAGTTGTATGGACACATGCGCTACAGAAAAGTGCTCGCTTTCACAGCTTGGTGCAATTCGGTTAAATTACAAAGCTCATTCAAATATACATGTATAATAATGGTAAGCACAGGCAATTGAGGCATAGGGTCTGTTAGAAAAAAAGCAACAAAAAAAAAAAAAAATACATAAAACAATTTTTTTTTAAACCCGAAGCTGTAAAGAAATGCTTCTTGTATTATATGTTATGTAAACTATATAGACCGAAGCCTATGGTTGGCAACAATATAAAAACAAACAGGCATATAAAAAAATGGAAATATGACATGTTTCATCATAGAACGGAATATTTTTCTTGGAATATTTTGTATTCAAGTTGTTTCGCTTGAATAATTTCCTGCACGCGCCAGATGCCAATAAAATTCCCCTCGGGCAATCGACTAACAAGTCACAGGCAGATAATGTCAAACACTTGAATGACGGCGCCGTCCATTCAACTGTGACTGGAACAGCACGCCAAATGCATAGGAATGCTCGAAACCTCGGCAGTTTGGTTTTCGTTTCCTTAACAATGGACTTTGCCTTTTACCCGATTACAAAATTACTTTATTATAATCCAGTTGGTAATATCGTACCAAACATCTTGAGAAATGTCTTCGTTTGAGAACACGTTAACTGAAATGTAACTTTTACAAATTCGAAATAAATCACGGTCGTAATATAATTCAACATTATAATATTTTTCTCATTATAATATTTTCTCATTAACGACACAATGAACTTTCCCAGGTTGGTTTCTGTACAACTCTATTGATTCGTATACAGCATGGATTTATTTACAGACTGTTAACCGATCATGTACAATCTCTTGATCGCTTATGTATTGCTTAACCAGATAGGCCTGTTAAAAATATTGCAAAAGTGTCTCCAAGTCATGAACAGGAACGTTAGAGTGTGGGACCCAGTCAGGGGCGTAGCGAAGGCATTTTCTTGGAGGGGGTGGAAACCAACTTGCCCACTGACATCAGTGGCGTGGGGGAGGGGGGCAAACCGACTAAAGATTTATTCTTTAGTCGGTTCTTTAGACCAACCCTTGTTCTAGTACCTTTGATGCTTCATTTGCCGACTGAGGCTCTAAATGCCGACTGAGAAAAATTATTGAGGGGGGTGTCACACCCCCCCGGGGGTGACCCAGTGGACCCAGTGTAAGAATGGTGGCGTTTCTTTGTTTCTTGAGTTTTTTTCCCACTGATTTGCTCACGGTATTATAGATGATGTGCTATATATAACATCTCACATTTACTTTGATCTGGCTCTCTAACTATGGCTGGCATAATAAGTCGTGTTTGAAAAAAGTGACGTCATTAGAACAATTGTTCATTGTTGTAATGTCACTGTAATTTCCAGTATATAAGTCACTATATAGGCCTATCTCAATTCTTAAAGAGTAGGTACAACATTGGTAATGTTTACTTGCTTCAATGAGTATTGCGAGACAAGATATACATTAAAAAAATTAACCTGTAAGTGAAAGCCAAACTTTAAGCCAAAATATTTGTTGATGACAAGTACCTTTATTAACTTCACATTAAGTTAGCTTACAGATATTTGCCTGTCGTGGTATCATTGATACCGATGGAGTGCGCTCTAAAAACAAAACAAAAAGTGTGACATCATCGAGCGCTTGTTGGTACCGTACGTGTCTGTGGGGGAAAGAACTCTCATAGCGACAATCTGAGGACAACGCGTTATTTAGTGCAATAGGCGAGACGTGTATAGGTTGGTTTACCCCTGATTGACTCGGTAAATGTAAGATGAGACGAAGTCTTAAGAAACCATCCAGAGTGAAATCCAAAAACCCGAAATCATCTCTGTCATTGAAACCGTGTCATACTCAGGAACCCGGTGATGACAAGGATTCTCCAACGAATCGTGTGGACATGATTATTCGTAGGGGTTGGCAAGGACTTTGTGGTTTTGGTTTTCAGAGGACTTTGAGGTAATCAAATGACTGGACCCGTGGCGGCAGTTACTTGTTGCGAGGGAGGGGAGGGGAGGGGAACGGTTAGGACCCATGACATACCCCCAACTGACTAACCCATCCCCAACTTATACCCCCTCCCTGCGATAAATCTCTACATTTTGCAACTTTGAATGTTTTGTTTTAGTGAAAATAAAGTTCAGCAGGCCGGTCAAATACAAACACGGCATACACGGCACGGGCGGGTCTAAGGATCTCATAAACGGGTCTCAAACAAACGGAAAGAGGGGGTTCACAAAACCCTATGGTAATTTTCACGCCAAATGAGTACAGGATACTCGGTTGACAGTATTATAACTTATACTGCAGTACCATTAGTACCTATCTCGAACAACGCTAAAAGTTTAAAACCGAACGAGAAAAATGCGAAAGTGTTATCGAAAGTAACGTGTTCCTGAAACTATCCATCATTTTCACATAACTACTTCCCTAAAGGTGAAGGGAAAATAATATCAAAGTATTTCTAAAATAGCTGAAATTCCTTAGGATAATAGAACGGCCTGTAAATTGTTACCATGTATTTTAGTCCCTTCCACCTGCGCGTGCCAGTCCTTAAAAATGTAAAAAGAGAGAGAGGAAGAGAGAAAACAAAGCGTGGGTACATGCCTAAGGCTATGAAGTATTTTCACGTGACGTCATTAAAGGCCATCTTTAGTGCCAGATATTCCGATCATCTGCTATTACGGCCGATATTCCGATCATCTGCTATTACGGCCGATATTCCGATCATCTGCTATTACGGCCGATATTCCGATCATCTGCTATTACGGCCGATATTCCGATCATCTGCTATTACGGCCGATATTCCGATCATCTGCTTATTACGGCCGATATTCCGATCATCTGCTTATTACGGCCGATATTGCAGCTATTTACAAACCACAAATGTTACGTAACTGAAGGCCATTATTGGGGATTTCGGGCTGAATTTGCACAAGTACTGGCGTAAATACGTACCTTTACTAAAATTACACCAAGATGGCTACTATTGCAACCCACACTAGACGACCGTTAAGTTTCAGTGTTGAAACTTTGCTAATTTTACTAAATATCGCTGTGTATAATCTCATTGATATGCAAGGATGGATTGACATCAAAGTAATGTATAACAATTTTGTCAGGAAGCATTTCTTTCTCCCAGAGGTTCTACATCTTTAAATATATTTTCGTACACGGTTCATAGAAATCTCGCGTGTGCCAGGGATTTTAGTAGGCCTATCCCAAGCACCAGCCGTCTACATTCACAGAGCAGAGGGCATTTACAACGCTTCATTGGCCGTGCAATTGGAGTAAACGTATCGCGAGGGCTTTCGATAAAGTATTGCTTTATACTTTGACTTTATACAAAGTGCCGTGATATTTAAAAAATACAAAAACAGACTTGGTTGATTTGTTGCGCTGTTCAGTGCGTGGGCACGCGAGCATTGTTGATACGGGCCTTCATAGTTGTTATCATTGAATATAATTTCTGTGGCCTCTGGAACCGAACTCTGTAGAGCTCGTCACGGTTTCTCACACCCCTACCTTACACGCAGTGAAGGCCTATACAAAGTGATTTCTGGTAAATGTTCAGTCTCGTCACTTAAACGTTATTATGTTGTGCAGTTTTTAAACCTTGGAGAAAATATTTGATGATGTATTGAGTTACTTGTTTATAAACTGGCCGTACATGTTCAGGTTACGTGTCACGGGAGGGACCATGTTTACAAAATCTCGGAATAATTGAGAACGCGAAAATATCCATCAACGCATTGAATCTACGACGGTACGTCATAAAATTTTCTACTCAAATTACAGATAGCATTTACCTGCTTGCGGCTAACGTGAAACTTGAAAACAACACATTTAATTGACGGATTTATTCTCATACTGAATACCCCAATATTTTTTTTCTTCAAAATTCAATAGGCCTGTTTTTCAAATTTCATTTTTAATTTCAATGTTTCACAGCTGATCACTGCTGGCTATTCTCAGCTGGCACTCCAGGCTAAATAATCGTTCATCTCTAAGAATTGACCGTGCAAAATGGTAATCCATTGGTAAAACTGGTAGCTTTGCATGGTGAAGAGGATAAGTAAGACTAATTGCGGTGACACCATGTGAAATTCTCAATTGAGTAGTAATTAGTAACTGGAGGTTACAACTCGATGTTTCGATCAGTATGCTCTGATCGTCCTCAGGAGAATTGGTAATTCATTGGTAATTGGTAATTCATTGGTAATTTATATTCTACACAAAAATATGTAAATATAATGGGTCCAGGGTCCGATTTGACCAGGAAGAGGGAGTCCACGGGTGCAGATCCATTTCAAGGGCTAACCCCAAAACTGGGTCAGGCAGGATCCGACTGACCCAGAACCTATGAAGAAACTATCTGTGTCAGAAATTTATGGCACCTGCATGCTGAGACGCACCCATTTTTTATAGGATGACAATGGAAGTTTTTCATACAATATTTTATTGTAACGATATTTTATTGTTACTTTTTGAGAAAATTAAAATAATCATTAAGAACTGAGGGCGGGTTCCCCCTTCCTGAGATCCCATGCAGACCGTCGTTCCCCAGTGTGGAAATATGATTAATGTATTTGTTGAGTCGATGCGGACTCCCGTGTACAAATCCAATGTTTGTGCCTCTGCACATACTCACTGGTGCCCCGAATATTCTAATTCCTGGCTACAGTCCAACTTGTACTCAGTTGCCAGTGGAGTCGGTTGCCAGAAACAAGTTAGCGGCACGTGCTTGGACCCAAGCTTCGCATGTACTTCAGACCTTTGCAAATACATTTTATGCTATATGAATATACCTATAACAAATCACGTAAGCCTGTTACAGATGGAAAATGGGCTCAACTTCAGTCACATTCTACTGATGACTAATTTTTGTTGGTCCCGCCCGTAACAATTGGTAAGCAAACAAACTGTTTGCATAGAAAGGTTCAGGCCGCCAAAAATAACCCAAAAGCCTGATAAGAATATGGGATCGCTTCTGCTATAGACAACAGACGACTATTAATAGGCCTGTCCATGACACGCGATGGCATGGTATGTCACACTTAAATCTTGACAAATTACTTGGTTGGTGTAAAGTTGATGATGTTATCAAGCTTTCGTTGAAATATTTCTGTCTGAGAAACTATGAATGTTTGTCGACCGGATACGTAAATTCCACGTTGGAATGAAAACACACAGTTTGAATGCTTTTGAGTATTTTCTCTTTAACATGTTTTTTTTTAAATACATATCTCGTGATTTGCATTTGGATTCATTTACATACATTATACCAAATATGCATATGCTTTAGATTTAAGCACAAGTTATTTTGCACTCATTCAAGTGGCGTTTTTGGCATGGCGCCGGCCACGTGGTAATCTTGGTGACAAATGCAAAATCATTGTTATCGTGCATGTGTGAAGTGTGTACATAGCTGTCAGTGGTCGCGTTGCTAAGCACTCTACCAAGTTTGACTTTTGGCTAATGCTGTTTACACATTTGTGGGTTAAAAGAAGAGTTAATTAAACATTTCTCGTCCGTTTAAATCATCTTTTCCGTGCATTATTAATAGGAAAGTGGGATTTATGGGTTAAACAAAAATCACCTTCATCTTGCCAAGTGTCAATCATATTATATTTTTCAATTTCATTTCATAACCATGATATAGTTGCTCGGCGTACGCCAACATGCCATCTGCGTATGCCCCTTTCAGATAACCAACCTCATGAAGAAGCTGAAGAATTCCCTCATTGTCCATTCAGTTACATTTTGTCAAAGATGTCCATCAGCAAATAGTTCAAAATCACTTGAACGAACAAACGTGCACACATTAAAATATGTTTGCTCCATGGTCGACATATTTTGTTACCTACTTGCACTCGTGTATATAAGTTCTATGCCGTACCCATGGTACAAACGCCTTTCCGCACGGAGTTGCAGACGGTTCACGTGAAAAGGGCGCGAAAATAACTGTGTCCCGCTAAATGCAGCTATTACGATGAAAACGATACAGTATCTATTAGTAGTACAATAATATGAGCATTGTTGAGGAGTACAGAGTATCTATCGATTGAATAATCACATTATAGGGTATTAACACACCTAGTCCATTGTCATTGACTCGCCCTTCCCAACTGACATGGATAGAAAACAAGCTTTCAAAATGCTTGTCATTGGTCTTGTGGTTAATGTGGTGATTGTTGCTGGTCTTGTTAGCAGCTTTGTAAACGAAGGTCTGAGGCTCACATCCAGGCCACAAATTTTGGTTTAACCGCAGGAGAAGTTCATTCACCTTTGTCTTATCTGGGAGAAAGACCTGTGAATACCTTTGGTATCAGGTAAGAATGAGATGACCTTACGGGTAGATATTATTAATATTAATTGCATTGAAAGACAACCACGTAAAACGTTTCTACATATACATGTACATGTGAGTTCTTGAGCACGGTAGACATTCCACAATGGAATACCAAAACGCCAAGAATTATGCAGTAATCTATGCCCTCCTGACAAGCAGTCAATTTTCTCACTGAGGGTATAATTTGCATTATTGTCTTGTCACAATTAAAGAAATGTGGTCAACTTAAGGTTGGAATCAATAATTACGGAAATAATGTTGCTAATAGTTTGTACACAACCTTGTGAAACGTCAGCCATTTTGTTGTCAGTCAAAATCACCATGTAGGTCATTCCGCGCCAAATCACCTAAATTTCTGAACAATAAGGTTTATTGCAAATAGCGCTAAAGCAACTGCCGCAAAGCATACTGGGATACAATTTGGGGCATCTGTTTGGAGCGGCTTGTGTGACGTCAACAATATTTTGTTTGTTTGCACGGCACGCAGTGGTGCTGTTTTTTTAAATTTATTTATTTAAAACCATCTTTAACGAGGGTAACCCATCCAGCACAGCTGATCATTTGGGGCCCTCATATAATATAAAAATATATCAATATTATACAAAAATTGTTACAGGAGGTACAGATGAATTAATAATAATAAAAAGTCTTAATGGACAATTACATACAAAATAAAACGTAAAGGACTAAATTGCACAAATAGACCCCCGTCCCAGTCTACCATACTGATTAAAGATAGGACTAAAAGGGAAGATTAAAAATGGAGCAAAAAAAGTAAATTAATTATCAATTGTATACCTACATCTCGGGCAAGACACAAGGTAATCTATGACATAATAATAAAAATATTACTAAACCTTGCCTTCCTTCAGCAAACGCCTGAATGAAGAATAAGAGTTTGAACGAGTGGTGAAAGGGACACCATTTAAAAAAGAAAGAGCTCTGTAACTAAAACTGTTTTTAAAGATTTCACATTTAGGTTTGGGAATAATAAAGTTACCATGTGTAATTGCCCGAGTTGTTGGTCGATCGCCAGGCTGGATCGGGTTAAGTCTTTGGCAAAGACAGTCCGGAGCAACACCAATGGAGGCCTTAAAAGCCTGGCAGGCAAGTTGGAAGTGAATGCGCTGGGCAACTGTCATTGTATTGAGATTACTAAAAAGTAAGTTGGTGGGTGAAATGGGTGGAAGCTTAAGAACAATGCGAAGTGCTCTATTTTGGAGTTTTTGAATTTTGGAGACAAGAGTGGGTTTGGCACCCCACACCATACAGCAGTAGTCTATGTGGGGTAGAACCATGGCATTATATAATAAAAAAGCTGTTGGTTGGTCAACAAATTTTCTTGTTCTGGCGAGCAAAGAAATTGAAGAACTTAATTTATTGCAGACTTTTTTCGCCCACAGACATCCCATGATTCCTTGCAGCCGCTATTTGAGATAAACCTTATTGTCAGATTTTGCTCCCAGCTCCAAGTCGTTTCTGAGATTTTACCCCCTGAAAAATATAGCCACGCCCCCTTTTCTTACATACACAGGCTGGATACAATATTTTAAGATGTAAGAGTTTCATTTACATGAGTAGTGGCCCACCTGGTCAACCATCCATTAGAAGGGGGTGGTATTATCTGCGAACCTGTCTTCCACCCCAGCCAAACCTCCAATGATTGGTCCATCCTTATTTGGGGCAGACATAGGCCTAATAGTAATATACACCTAGTTTGTATGCATATATAAGATAAAAGCAATCTGATCGCTCATATGGTCATCATCAGAGGAGCCCAAAAATGGCCAATAATCACTTTTATGTCGGCTCAGTTGTGGGTTATGAAGGACCCATTTGCAGCATTATTTTACCCACTTTCGAGATAAATGCCCGAAAATGCAAAACCATAAATAAATAAATATCATCGACGCAACTTGGAAGGGGCGTGGCTATATTTTAAGGGGCCATATCTCGAAAAGGACTTGGAGTTGAGAGCAAAAATTGTGAGTGTGTTGAAAAAAAAAATCTAAGTCACCTCTAGCTGAGTTGGCACGGAATTACCCATAAAAGTAGCGGCAGTATACAGCTCTCTTTCATACAATTATTGACGGATGTTTGTGGAAACAGTATCTTCCATAAAAATATAATTTCCAAACATGGTTTTAGAATGGAAGCCTTTCAGATTTCGAGCATGTTGAGCAAAACGAAAATAAATTTCAAGTGGGAAAGGCGTAGTTGTTGGTTTGGATATGAATCGACTTTCATACATCAAAGGTCCTGTGAAGAGTGTATTTACCAAACTTTATTTCTTGGTGCTGTTATATTGATTGGTATGAATTAAAAACAATTTTAAATGTTTTTTGTTTCGAGTGGATTATTAATTGTTTATCTAATAATCAAAAATTTACCCCCCGAATTTTCGAAGTTTTAACGAAACGTTCGTGACGTACACAAAGGCAGAGAATTTCTATGTACCGTGAAGCGCAGCGCAAGCCCCCATCATGCGGTCGGAAAACACACCGAAGGCAATGCTAACATTACGGTATTATTTTATGAAATAACAGTTGAGTGAAATAACAGTTGAGTCAAAGTTCTGATCATTTAAAAAAACTCAAAACAAGCGCAGGCATAATGAGAAAGGTTTAATGTTTTTATGTATGTCTTGCCAGGATATAAAATCAGACACGATGTTTTTATTAATGCGGAAAATCACGGCATGTTTTAATGCCGTGAACACTGAAACGGTGAGCATGGTGGGAACATGTCGTTTTGCACGGAAGTGGACTGGGTTATGCATGGGAGTATTATTAAATGGCCACTTACCCTGAGTCTTTCTCGCTTTAAAAAAGCACCTCTCTTCTTCGTTGGAGCCTTCCCAGCCTTCTTACTTAGCGGGAATATCGTTGGAATTGCATCTGGTAGCAGCATGGCCTTATAAGCCATACCGAACTGGCTGTGAAGGCCCCGTTCAAAGCATGTCTGCTCGAACTGTGCACTACAAGTCTACATAAGAATGAGTGTTCCGTCGGTCCCGACCACTTCGCTCTGGTCAGCTTCACTTTAGTCGTCCAAATACGTCTGTATTTTGGATCAGACGGAAATTGGTGTAGATTTTGGTAGTGTTGCTGCAACCTGCAGCGACTCACCTCGATGACATTATCGAAAATAATAAGCTTTAAACCTGACAGAAAACTTGAAACTTTTTCTCTAGCAACACTCTGCATGCAGTGGTGCGCTGTATACGACGCATACTTGGGCAAGTGCTGTGGATCGCTGATCGGGAATCGCCTCAGTGTACGTCACGAATTTTATGTTAATGAGGGGTATGGGCGTGTCGAACCGCACCCCCTAAATTTAAAAATTAATATTTTTATGGTATAAACGTGAGGGGAAAAATTTACAAATGACAAATATATGTTCCAGTAGGCATACTTTATTGTATACAATGAAAAAAAAGGTACATAAATAAAAGTTTCACCTTGAACTTACTTGGCTTAAAGTTGGTGGTTTCAAACATACAGCGTTTTTCTCCGAGGTGCATGATGTCCTTTAAATGGGTATATATTGATTCCCCAATAATTTACGTCTGAATGTTTTACACAGAACTGTACACAATGAAAGAATATACCGGTACGGAGTTAGAATGGATAACCTATTATATACGAAGTTTGTGTTTTCGTTTTCACTAAATGTATTTGTAAATTACACATTGTAGTAAACTGAAACGTTTACATGTTGCGTGTTTAAATATGCATTTAGAATCGCAGTTTTGTCAACAGTTAGGCCTATACAATGTTGTATCTTCACTTAAAATCGAAAAAACATAAAGATACAAAACGTGTTTATTTGGTATGGGGGAGTAATTTTGGAAAATTTTGTAAGTGAATGTATCATAGTTGAAAGGGGCAACGGAAATATGTACTCCACTGCTAACATTTCCAATGGAAATTCAAACCTAACCACCCTCCCTCGGGTATTTTCTGCCAATGACGAATTTCCCATGAGTTCAAAGTTTTCTATGATTTATGTTGAAATTTCGCCAAGGCTGTATAATGTTCTTATACAACCTATTCCTACTGGAAAAGAAAAACGCAGCGTGGTTTCTATTCACGATACTGTATTTCATTTACAATTGAAAAACATCGAGGACGTGAATGTAATTCATTAGAAACCTTTTTTAATAATGTGTGGTTTTACAGATTCTTTATTTTCCCCCCCTAATTGTGAACCTAGACCTGTGACTTTTTGAAACAGAAAGTTCGTGGACTGCGTGGGCCTATATTAAACGTGTAGGTGATGAAAGCTCCGGAAGTGTTCATAAGTTCTCCCTAGGCACTTAGTTGGTGGATACGTGCGCTATATAAATCCACACATTATTATTATTATTATTATGTGCTGCCCACAGCCTCTGCTTGGGGCAGGTAACAGGAATTATTGAGATCCATTGCTGGAAAGAAATAGAAAGTTTGAAGAACAGAATCAACAATGAGGATATAAAGTATCATGTTGATAAATCAGCATGCGGCGCAGCATTTTAGTTGCAATTAAAAGTTGGCGTGCACCACATTATGGTCTGCTCGGGTAACCATAAAGCAAGTTGGAACGGAACAGAAGTTGTACAACTTGTCAGAGCCCGTCCTGAGCTTTTTGCCTGTACTTTTGGATTCATCGATTTCAACACTGACAGGTGTTTGCGGATAATATTTTTGTGTACCCTACTTCGCTCCACCGGACCTAAATAATTACACATTGTTATGTTCAAATATGATATGATTGTAAATAATATCCCTTCGGGTGTGTCATTTGAGATTGTCCCCTTGGATTTACGACATAGCTGCAATACCAGGGCTATTGTTATTGGATCAGTTCTTTGTATATTGCACGAGAGTGATCGTGTGGGCGGGGGGTGCTAATAATATCTGCCCGCTAGACTGGCCTGATCTGTCAAATGACAGCGAAACGAGTTCCAAACATCACTCAAAGTTGTTCTCTTCGTTCGCATTTTTGGTCGATGTACTCTTCCCCGTCCTCAGTAAATTGATTGATTTTATACTAAATGTAACTCAACGCCTACACTCTGGAATGATATTTGCAGGTTTGGAGTAGAACTCCGTGGAGTAATCGACACCAACACCGAGTAGCGATTTCAGATGCAGCGAACCCCGAGTTTCAGAAAATAGCGCCGCCACGGTAGAGTTAAACGTGAACTTCGTTGTGAGAGTGCTGTATTCCGTGCTGATAATCGCGCGCTCATGGACCGCTGGTATCGAGTGGTACCGTTTCAGCTTCAGTGGATAGTCAAAAGAGTCAAAAAATGTTTTGTTTTCGGGCAACTCGTTGAAAACAACATTTCACACAAAGAAAAGGTAAGTGTTTTATTAGTTTAAAATTATTAAATATAAGTGTCTGCATATCGGACAATAAATTTGTTGAGTCAATGTTTTACAGGTTGGGGAAATTTAGCGTTGGACACAAAGAACCCCAAACGTTCGATAGTGAAGGACAAGGCTGACAAACCTGAGTTATTTGACCTGAGAGTAAGTAAAAACATTCACCACAAATGCATTTATTCTAATTCAAATGAGGTTTGGAGAGAAATAGTCTTGCTCGTTTCGGAAAGATCAGATAGTTGACAAATACCGGTCAATGTTAACATTTAATAAACATTCTGATGTAGTCATATAATTGTTCTACATTTTAACCCAATGTGAGCCTACACATGAAGGCAACTCTCTTTTTTAGCATGTGCATGCATAAACTTCATATTAACATGCACTCACGAATAATTTCACGGTGTTATACCTCAAGGCCTGCACGATTTTGCCTCAATCGAATGGTTGGATGTTATACTTCATTGTCAGTTTGGCCGTCGTCTGTATACGTAAAGGGCCTTTGTTCATATCGACTATATATTAGTATGTGTATCACGAACCCTTGGGTTTTCAGTGAGAGAAATCTTCCCACAGGTGATCCAGAATATTATGTAGAAAACTTATACTCTAACGGCCCATTTTACTTTTAAAGGTAAAATATACTTTTAATAAACTTCATTCTGATGTGTCTGATTCACGTTAACGGGAGAATAGTGAAAATGTATTCATAAAGTGTTGATCGGGGACACGAACTTCGTATTCAATTTAATGTGAATTAGTGTTGTCCTGAATCCACCAAAGATCACACATGCACAATTTGGAAATAACACGATGGCACCTCTTTCAGAAAGATTTCAAGGTTTGTTCAATACCATCATCAACTTTACAGTCATATTTATTCAAAAATGTGAACATTGTTTGCTTTTTGAGAATGCCAAAAGTGTGCACTGCCTTTTATTTAAATATGCACCTTTTAAGTAAGTGCTTTTAGTGTTTGTGTAAAATTAATATACATGTATAATCGGTTTCCTACGGGCGCATGCAATTTGCTAGTTCATCTCCTCCCAAACGAATCCTCGTTTTTCTCCGAACCAGTCCGTTCTTCTTCAAAAGAGTTGTTAGGCGAACGGAAGTCTCCCTAATCCCCTCCAATTCCCCATCGGTGCAAGTCATATGTTATCTGAGGTTAGAGAAAACAAGTTAGAGAAAACAGGAAAATAAATTCAACTTAAAAAGCGCCCCTTTCAGGAAGCAGTTCCCAAATCCAATTAGTGCCTTTTCCGTGTGTTTTTAAAGCGCTATAGGATAGTATGTATATTTATGGGCGAGTATGATAATTCACCAAAAAGTTTTCTTGAGCTCGCCAACTTCATAGTCAGTTTCAAAATACATGTACATATTTAGCGGTTACTTCTTATAAACCACTTAGTGATCCGACAAACTATTAACCGGACAGGTAATTGTTCCGAAAATTCAAAAAATGGTCTGTCGGACCAATGGGTCGTTAAACCATTGCCCATTTGCTCAACAGCCCATGCATTGTTATGACCTGGCGAAACGGTAAATCACAGCATGGTAGTGTTGTTAGTGTTTATAGGTTTATGGGACAACTCGGCCAACGGATTTTAGATTACAAAAGCTGTTGGAATAATAAGCTGTCGGAACAGCGGCCAGTCGGACAATTTCAGTTCGTGTCGGACAAATGGGCTGTCGGAATATCAACTTTATCCCAACCAGACTTGCAGACTGTGATATTAGGAGAGGCTAATTATAAACCAATGGGTGACTTTTCAAATCTTTGGCTTTCTTGGGTTTCAATCCCTATCCGTAATCCATAGCTTCCTCCCCGTTATTAATTGTTTCCGGACAAGATCATGAAATCCAAAGAGATTGAAAACTTCAAACTACTCACGGAAACAAAGGTTTATCCATGAAGGCTTTTTCTGCGACAGCCAGTGCTTGTCCTCCAGTGTCTTGTTGCGCTTGTGACATAGGCTATTCTAATGTTGAAGTCACCTCAAGAGATTTAATATCTCATATTTAATACCATTTCTTGGTTCGTTGGTTGTGTAAGTGATATTTCTGGCATGTTTTACAAGACATAGTTAAAGCTATCCTAAGGTTGTACATTATCGAAGGAAGCCATTGTGGTATCTTTTCAATAAAAGTTAAACTAGAGTGGTACGAATATTTTGCCAAGGTTTGAGTGTCCATAAGACTGTTTACCCACGCATCCTTAAGCACTATAGGGTAACGCACAATGATGAATTCTAGCTGTTGGAATCTCTCCAACCAACCACAGCCTCCATTGAAATCATGTCAATCTCTCCCAACCAGCCAATGTCAAATCTTGACCACCCTACCATCCCATTCAACCAATCCCTCCCACCCCCATGAAATCCTGACAATCCCGCCCACCCCAGCCTCCATCAAATCTTGGCCGTCACCCCCACAAGTTCCATTCAACAAATCTCTCAGCTCCCATTGCCATCAAATTCTGACAATCCCTCCCACCATAACCTCCATTAAATCTTGACCATCAGTCCCACAAGTTTCAGTCAACAAATCCCTCCCACCCCATGCAATCCTGATAATTCTCCACCCTCTCCATCAAAATAATATTGACCGTCACTCCTGCTCTTCCATTCAACAAATCCCTCCCACCCCATGCAATCCTGATAATTCTCCACCCTCTCCATCAAAATAATATTGACCGTCACTCCTGATCTTCCATTCAACAAATCCCTCTTACCCACATGAAATCCCGGAAATCCCGACAATCCCTCCCACCCCTTCGCTTTCAAATAATGACTGTCAATGCCACTCTTCCATTCAACAAATCCCTCACACCCCATGCAATCCTGATAATTCTCCACCCTCTCCATCAAAATAATATTGACCGTCACTCCTGCTCTTCCATTCAACAAATCCCTCTTACCCACATGAAATCCCGACAATCCCTCCCACCCCTTCGCTTTCAAATAATGACTGTCAATGCCACTCTTCCATTCAACAAATCCCTCACACCCCATGCAATCCTGATAATTCTCCACCCTCTCCATCAAAATAATATTGACCGTCACTCCTGATCTTCCATTCAACAAATCCCTCTTACCCACATGAAATCCCGACAATCCCTCCCACCCCTTCGCTTTTAAATCATGACTGTCGATGCCACCCTTCCATTCAACAAATCCCTCCCACCCCATGCAATCCTGATAATTCTCCACCCTCTCCATAAAAATAATATTGACCGTCACTCCTGATCTTCCATTCAACAAATCCCTCTTACCCACATGAAATCCCGGAAATCCCGACAATCCCTCCCACCCCTTCGCTTTCAAATCATGACTGTCAATGCCACTCTTCCATTCAACAAATCCCTCACACCCCATGCAATCCTGATAATTCTCCACCCTCTCCATCAAAATAATATTGACCGTCACTCCCGCTCTTCCATTCAACAAATCCCTCTTACC
The DNA here is from genome assembly GCA_029582265.1 of Zoroaster sp. YZ-2022. Classification (NCBI taxonomy): domain Eukaryota; kingdom Metazoa; phylum Echinodermata; class Asteroidea; order Forcipulatida; family Zoroasteridae; genus Zoroaster; species Zoroaster sp. YZ-2022. Next base: position 16,993,829 of record CM055828.1, on the reverse strand, counting down.
CACATGAAATCCCGACAATCCCTCCCACCCCTTCGCTTTCAAATTATGACTGTCAATGCCACTCTTCCATTCAACAAATCCCTCCGCACACCCCATGCAATCCTGATAATTCTACACCCTCTCCATCAAAATAATATTGACCGTCACTCCCGCTCTTCCATTCAACAAATCCCTCTTACCCACATGAAATCCCGACAATCCCTCCCACCCCTTCGCTTTCAAATTATGACAGTCAATGCCACTCTTCCATTCAACAAATCCCTCCCACCCCATGCAATCCTGATAATTCTCCACCCTCTCCATCAAAATAATATTGACCGTCACTCCTGCTCTTCCATTCAACAAATCCCTCTTATACCCACATGAAATCCCGACAATCCCTCCCACTCCTTCGCTTTCAAATCATGACTGTCGATGCCACCCTTCCATTCAACAAATCCCTCCCACCCCATGCAATCCTGATAATTCTCCACCCTCTCCATCAAAATAATATTGACCGTCACTCCTGCTCTTCCATTCAACAAATGCCTCTTACCCACATGAAATCCCGACAATCCCTCCCACCCCTTCGCTTTCAAATCATGACTGTCAATGCCACTCTTCCATTCAACAAATCCCTCACACCCCATGCAATCCTGATAATTCTCCACCCTCTCCATCAAAATAATATTGACCGTCACTCCTGATCTTCCATTCAACAAATCCCTCTTATACCCACATGAAATCCCGACAATCCCTCCCACTCCTTCGCTTTCAAATTATGACTGTCAATGCCACTCTTCCATTCAACAAATCCCTCACACCCCATGCAATCCTGATAATTCTCCACCCTCTCCATCAAAATAATATTGACCGTCACTCCTGATCTTCCATTCAACAAATCCCTCTTACCCACATGAAATCCCGGAAATCCCGACAATCCCTCCCACCCCTTCGCTTTCAAATCATGACTGTCAATGCCACTCTTCCATTCAACAAATCCCTCCCACCCCATGCAATCCTGATAATTCTCCACCCTCTCCATCAAAATAATATTGACCGTCACTCCCGATCTTCCATTCAACAAATCCCTCTTACCCACATGAAATCCCGACAATCCGTGTCACCCAAGCCTCTATATCAAAACTTTACCGTCACTAACACCCTCCCATTCAACAAATTAATCTCCCACAAATCGCTCCCACCACATGAAATCCTGACAATCCCTCCCACCCCATGAAATCCTGACAATCCCGTCTACCCAAGCCTCCGTCAAATCTTGGCCGTCACTCCCACAAGTTCAATTCAACAAATCCCTCCCACCCCATAACATCATGTGAAAATCCCTCCCACCCCACCCCAACATCTGTCAAATATTGACCGTCACTCCTGCCCTTCCATTCAACAAATCCCTCCCACCCCATGAAATTCCGGCTATCCCTCCCAACCTATCCTCCGTCCAATCTTGGCCGTCACTTCCACCCACTCCATCAAATCCTGACCTCCCCATCAAATCCAGACTACACCTTCATAGTATGTAAACTATCCCCCTCCCCCAATCAAATCTTGACCACAACGTCACTCCAAGTCGTTAACTTTCTGCTATGTTCACTCAAAGATGCATGGTCATGATACACCGCCTGAGGGCGCTTTGTAATCCTGATACACGGGCGTGACGTCATTTGTAATTTGTGTTTTGCTTTATTCTTGATGTAAATAGCTTCTTCGAGGCGAATTTAATAATTTATCAGGATATTCTAAAATTATCATCGCCAACCACGGTAGAGCGAATCAAGACCAAACTGGGATTGAGATGTTCTGTAACTAGACTTTTTAGGGTAAGGTTTGGGGGTAGGGTATTGAATCAGAACTAGGGTTTGGACTAGGGTTCGGGTTCTGTGCTAGATGGCTCACTACTTATGTCATATAGCCGTTTTAAATAAGATAGCATCAAATTCGTCAGCATGATATACCGTTATGGTTTTTTCTGCGATGATGGAAACTTGTCCCTTGGCCATTTTTGTAATTGGTATTTGCACCTTAACCTTCACCTAGATCAGTGTCAACAATATTACTTGCTCGAGTAATTTTTAGAAAACAGTTTGGTGTTCTGTTTTTGTTTGTTTGTTTGGGTTTTTTTTGGGGGGGGGTTGGGGGATTCGCAAAACCTTTTTCGAATCCTAGTTATTGCGATAACTGTTTTTGGAAAGTACCCATTTCTAAGCTCATGTTTACCCTCTCTGTTTACTTGTGTTATTCTTAGACATTGGATTAGTGTGGAGAAGGACTTAACAAATACTGCCACGGATTATCTCCGGCCATAGATCCCTGGCAGCGTGGCCATGAGCCCAGCTTTATTGTTGGTATTGTGTTGATGCTTTGTGTGGTAACTATGTAGGCTATTGTCACCACCGAGCGTTCCGTTTTGGCTATAAATCGATTACAGACACATTTTGGTTAATTCAGGTTGTTATAAAAAATATCTGACGAGTCGTGTTGGTATGTAGATACAAGGTTACAATCGAATGCACGTTCATTGTCGTAAATCGACTTTGAAATTCCAGTCACGGCTTTCATAGGTAGTGGCACTGCTGGATGTACGCACCGCTGGGAGTAATGTCCAATGGCTTGTTGTGGAGTGCTGCTGGTAAACTGAAATGCATTTCTAATACTGGGTAAGAGTTAAAAGTGATGACAATGTTTAAAGAGCTCTAAGCAAATATAAAGACATATAATTGACATTTCCCCACTTTTAGAGAGGTTATGTCAGTGAAATTATATTTAAAAAAACCAAGTTTGATTATCTCACCCCCGGTAGAACCCCGTTTGTCTTGAATTAAAAAGAAACCTCAGGTCCACTTGGGGGAAACAATTGGCTACTTTGATCTTACATTTAGACGTGCAACAGCACTGATAATTTCATTGTTTTCACAAAAGTGTTGACCAGTACTTGGGTGATTTTGATCACTTAAAGTCCGGATTTTGTCCACTTAAAGGGTAATTTTGCAAGGACAACATCAGGAAGGTGATTTTTAAACGTAAGAGGACTAGGCCGAGTTGAAAGTTTCCCCAGGGGGAACTTAGGCTTCTCTGAATTCGAGACAAAAGGGATTCGGGGAAAGTGACTTTTTACAATGTTTTACTGTGAGTTTAGATTTAAAAAAAAAACGTATGTAGTGCCATGGTCGAGCGGTTTAGTGCATCGGATTTGTGTTCTGATGGCCGAGTCATCAGAATGTGGGTTCGAATCCCAACCGCGACCATGGTGTTTGTGTGCTTGAGCAAGACACTTTACCATAATTGCTTCTCTCCACCCAGGGGTAAATGGGTACCTGTGAGGGCAGAGTTGGTTGTTGTGTTTGATTAGCCCTATATGCGCTGTAATGGCAGCAATTGAGCTGTATACTCCCCAGGGAGCTGAGATGGTTTCAGGAATGATTTATGAGCCTGATGAGCAGGGGTAATAATATAATGTGCCTTGAGCACCAGTTTGGTGTATTATTATTATTATTATTATTATTATTATTATTATTATTATTATTATTATTATTATTATTATTATTATTATTATTATTATTATTATTATTATTATTATTATTATTATTATTATTATTATTATTATTATTATTATTATTATTATTATTATTATTATTATTATTATTATGTTATTTAGTTTCCTTATGACATAACCTCTGTTAAATTAATATTTGCTTAGAGCCCCACTTGAACTATAAGAGCAATGCCCTTGCTCGTTTAACACATTTATAAGTAAGACTAATTGCGGTGACACCATGTGAAATTCTCTATTGAGTAGTAGGCCTAATTAGTTCTGAAAAGAACCGGAGGTTACAACTCGACGTTTCGATCAGTAGACTCTAATTGTCCTCGGACTCTGGGAAACGCTGGAGGATCACGTGATGACGGGATGATTGGTGCGTTGAAGCGTGCAGGCGGGAAGAGTGTGTGTGCTCACTGAACTTAATCAGTTGTTAACACGCACAGGGGTGGGAGGTTGGTTGACATAGGATGTAGGAGATCCCTCAGTTTTGTTCATAACATATACAATGAACATTATAGAATCAAACTGATGTTTTTCAATGGACCATCAACAATACACTGGCAAATACAATACAATTATGTACAAAGTAAAGTCGAGATAACACACATAAACAGTTGATACAAGATCCGTTGGAAAGCAATCAATGTTAAAGGTTGCTGCTAGGTCAAATTTAAAAACAGATACCCATGACTCCAGGACCCCACTCCCATCACCCCAGAATGAAACGGGCCACAATAAAAGAAAGCACACATACTGACAAGTGGACCAAATCAGATAAAACAGACAGACAAACAAACAAACCAACGGACAGAAACGTGGCCGAAACAAACAAAAAGAACAGACATTGATCAACTATACAGACGACAACGTAGACGCAGGGAGAAACAACGGGCAAATAGACAATCAGGAAGACTGACTGACAAAAGTACAACGTCGATATCATAAAACCAATAATATCGGTACAACTGTAAAATGATAAACTCTATGATCATCAAACCACCGCACTGTCACTCCTTCAACCAATTCACCGTACACACCCCACTGGGCACACAAATTCACATTGTCTGTCCGTGAATTAAATTAAGCAGCCCCCTATAAAACGCAGGAGCACTTTTACATTATGCGTCATTGTCATGGTCATCATGCACGGATTACCGCACGGGCAAACTGGGCACGTGCCCCGGGCCCAGGAGCCAATAGGGGCCCTTGGTTTTCAAAAAAAAGAAGAAAAAAAGCATAGTACTAGTAGTATTATGCGCGTGTATGGGCCCGTGGTGAATTTGTGCCCAGGGCCTGTGCTCATGATGATCCGTCCATGATGGTCATACACGGGTTCTTTTTATGAGATCATTGCAACATTTGTAACTTAAATGTTGCATTTTCCCTTTGATTGATGTGCCTGTTCCAAAAACATTATAGTAAGCCAAAATCATAAACCTGGTAAATATGATCCTCATTCATTGCAAGGGCTTTCAAAGCAGGGTGCGGACCCATGTTAGGATGAAGCAGAAGGTACAAAGAAACTACGAACAAAGAGGATGAAAATACATGCAAATAACCCAAAGGGGAAATATGTGGTAGACATGCTCAGTTATTTAGGGGTGGGGGAGGGAGGGGTTCATATGAACAACTCAAAATTTATTGTTTTATTAGCCTACAGACAAACTTAATTTATTTTGTCTATAACCTCCAATATGGAAATGCATATTGAAATGAATTGAATTTAATTGATATTATTTTAGAGAGGGGTTTTTCGCTTTCGTACTCTTTGAAATCCCCCTGTCCGCACTTTTCTATTAAGAAAGACTAATGTAGAGCTTCATATTAAGGTCAATAGGACATTATCTTAGAAAACTTTTATAAAAAGTTAAGCTTGTTTCAGATTTATGAAAAATAAAAGATATGCCCTATCTGTCAAACATCAATCCTAACGCCCGTGAACTTGATCAAACCTTTATGTGCACTTTTGAAGTACAAGCTATACAGTTAAAGCCGGCAAACATATATCCACTGGGATTAGTAATGTTGCCCCACGCATTTTCTTGTTACAAAGCGCCGTTTTTCTTGTGAAAAGAAAACATTTCAAGTCGAGTTATTTGTCTTGTGTAAAGTTCAGCGAGAAACTAATACGTAAAACAGCAGGTGAAATTCTGTTTTTCACACCTCCCACGTGAGGGTAAAGATCCTAGTTCCGTAATATGTAACAAGTTCTTACAATGTGACAGTCTATTTGGTTGGAAAATCATGTTTGCCTTGACACACAGGTCTAAACACAAAGTTATTGTGTAGTTATTGGCGTATGTGCCGGGGGAAAATACCTCAGATCGTCTTACTTCAAGTTCAATGCCTAATTTAGTCTCTGTTGAAACCACAGGCTGCAGTTGGCACAGGTGAATCCTGTAAAAATCCTTGAGGCTTGCTGGAACATTTCCTCTTGTGCTGGAACAAACACATGTCTGGTATCAACACAACTGTAGCTTGTTTTGGCCGAGTCCGTCGTCATATTTTTATCATCTTTGTAAAAAAAATCAATAAACAAATACTTTGAATTATATAGCACAGTAACCTTTGCGATGCATTGCTCTCAGGAATAGATAGGGTCCTTACCTGGGGCCAATGCTCCGCCAGACTCGAGGAATTATTTCTGGTTTGTGCTGATTTGGGAGGTCAACCGAACTGTTTTTTTGTAAAGAAAATTATTACATAAAGGTTAGTTCGACCTATTTTTATATGATCTAATTTACTAAATTCACACCCACACATTACTTTTTATAGGCCTATATAAATCGCAGTTTTCTTAATTAATCAAAGAAAGGTTGCGAGTTTGCTTCAAACGAAAATGTTCGATTTCAGCGACTCCGAATGCGGAGAAAGCCCATCGGAGCAGTATAACCTACAAAATGGTTGACCAGTATATGGCAATGAAAAAAAAAATCAAAAGGTCACTTTTATCAGTAAGAGGCGAAAACAACTATCCTTGGTTCTAATTGGATAGAAGTCCTTCTACAAAGGTTCAGATAGAAGTCCTACAAAAGTCCAAAAGGTCAACTCACTGGTACCATGTGGATGTTGTGCTGTGTGCGTCACGGCACCATTTTAAATGGGTAAAATCTATCACTCGACCCGCAATGGAATTAAACTACTTGTAGACCACTATCAAGAATGTTTCGACATTTTCGAGGAAGACCCCATGCTCGCCTCCTTTCATGTCACAATCATAAAGTCGTAAAACACGAGTGAGAATTTATGGCAGCCGACAGACAAGTATTCTGAAAATGAAGAAAAAAGTATTGGTTTTCAATGCCGCGTTCCTTGCATATATACTGAACGACAGCGATCGTATGGGCCGTGCGACGCTTTGATATAGGCAAGGAATTTTAATGAGACAAGTGAGGGATTTAAAAATTCAGTTAATAATGACACTGAAATTCACTGAGAAACTGTTTTTTTTATGGACACATGTATTGTATTTATCGTTAACCTTATTATAATTATTACTTTAGGGCCTATGTATTTAAAATATTACTATATTTTGTTGTTGTAGTTTTTGTTTTGTTTTGTTTTGCTTGTTTGTTTGTTTGCTGGGGGTGTTTGTTTGTTTTTTTGTTTTTTTTGGGGGATAACTGTACCGTAAACGGACGCATATGTTTATAACACACTCGATTTTAGTTTTGTTTCTCTTTTCATTTGGAGATGAAGATCTCATTGAAATCTAACGGATTTTCTTACCAAAAGAGGTCGCTTTTCAACCTCATGATAAATTTGACTAAGGATGCACTGTATGCATCTGCTGTACGGCTGTCTCTCCCCATCCTCCAAATCATCACAACTATATAGCAGATTTCCTTTTAGGGTTAACTAGCCTAATTACTTTAATTTCAAAATGTTTCAATATTGTGAAAATGTTTCAATACTGTGAACATTTTTAGTATTGTTGTAAACAATTTATACTTTTTGAGGATCAAGAAATGTGTATTTATAGAATCAGTCTGACAATTTGCATCGAAATGCTTAAAACCAAAATTAAGTGCTCACGCTGGTCCACAAAGGAATAATTCCTAAATGCTTGAAGTATGCCGGAGCAAACACCTGTATGGTATCAAATCAACTGTAGCATGTCTTCGACGAAAGAGAAAGGAACAAATTGAAACGTAACAATTAGGAGTAGGTGCACCATGCCCGCCCCTACACTCTTAAAACTAAAGTGTTGAATCAACCTTTTAAGAGTTCGGTGAGTGACAACACTTTATACAGTTAAATACAACTCAAAGAAATTGTTGAATTAACAGGAAGTCAAGTTAAGTCTAACTATATCAATGTTAATTCAACACTTTTAAAAGTTAAATCCAACTTTATAAAGAGTTGTCACTCACCGAACTCTTTAAAATGTTGAATCAACACTTTAGTTTTAAGAGTGTACGTAAATCCATGACTGAAAAGAATAATTGAATTTGGGGGGGGGGGGGGGGGGTTGGTATACCCTAGCGGAAGTCTCAAACGACGGCGTAGCAACACGAAAGTATGTCTTGACCTATAAGAACACGCTAAGCAATGACGTGAACACCTCGACAGCGAACCAATTTCAGCATAGTTTGTTCTCTTTGTGTGCGGTGCATGCCGGCAGAATTGTCGAACGACCTTAAAACAGTCCAGCAACCGAAATTAAATTATGTCTAAATGGTCTCAAACATAGATACTTCGCTTTGTGACGTAACCATGAGGCGATATTGGCGTAATCTCATCGAAGGTTCACCTTGTTTAATAATGAACAAAAATAGTGCCTTTTTAAGAAATTAACTTGCACTTTGGGGTTTCAATTAGCTGAATCTATTTTGGAAATAAAATGCAAATTAAACGTTCAACCACGGATACTATCCGTAGTTGAACAAAGGGGTCTCCCCCATTCTAATATTAGATGAAAAGAAGATCTCGGAGATAATAAGGGGAAATTGTTGCGGAGGCGGGTGTGGGAGAAGGAAATGTGAAAGAGTTACCGGTAATCAAGCATTCAGTATAGGCCACGGTATTGAAAGAAAACCTGGTCTCGCATTAACCAAATTATAGGCCGTAACAATTGAACATTGAATTTCTCGTACATGGAGAAACTTAAATCTGCTATAGGTTCAGAGAAATTGAGAGTGTCTGGAAATCCAGCTCCTTGATCTAATTTTGGAATTCCTTTTGAGCTACTTGAAGATTGAAACAATAAATTCCCAACTGACGAACCCTTGATGGCTATTAGCCTAGATGGCCCAGGAACAGCTAAGATGTCTTTCTATAGAAGACAACATGAAATATTAGAAATCTTTTAATGAACTGTACAATTCTCAGGCAAACTATTTATGGCCCTGTCACACTGTTGCGTATCGTACTAGCGTATGCCTGCGTATGAAAATTATCACTCATACGCTGGTATACGCTGACATACGCTAGGGGTACGTTAGGCATAGGTTGTATACGTTTCAAGCACGGTGGCATACGCTGGCATACGCTGGCATACGCTGAGGCAGACATAAATTTTTAAGCATGCTTAACAATTTTGTGCGTATGCGGACGTATGGTTAATACGCTAAGCATACGCTAGGCATACGCTGAATACGCTAGAGGTACGATATAGGTACGTTACTCATAGGTCGAGTACGCTGGACATAAGTTGCCATACGTTGGCATGAAGGTGTACCGTACAGCTAGCGTATTGATAGCGCATTGAAAGGCCGCCGATTATATAGGTACTTTGTCACGTGATAGGCGGAAAGGCGGTACGCTGGGCATGCGCAGTTCATACGCTACTCATACGCTAGCCGTACGCTGTCCATACGCTGGTCATACGCTGTTCATACGCTGACATACGCTGGTCGTACGCTGACATTTGCTGACATTCGCTGTCCATACGCTGTCAATACGCTTGCCATACGCTACTCATACGCAACTCATAGGTTCAATACGGTAAGTATACGCACAATTCTGTATTTTCAAGCGCTTTTTGTGCGTATGAAAATTATATGAATTTTCATACGCAACTCTTACGTTTCTCTCATACGCAACAGTGTGACAGGGCCATTAGCAAGGGGACTCTAGGCCTTTGTAATAATAGTGTCTAGGCCTATAATAATTTGACCAAAGATACATGATAAATATTTGCATACAAATGCTTTTATAGATATAGATAATTAGACATAAGAGCATACATTTTTCATTATCTCCCAAAAATGTTTTTTTGTCGGAATTATTTATGTTTTTCGAGATAAGCACCGTTTTACAGTATTCAAATAATGCGTTCCTCGGATTTAAACGGGAGTAATATTGATATCACGAGGTAACATCTGAACGGATCCATGCTTCTGCCGTGTCCAGCTCATACAACATTTTGAATTAAATGCAGCAAGAGCAAGACGTTTAATGCCAAATGTTCATCTTGTTTGTTTGGCGTCACCGGCCTCCATTTATACAGAAACATGGCTATTTATATACTGTTTCACCAGCAGTGGTGTTATGAAGAGGATACATGTATTTGCCCATAGATATTTGCCCCAGTACCATGCCATGACGCGTTCAAATCAAAACCATCGAAACCGCACCCCTGGCTAAACCGGAGTAGCGACCCTTTCGACTACAGTGCGACTATACCCGTCAAAATGCCCCGCTCCTTGCTTTGAAGACAACAATTAAGATGTGGGTTCCAAGAATCGGCGTGTTCCATTACCCGACGAAGTCTCCCTCCCGGCCAGTACTTTCTAAATAAAGGTCTTGTGAATGACAAGTCTGCCCTTCATAAATATTCATATCTGCTGGAGTAAAGCCTCTTCACAAATGTATGATAATGTCGGTTGGTATGAAAAAAAAAATTGATGGCAAACACTCACTTCTCTACACTTACTGTACAAAGTTAAACACATTATGTTTGATTGCCAACTTATATACGAGACCATGTTAAGTTTAGATTTGGGATTAAAGCGATTCATCTTTAAGTTTTTTTTTCATCTCCAAATTATCAGTAGAGTGCCATCGCTTATAAAAGGACCAACTTAAGCAGAAGAGATGACAAGAGCCAAGGTCAACCCACCAGATGACTCTCTTGATCTACGCTTGATTAATTATTTGGTTAACTAATTGAAATCGGAAGCCAATTCCATTAACCCAAAAAAGATTGTCTAAAAATCAACTGTAGGGTAAGATTTTCCTGCGATATTATTTAAGCGAGTGGATGACGTCACGATTATGTCCAGAGGGAACACTTTTTATTGGTTCATTTGTTATTTGACGTCATTGCTTCTGTCAATTTAGCATACAGTACTAGGTACCAGCGGAGAGAGACATCTGGCTGTTATTGGTGGCGTATTTGAGCGGAAACCGTGGTTTGTCGTGCCAATCGATTAGTTTCGATTCACATAACAAGCCCCGAGCGTGATGTACCGTGTATGTGTATGACGTGTGGAATCAGCCACCACAGCTAACTGTTGAGCTGCGTGTAGCCGTGTATGGCCAGCATATTGGCACAGAACAAGGATAACATCCAACCCCCAGCTGATTTCAATCAGTGTATATATATATTAAATTGACACCTGTAGAACCTGTCATGTTCTATTTTTATATGCACCTATATCAATTGTCTCCCCCACCCCTTCCCCTGGGTCTCCCCACCCCTTCTCCAGGGTCTTTTGATGTGGGGATCGGTGATGATGTAAATGTCCATTCCCCCGCATATGGTGCGCAGTGAAAGTGGCAATACCTTCAGTCTCTCACACCTAGAGGTGGGGATCCCCCAACAGACTATTGGTCAGTCAAATCGCCGCATGATCATGATGACCGAACGTAAAATGGAATCAAACTCCAACAAAACTTCAAAGAGACGGGCGGCGCGGCGCGGCGCGGCGCGAGGGAGGGGTTTGCGATTGATAGGTGCATCACTTGAAGACAATCGGAATTGGATAGCCGAAGCCGTGTGTAAAATCATCTGGTTCTTCTCAGAACCTCACGATTCGATTACACTGTGTAATCCAAAATCATGTATAAGCATCGCACTTAAGCACCACCTTGTTTGTGGGTATTCCGTGTAACCTAAATGGAAATACACAATTCTTGAAGCAAGTAAGCAAGCAAATAAAAACAAGTAAATGATCAAACACAGGCGATAAATCTTTAAGCAAAAAAGCCATACAAGAAGTGATCTTGGAAGTGAGACAATCAAGCAATTGGACGAAAACACTGAGGAAATTATGTTCCATTTTACATGTGGAAATTAGGTAATAAACATAACTAAATGAGCAAGATGAGTGCCCATGCCGGATAATCTGATTAACGCTTCTGGGTCTTGTAAACACTACGCTGAAAATGAATTTTAAATAGTCCTAATGCTGTTCAAGTGCATTCACATTAAGAGGTTACAACTTGTCCTGTGGGCGATTTTTCTGACGTAAATTGCTGCTGAAATGTATTAATATTGTTTGAAGAAAGAGAGAAAATGGTTTTATATTGGCATATTGCTTATTATTGAAGACAATGTATTGTGTTCCAAAACAGTCTGAAATAGATATGGTATTTTGCTTGTTAGCGACAAAAAGAATTAACTCCAGGGATATCAGATGTGTAGCGCGCTGTAATTAAACAATTTTCATGAACAAAAACAGATAAGGGTTGGAAAGGACGTGGGAGGCCACTGGTTCCGATTCTGACATTATATATCTACTTTTCCAGATAAATAGATATCAGAAATTTGAGTTTTGTTCTAATTGCTTTTTATTCCCGAACAAGAACATCGGAAAGTGAGGCAACGGTTCTGTTGTATAATCCTGCAATACATGCATTGCATTGATTTGGAAGTAATTGTACATATCTCCCGGGACTTGACCACTGCCACAGAATTAGCTTACAAGTTGTGTTATTCCCTCAGTGGGATGTGGGGGTGTACGTATTTTGAAAACTCCATACAAAATATCCGCATATCGTGGTCTAATCAAGTGCGAGTCAACTTCACCAACATTTCTAGGTAAGGGAGATGAAACGACAGAAGAAAAAAATGTTTTCCAGCGATGCGTAGAAAATGTGGGTACAACATTGGATGCGATTGACATTTTGTCAAACCCTGTCTTCCTTAAATCTAAAAGACCCCAGTACTGCATGTTCTTATATGGAACACGTTAAGAAACCCACGCATGTTGTTATATTATGAAAGAGAGATAAGGTTGATCAGAACAGGTTGATTTGTTTCATTAAAGCTGCGCAAGAACACATTAACTGCGGCAAGATAAGTGCATTCTTTTCCTTCGTTCGGACGCGAACCCACCCGTGGGTGGACGTTGCAGAAAATTGGTCGTGTTCTCGTTTAACCGCCGAGCGCCGCCGCACTCTCATTGCAGTATTATTTCCAAACCGATGTTTACCTCGTATATGTAGGTTAAAACCCAGTGCCACAATCTGGGACACGTCAATTTAGAATTTGTAGACCGTAACATTTGGACTCGATTTTTCTTGGGAGTTGATTGTGACTCACAAAAAGGGGGCCCGTCCTTGGATTAGTGGGATCATTGCTCGGCAGTCGTTCCTCCCATAATCCACCTTGTAAAGTTCAATGTCAGGCCTTGCGTAATAATGAAATTTATCCGGGCAACTTGCCGTTTGTAATGTACCGGCATTGCAGCTATGGTAATGATACACTATATTTAAAAAAAAACTTAAAAAAAACACACACACACACACACACACACATACACGAGCCCTTAAACTCTGTAATTGAAATATCAAGGGTACGCATTGTACGGATATAGATGTGACTGTGTGGAATCTTAGTTATGTCAGTCCCTGCATGGTAACGCTGCAGTTCATTTAATTACTTCAGACTCGCTTCCCAAGGCGATCAAAGAAATGTGTGTGTTTTTCCAACCAGTTGTCCTTATTTCAATAAAATGTTAGGAAATATGCGTCATTGTGACTTCCATTATACCCTCTTACCCGGATCCTGGCGATGTTATAGACCTTTAGGGTGATCTGGATGGCCGACGAGCTGAGAGAACCCACGACCGCTTAAACGCCGTGCGAGCGCTCTGTACCAACTGAGCTTCTGTTTGTCGTTGGTCCAAACGTGGTTCAAGTTTCTTTGATGATTGGGAGGAGCAATAGGAAATAAGACCCGTGACATATCCCAAATCCAACCACCCCCACCCCCACACACCACCACCAATTAATCACACAGAATGTTTGTACTTTTTTATTTATTATTTTTTAAAATATAAAAAAAAATGCTAATTTTCTTTTAGATTTACGAAGACTTGTTTAAATGTTTGTTTCGTGCTACGCAACCGGAGTCGTCGAAGATCGAGAGCATGGGAAGATTTCTGAAGGCCAAAATGGGATAATGGGGTGTAGTGTTTTAGAAGATACCGGTAGTTACAATGGAATAATGTAATAATTTGTGCCCTAAACATGTTCCTAATCCACCGGCATCACTGTTTTTGTAAACATAGTTATGCTTACATAGGACCTTTGTACAAATATGTTTACATATACATGCACATTTCCTTGACAACTAACCACTAAAGACGTTTTGTCCGAACGTTTGGTAACACCTAATGAACATTTGAAGATTCTTCCTTTAATTTGCGACACTATGTTACAGAATGTGATACGTATTCAAATAGGCTATACAAACATAAGCTAACAGGCATTATTTATAAAAGCCAATTTTAGGCAAACGATATACAGATGCATTATACCCCAGTACACGTCCGTGAACATAATCATTAACCCTAACCTTCCCAAATCCTCCAAAATCCTCTTTGCTAAAGTGAAGGATTGTGGAGGATTGAGGTTATTAGGCATACTTGCCTTTCCATGGTACATGTACATCCACGTTTGTTGTAGTGATTGCAAGGTCAGTGCTTGGGTCAGTGGACACTGTTTATTGCTCCATGCATGCAGGGAGGGTCTCTGGCCATGTACATGTAGGCCTATCACAGATTAGAAACACATGTGTGCATAAATGCCATGCGCTTGCTTTACTACTGAAGGATTTTGGAGGATTCAGGTTATGTGTAAGCAAATGGGCCTAGGGAGTTAGGGTTAATTACATGTATACGGGCTTATTTATGAATACATAAATTCCCCATTGTACGGTAGGGGAGATCTAGCATGGTTTATTTACAGCTCAGTACGTTGACCCAGATTGTTAAACAAACCTGGCGCTAGATGAAATTTACCATCATTTGATGAGAAATATTGACTCATACAAGAATATAGGGAGATGAATTGAAGATGCAGGACTGCAACACTTGCATCATCCTCAAATATAGATTCATTTGTTGCCCCATCCTGTTGACTCCATGCATGCAGACAAACACGGGAGTGACTCACATTATTTGTGTATATCCTTTCTCTCCAAAAAGTCATCTTGTCTTTTATTAATAAGGATGACTAGTTCCTGTAGTAGTTAACGTCAGCCAAATTATTGATGTCTTGTTAAAATATTTATAAGCCTAATGATAAGTCAAAATAATGTATCTTACAAGACATACTTCCTTATATGGGGGTATATGCGTGGCGGGCTTCGTGGAAATTGATTTGGTAGATAATGATTGTCATTTAGAAAGTTTTTAAAGTTAGCTTCCTTTTTACTTTAATTTACTGAAATACATTCAACATTGTAATTGTATTACTCAAGTTCACAAAATACACATCTTGCTTTCAGATAATCATAAAACGGTAATTGTATGACAGGGTTACCGTTTCAAATTACGACTATAGCCAGCGACGCCACCGCCGCCGCTGCCGCCGTTGCCGAAACCGCCAGCACTACTGGCACCACCACCACCTACACCTACACCTACACCACCAACACCACCAACACCACCAACACCAGTACCACCACTATCACCACCACCAACAACACTACCACCACCATCACCAACACCATCACCGACACCATCACCGACACCATCACCGACACCATCACCGACACCATCACCGACACCATCACCGACACCACCACCACCACCACCACCACCATCACCACCACCATCACCACCTACACAAACGCCTTCACCACCACCACCACCACCACCACCACCACCACCACCACCACCACCACCACCACCCACACCACCACCACCACCACCACCACCACCACCACCACCACTACTAACACCAACACCATCGCCTACACCAGTACCACCACTATCACCACCATCACCAACACCATCACCATCACCACCACCACCATCAACACCAACACCATCACCACCATCAACACCAACACCAACACCATCACCACCATCAACACCAACACCATCACCACCATCAACACCAACACCAACACCAACACCATCACCACCATCAACACCAACACCATCACCACCATCAACACCAACACCATCACCACCATCAACACCAACACCAACACCATCACCACCATCAACACCAACACCATCACCACCATCAACACCAACACCATCACCACCATCAACACCAACACCATCACCACCATCAACACCAACACCATCACCATCACCACCACCACCATCAACACCAACACCATCACCACCATCAACACCAACACCAACACCAACACCATCACCACCAACACCAACACCATCACCACCATCAACACCAACACCATCACCACCATCAACACCAACACCATCACCACCATCAACACCAACACCATCACCACCAACACCATCACCACCATCAACACCAACACCATCACCACCATCAACACCAACACCATCACCACCATCAACACCAACACCATCACCACCATCAACACCAACACCATCACCACCAACACCATCGCCTACACCAGTATCACCACCATCAACACCAACACCATCACCACCAACACCAACACCATCACCACCAACACCACCATCACCATCACCAACACCACCATCATCAACACCACCATCATCATCACCATCACCATCACCAACACCACAAACACCACCACCATCACAAACACCACCACCATCACAAACACCACCACCACCATCATCACTCCCACCAATACGCTGACACCATTCCTACACCACCACCAACACCACCACCAACACCACCATCACCAATACCGCCGCGCAGATACAAACAAATACTCTGTCATTTAGATCTTGCATGAACCCCCCTTGAATTTCTTGATCCGCCGAGATTTGACCGGGATTGACCGAGATTGACCGAGATTGACCGGGATTGACCATGCATTGCGAATATTTCAAAGAAAGAGTTCGCATAATTATCATCCTACAATGATTCACTCCAATGAATACATGTCTTCTGTTAATACAAAATTCTTATTTAATTTCTTATATTTCGTCCTGTGTTTTTTAACATAGTTTTTTTGCTACATTGTACGACACTACACACACTTAGAGCACAGAATAAAAAAGTCCGTATGAGCCCATGTAATGTGTGCATGCAATAATACTGCATGTTTTCTCAAACAATAATTGAGACAAGATCGGTACAAAGAAAATTGCCTTCCGGGAGTGGCGAATCGGTTGGCGGGTAGAGTGGGGGCGATAGGGCATATGCAGGCAACGGGCTGACATTTCCTGGTGTCTCCTGAGTAATTGTCCTTACTCCCTAAGGTCGACGTGTCCAGCTTATCAAACACACCGCATCAATGTAACCTGCGAAAGGTATATTGTATGATGTAAATAACATGCATACACGCACACACGCACGTGTGCGAGATTCTCACCTATACCCTATTGCCTACCTGTCGATTTATTCTTGTGGAAGGTTAGGCAATGGACTCCATTTCCCAAATTGGATCTCCTGTAGACCTGCTCATTTACTTTTAACCTTCCCTTGTGGTACTTATTTTGGAGAATCTTGCAATTTTGGAGAATCTTGTAGCTAGTGTGTTGTTTTTATTGTACTTTTGTTTTCCTTCGGGGGGGGGGGCATGTAGCGCATGGGTTTTTAAATTTTTTATTGTACTTTTGTTTTTCCTTCGCCATTTACCATTTATCATTGTTTCTGTATTTTTGTATACTTTGTCTATCTGGCTCCTGAAATTTGTATAATTTGCCTATTCCATTTAGTTTAGTCGGGGTGATAAAATCTTTTATTAAGTTTTGTAAATTTAGAAAACATTTTTGTTTTCTGTTTTTATTACTATTGTGCAATGTGTGTATTTTATTGATATTTTAAAGAAATGTTTACTGCTGTACAAAGGATAACAAATTTCATGTGTGTCACATGATGAATAAAATGAATTGAATTGAATTGAATAGAGCTTAATCACGGCGCAACCCACTTGTTTTTCCCCTTCCGTACAAATCCACGTGAACAAACTGAGGCTTGAAGGGAAATAGTCTGGTCTCTTGTATGCATTGATATTAAACGCTATAATAATTCTTGCGTAGACAGGGAACCTGATCTAGATAGCAGCAGCTAAATAAAGGTCTATGCCACCATTTCGGTACATCTTCTTAGCAGCCAAAATTTTATAATTTGAGTTTGCTCCCCAAAAAACAATAACTTTGAAGAGTAAACTATATTTACGATTTAATTTGTTTCAACGTTTTGTACGCACGCTTGCTTTAGCTATAGCTATCGAACGGGCAGTAGCCTGAGACGTGCCAATAGCCGATGGTGGGAAGTAAGGTCCCATCTTCAGGCATGACCATGCATTGATACGATAGGATAAAAGTCCTTGAACTTTAACTATGACTCTCTCGATGAAGGTTTATACGGTTGAGAGTCGGTCACTCGACTAACCTTTCAAAAACCTCGTATATACCTAGTGATTTAATCAACCGCATGCTATGTTCAAGTGTGTTTAGATGCCATTAAAATTGTCGGGACGTTGTCTGCTTATTAAAACGATAAAATCGGTGTGGTACCCACTTTTATGGGTAGAATGTATGTATTGCATGTATTGATTTCTATCAATGTATTGCGTATTTATTGGCCTAGGCATTATATCTCAAGCACAGGTAAAATAATGAAATTATCATGCTTTTGCCCGATGAGTTCATTGACATGGATTTTCGATACTGTTACTCAATAGGACATACAACTTGGTTACCGGTACTCCTTTCCCAGGAATCCGATGATGCAATTATTTAACACACACAAAGTTCAAAGTTCAATGGATGTAATGAATGTACCAATGAAAACTGAATACTTTTGAAATACATCTTGAACCGAACAAATGCAATTTCTTCAGTGTCCATAATTCTAAATGGAATTCAATCACGTGATGGGCCCTATAAATGCTGTGTCGTCCAAGACATGCTGATTTTAAAGCACGAAAGTATCACTTTCATGATTGCCCTGTAAGAGTTGCTCGTGGGCATTGTTGAAATGGTTAACAAATGCCCCGAATCACGTCCACTGTTTTAAGTCAAACATGTGCGTAAAGCCCATGGAAGATGAAGGATACCCCAACGTTTTGTATTTTGTGATATCCTCAGTTTTTGTTCGAGGGAATGATCTCCCCCTCCCAACACAAACACAAACATACAGGGGTGACCACTGTCGCGTAACCGTTGTCCACCTTCGGTGGTGTACAGTAGTTAATAATGATGTAGACATACAGAGTTGAGACGAAAATAATGAGTGCTTACCAGTCTAAGATTCGCCAAATTAGACTAGATTTAGATTCAATTTATTTATTAAAATCACAGTTTGTGGCCCAAGGGCCAAATTATTTTTAAAAACAATACACTCAAATTGTTTAAAATTATGAAAAACATACGAAACAGAGTAGGTATTAAAAAAAACGTAAACATCTTAAAATTGCACTACAGATATATTAAAAAAACAAAAAATACCGAGTCACAAATGTATCAGGAATCCCCCCCCCCCTGCACCACCCCACCCACCCACCCACCCCACCCCACCCAGCAAGGCAAAGTGTTCAAAAGGTTGATACAAAAGAGACGGGCCTGTTTTCAAAACGTTTAGTCCTTGTGCAAATAGATGAAAATTTCTTACTGTTGCGCAAAGTTCTGCCATGATGACTCTCTAACCTGGTTGGACGAATAAGGGATTTAGTATGGGCATTTTCGGACAACATGTCCTTCGTTGGGGCTTGCTTGGTTTCATCACCATATAATACAGATACAGAAAGCATGCATGAATGGCTACACAAAAATGCATGCACCTTTATGGAAACAGTTGTTGACAAAGCATTATCATTCATCACGTACCCGATCAAAACATATATATTTAGTGTTTTTCTGGTTACAATAACTCGTGCTTGCTGAAATTGAGTTTCCACCACACTGTTTTAACACCTGTTAATGTTCGTAAATGTCCCATTTACAATATCTGTGTCATTGCTACTCTTTTCTGTAAGCAGGTTATTTATCCTATTAGTAATACCGAAACGTTTAAAACAGGTTTTCACGTGAAAAAAAAAGGAAGATTTTGCTGATCACAGATTTACTCTAAACTATTATTTTAGTAAACTTTTTTGAATAAATTGTAGAATTCAGGGAACGATAATTTCACGTGTAAAGGGTAGGTACCGGTACTTAAAAAACGTACGGTTATTTCAAGCCTCTAGTTTTCAAGAAATATATCATATAAGGCCCCCCCAAAAAAAACATGTTTAGCGTCCTGCCTTTTTGAAAAAAGGAAGGAGGAGGGCCTTTTTTTTTTTTTTTTTTATTTTTTTTTAAATGGCCGCCCGACACATTTTTAAAGACAACCGGCCGGGCTATTTTTCAAGATGGCTGCCACGCGTATGATAATCGACAACTTTATACACGGTGTGCTAAAGTAAAAAAAAATACGATCTTATTTATTTTAAAATTAATTTTTTTCGTCTGAGATCGTTAAAATGTATCCTTTTTTTCGTAAAAAAAAAAAAAAAAAGAAAGAAAAAAAAAGGAGGCGGCCTCTAAAAAGGAAGCGGGCGGGGACGCTAAACATGTTTTTTTTTTTATTTGGCCTAACTAACCTGTGAAAGTTTCAATACAATAAATGCTGACCTTTTGGGGAAGAAAAAACGACGGAAAAATAATGATATAAACTTTACACCAAGAAAACTTTGAGATAATTTGTTAGTTTGATTATATTACCAATGTTGTACCTTCCCTTAAATGAATGGATACGAAAGTGTGGCCTATGGATTTTCACAATTTTCCCGTTTACGACACAACGATTAGGCCTATAAGCTGAAATGTATTATTGGTCTATAATGACTACCTCTTGATTCCCATATAAAGTATAGAACTGATGCATAATTACGTACATTATTACCAAAAGTGTAATCATTGCATTTACACTGTTGCCTATAACCCCTCCTCCTATACTCGTTTCATGTGGTCATTTGAAAGAGCCTTTTTGCAAGTTTAAGTTTAAAAAATGTCTGGTACTTCGACTCAAGTCAGTGGTCAGTGCATGTTTGAATTTCCCAGACATGACACACTGTTGCTACACCATGTCATTCGGGGCAAGCTCTTGCATAATTACCTGTAATGATGATGATGATAATAATAATAATAAATCTGTACACACTCTACAATGAATGCGTATGGTACACAGGTACCATACTAATTAACAGAGCTGGATGTTGCTACGAAACAGCTTGCCACGAATCATGTGATACAGCAGCAGTGTGCTACGTATGGCAAATTCAAGTTTAGATAAGCACTTGCCACTAACTGGGAGTCAGTGTACAAGACATTATTCAAATGCAACTGTTTAAAGGCTTATTGGCATGCCTGGGATTTTGCCAAATTATGAGGGCCGGCTTTTTAAACAAATCTAGTATTGTTTTGGGCACATGGATTTGTATTGCAGAAAAACAAGATGAATGCACCTGTGTATCGTGATAAAAGTCCAATGGTACAAAATTTGGTGAGAAAATGTTGAAATCTAGTTGTAGTATTCATAATAGTCATATTCATTACTCATACTCGTACTCGTATATTCATACTCGTACTATTGTGTTTGTACTCATACTCGTAGTCATGACAAAGTATGCGACTACCACTACAGAGTTGTTGTACTCGTTGTCGTACTCGGTGTCGTACTCGTTGTCATACTCGTTGTCGTACTCGTACTCCTACTCCTACTCGTACTCCTACTCCTACTCCTACTCGTTCTCGTACTCGTATGCATACTCATATTCGGATGTGTACTCATACGCGTTCTCATACTCATTCTCATACTCGTACTCGTTCTCATACTCGTTCTCGTACTCGTACGCGTACTCGTATTCATATGAGTATGCATATTCAAACTCATACTCGTACTCGTACTTGTACGCATACGCATACATGTACGCGTACTTGTACGCACACTCGTATGCGTACTCGTACTCAGATGCGTATTCGTACTCCTACTCAAACTCGTACTCGTATGAGTACTCGTATGAGTATGCGTATTCAAACTCGTACTCGTACTCGTACGCATACGCATACATGTACGCATACGCATACATGTACGCATACTTGTATGCACACTCGTATGCGTACTCGTACTCAGACGCGTATTCGTACTCCTACTCCTACTCAAACTCGTACTCGTATGAGTACTCGTACTCGTATGAGTACTCGTACGAGTATGCGTATTCAAACTCATACTCGTACATGTACTCATACACGTACTTGTACTCGTACTCGAACCCGCATATGTGTACTCGTACGTATACTCGTATGCGTACTCGTACTTAGATGTGTACTCGTACTCGTACTCGTATGAATATGAGTATGCGTATTCAAACTCATACTCGTACTTGTACTCGTATGAGTACTCGTATGAGTACTTGTACTCGTATGAGTACTCGTACTCGTATGAGTACTCGTACTTGTATGAGTACTCATACTCGTATGAGAACTCGTACTCGTATGAGTACTCATACACGTACGCGAGTACATTTTTCTGTATGCGTACTCATACTCGTACTCGGGTACATTTTCTCTGTACTCGTATTCATGAAAAAGTAATCGACTATAAGTCTGGTTGACATGACTTCCAAAAAAACCTTAAAGCGTAAATAATCATATAACAGTTTTGATACATAACCACGTTTTCTTTTTGTAATAAAAGACAGAAACTAGCTTTGTGTGATAGGCTTACTTGCGTTAGCCTTAGAAAAATCTGGCAAAAAATAATCTTTCTGTAACTGTAATTTTGGGCACAAAAAATTCATGACTGAATTGCAAATAATGCATTTGTATTCCCTCTCCCTTGTTTTCTTTCGCTTTCCGTCATTTCGTTAATCCCTACCCCACTGCAGTTTTGAGTTTCCTCTGACTTATGCAATCTCAGAGCCTCCTTGGGCTTCTAGGGTGTTGTATTATGCTGTTGCTAACTCCCCCACCGCGGTTTCACTTCCCCCCGGACATCCACGAAATTTCATTTCATTCACATTTATTTCTATGCTGCCCTTGCATTACATTTTGTGTACATAATATATGAGAAATTGCGGTAAAATATAAATTAAACAAGACACATCAATAATTAAATAGCAACACTGAATGTAATGAAATATATCTAAAACAATACAGGACATGATTAAGACTTGGGTGAAGCTTGTGTGCCCTTAAGCTATTGACAGACAAACATGTACAAGACCAAGGACTACGGTGACAGATAAACAGGGTATACATGTATAGATAAATAAATAAATACAAATAAATAAATAAATATAAATAAATACATAAGTCATTATTTGAACCTTTAAAAATGATGCTGATGTTAAGCTATAGCTAACGACGAAGTCTGTAAATCTCATTTAAGCATTGACAAAATACTCACCCTGAACAATCTCTCCCAATAAGAAATTGGTTAAAATTACTCAAAATGACGTCAGACGCCATTAACCAAAAAGCAAATGTTTTCGTCAATTGATAGGGGCCTTTCATCGTTAATAATCATTGCAACCCACTTTCTCGTAATGAATAACTTTTGCCGACTTAATTCGGTCGGAGTATAGTTATCTCCCAGTGTGCTATTAGCACACTTCAACGATGTACATGGGTTTCAAATACATAATTTCACAGAGCTTGTATTGTGTTCGAAAGGTCAGGAATCTCGAAGTTGAACATCAAAATAATTTGTATGTCTTTAATAATAAAGCATTATACGAGGTGTTACTAATGGGCGCTCATTGCTATGTTAGTTCAAGTTCTCCGATTGTCAAGCTCATTCTTTTCTCCTTTCCTGAGCCGGTTTGACATTTCAAGAGCCAGGGGTTTCGAGCATCAGGATTCGATCTTCAACTTCCTTAATCAGCCGTGAGCCAAGCATGCCAGCACTGAACCTAAATGGGTGGATGAGCTCGCTGGCGAACCCGGTTTGTAGTGCTCTGCACGTGGGTGGGCTGAAGTACGTGGCGCCACAAACGTATTCTTATTTAATAACAACTATACCAACATATTCCTCACACAAAATTCGTTCCATTTCTATTTCTTGACGAGGTAAAATCAATTCAACCACTGACACATGCGCAGGATTGACAAGGCGAGAAAATTAAGACTGTGGTGACGTCACCTCCCAGTGATTCTATTTTTAGCCAGTCCGCGAACGTCGTTTCTAATATTAAGACAGTGGCGATAATTTGGTTGTATAAAAACGGCTGTCAAGCAGGCAGTACTACAGTTGACTATTGAGTGCAATCGGCGTCACCGACTTACTCAATGATACAACGTGTCACAGATTGAGAGATTAAAATCCTTCGCCTATAAAGAAACTCACGATCACAAAAACACTAGCACCTACAGAAGTGACACACTGCTAGGGTATTGATGCGTCGTTATGGCAACGTTATCAGCCAATAACATTACCGTTCCTTTAATTTTTGTTTTGTTGCTCAAGACAAGTCGGTGATGGACTTTGTTGGTATGCGTGGTGGTGTTGGATCTTCCCTCCTACATCCTGAGTGGACGCTCCGCGAGCCGGTAGAAAGCGCTTACATCTCGCTCTAAGCTGTTCGTGTGAGAGTTAGCAGAGATGGTTCCGTGTCGCCACACACGGCTGGTTGACATCATGGGGGAGAATGCCCAACAGGTGAGCAAACTTTGATCAATCTTGTGTTAATCCAATATACGTGGTAGCTAAAAACCATGATGTTCAACCGAGTGCGGAGAAACAGTTGCGTGTAGCTCACTTTTAATTATTCCTTTCACCCGCCACTTTGCATGGTTTGTCTAGCGGCCAAGATAGGCCTATAGTTCAAGTTCATTGTACTTGTTCTCCTGCACAATCGGAAGTAATCTGTATTGCCAGCGGTGAACGCTGTGTGAAGACGGACATATCCCAGGCATGCCTTATTCTTGAAGTCTGACAAACATTGTCACGGTCAAGTCAGGATCATGATCTATATTAACGTGAATGAAGTTAATACACGTGTTTACCATAATAATGATGATGATATTTATAGCGTGCGATTAGCTGTCACGCATGGGGAAAAACTATATATTGTAATCGACAGATTATTATGACTCTTTCCTCTTCGCCTAATCATCTTAGTCTGACTTGAAGTGGAACGTTTACATTTCATCATTTACAGGAGTCAGTCAAGGACACGATAATCCCCACTGCGTCGCACAGTGGTGCATGCACAGGGGGAGGGGGGGGGGGTTGTCGCAACCCACTCATAATTCCCTTCCACGCTTTCTAATATTTGTCCCAGGGCGACATGCTACGGTATGCGATCGATCGACCCCAGAAGGTATTTTGGAAAGAACACACTAACTTGTTTTCCTCATTGCCTATAGTAGACCACTGTAATTCATCCCTCTAATATCGTAGAAAGTTACGTGTTGATTACTGTCTAGTGGTAATAGCCAATGTTTGTTATTTTTGTTTAACGGTTTATTCAATTAGGCCTACCGGTATATCATGAAACGCTCACTTACTGATATTCGTATGACAATATTGCACAATCCAAGTACCCTCTGAACTTGACACATCAATTTCGAATGAATAGCCTCAATAAATCGCACAGTTCACTGGTACTTGAGACTGGAGGCTCGTTCGATAAATCAAATGGTACTATGCCCAAGTCGACTGCCTGCGGGAAAATAAAAATATCAAAATATCAGTGGAGTCTTCAACACTGTCTAACTCTAAATAAAGCTGTTAGGAATATGAATGTCTGAACGAGGTTAATTTCCTTTCTGTTTGGTTTGTTATGATAGGCCGTATCCGAAATGATGGCTGTGGCTATGGCTAGATTACCGTACTGTTTCTTCCTATTGTTCAGCATTGCCGCTGAAGCCTATAGCAATAGCCGAAGCCAAAATCGCTTAATTCGGACAAGGCCAGCCTTATTGTTTGACTATGGAGACGTCGCAGATTGACTTGAAGTATGCCTTCAGTGAGCGTTACGTGTTCACAATTTAGATAAAGGCCTGCACCAGGAACTCAAATGCTAACCAAGCATTATGCGAATTAAATAATTTCAACCGTCTTTTTAATTTTTTTGTATCTCGTATTGAATTAAAAGGGATGGTATAGCATTAGTAATGCTAGCAAAATATTCTCTTTGAATCAAAATGTACAAGAAAATAAATGGCCGACCTGGGAAAGTTTCAGCTTATAGGAAAAAATGCGCTCTCCGAAATTCAAACTGACACAGTGATTTCAAATTAATTACAGCATGTACCTCTGACAAAATTATGTCTAGGTGAGATTGATACTAACATAAGCTTTACATCAAGTTACTTTTATGTTATCATTTGACTATTTTATTTTTATAATTTAAAGTGGTAATGCCTGCCATATCTTTCACTTATGACCATCAAAACTTTTGAGAGTTTTTTTTTATTTTTTTATAATTTTCGAAATTGGTCAGTGAGTTGAGGTCCCAACATGAGTAAGTTGTGAGTCAACTGAGGCCTTGTTGAAACGATAGGGGGAGGGATAGGTAAACTTAGGTTATATTTATAAGTTCTTGGAAGGGGTGACTGTACTCTATTTATTGACCTGATTTATTATTGAGTTACACGACGGTCAGGAAACGTTGAAATATTACTAAGGCGGGGTCATTTAAAAATTTACCAGCGATATGGGATTGGGTTGGACGTTAGGGAAGGGTGTAGATTAATCGATCGTGCACCACCCAGGCAAACTGTAGATCCTCCTCCACACGCATACCCACTTGTGGTTTTATATCATTCTCGTACCACATGCATGCTCTTACAATATACACAAAACACATTCAGATTTTAATCCGGTGGCGTTAGCAGAATTGTTTCATAAAGTGACCTTCAATACTGATAAGTATGATCATTATATAATGTTAAATGTATTACCTACTTGATAGTCAGGATATAGCCTGTATCGCCCCGTTGAAATTTAAGGCCGTATGCCTATACACTGATATCTGTAAATGCATCATAATAACCAAGATATGTACAGAATCCAACCTGTGGGAAGTTCAGCTTAGTTCGTTGTATATATACCGTTGAAGAGAACATAGGCTACATGCAATGAAAAATACATTTAGATCTGTTGTATGCGTAATACTGTGGAAATATCTTACCGGCAGGGTATCCTTTTCATTTTATAATTTTTGCTCTTTTTCTGTAAAATATAAAATCAAGCCGTTTAAACAATTAAAATCGTTGTGTTGATTCATTAAAAAGTGTTTGATATATACATATTACATGCAATTTTACCGATAGGTCTATATTATATACATGAAGAAAAGGAAACCAAAAAATTAGCTGTTCAAAATGTCAAATGAAGTTAACATTTAAACTCAAATTTGCATATACGTGCGCTGAATTATGTACGGTAACATAAAATTACATATATATATTTTATATTTTGTCAATTAGGAACTAACAGCCCGGTGTGTATCCTCTTAATAATGGAGTCCCATTTAGTCCCTGGTTCATTGGGTGAATGCCATCTGTGCCCGGCACAGCAGGGAATCCCTAATTTAACAGGATGGAAGGGGAGGGGGAGTTTTATGTCAAACATTATCAATAGTGTTAAAATCCGGTCAAGTTACGCCTATTTCAAGTGAAATAGTGGCAAAGCGGGAATCCACGTACGTTCTTGGCGTGCAACGTTCTCGGAAGTCAAAATTGTCTTGGCGGATGCTGCAGCGCCTCAGAGATATTTTGTAGTCGCTTCGAGTGTCGACTTTGAAACATGTGAATTAACTAATTAGGTCTGCAAAGAGTGTCGAGTCACCTCGCAAGAACTTTAGAAGAGGCGATATAAGACGCGAGATCAGAGGTAGGAAAAATACTGTCAGGGATATAATTATGTGAGTTCGACGCATTGGAAAAGCAATGTTAGTTGTGTGGTATAGTTTGAAATATATAGGCCCCAGTAACCCTTTCAAACAAAGTATTGAGAAAAAGTAATGTAAAGTACAGAGACGACCCCGCGTTCAGTATCAATTTGTACCGGGGTACTCTTGTTGACGCAATTTTATCAAGTTCTGGGAACAGAAGTTCGGCACAAAAACAGGTACGCAAAGCATTTTACCCTGCGGCCAAGATTGTAAAACAAAATGCGGTTGGATTCGTCATTAGAGTATATATTATACACTCACACGTATCGACTTTTTTTCCTTTTTGAAAGGTCGCGGAGTATTAGGATTGCCATAAGGCGCTTCTGTCCCCAAGTTGCAGATATTTGAAAAACGAGACCAAAATGCCGCAGTAATTACATTATCACAAACAATGACAAGTATAGTCTCAATTAACTCAGTGTAAACAAAGATTAGTCCTCCATTGAACACAATTAATAATATTATGATTAATGCATTGATTTTGAATATAATTTAGTAATTTATTGGGGGACCGTACAGATAAGCAGAGTCAAGTGAACAGACAATGTCAGGTGAAAACAATAACTTCAAATCCCCGTTACCAATTCTTATTAGGAAAACGTTGACGATGAAACCTTGTACAATCAGCAGGTTGTTAAGATAACTCTTTGTCCAACGGATGGAATTAATGGTTTAAAAGTCCACACGAAATGATGGGGATAAGCCAAAATTTACACCATGATGTAGAATAAAATCTCGCCGAGACGGTGGACATGCAGGAGAAGTTATAGCGGAATAATAGCGGTATAGAGATGCCCCTTTATCCACGGAGATAAAAGCAAATAGGCCCCTATTAGACTCCGCAAACAATAGATAGAAATGCGCCGAAGCAGAATGATTTAATTTAGCAACAACGCCAACGCACTTACTCCAAGACACATAAATTGTTCATGATCGAACGCAATCAACCTGCATCAGTGAATAGGCATAGCGAGGAGCGTGTAGCAGTTTTACCGAGGTAATACTTTTGTCTGACCTCTCTGGCTATACAGGGATGGGGATTAGGGCACAGATAGAAATTATGATCCGTGTAATACTTACTAATACATCAATTTGCAAAGAGTTTGTCGTCTTCCCCTCAAGGACACCCGCGTCTTGATGCCGTGTCCTCCTTTACAAGATATTAAGAAGATACGTATTTATTTATATGCAGCATAAAATGACATGACAAAATACAAGACGAATCTTGAAGGACATTCACGCTCTTCTTATGTTTTTAAACACTAAAAATCCATGAACAATTAACAAATGTCCACAGAGTGGCAATACAATTTCAGAACAATGAAAGGAGCCTTGTATTGCTCTTCATTATTAACGTATAATATAATCAACAATGCCTAGCCGGCAATAGGTTATCCAAAATGGACGATAAAATAAACTCACTATAAACCTTTCAATGTACTTACTCACTATTGAAACTGCCAGTATTATCACTATCGAACCTGCCAATGTATCCACTATCGAACCTGCCAATGTATCCACTATCGAACCTGCCAATGTTATCCACTATCGAACCTGCCAATGTTATCCACTATCGAACCTGCCAATGTTATCCACTATCGAACCTGCCAATGTTATCCACTATCGAACCTGCCAATGTTATCCACTATCGAACCTGCCAATGTATCCACTACTGAATCTGCCAATACAGAACTTTATCACGCTGCTGCCATCTTTGTCAGGATCCCTGTACACGAAAGCAAGATAATAGGGCCAAGTCTCAATGCATGAAAAGGGACCAGACTATTGATCCTTCACACTCAATAATGATCCTTAGAACCTGCTATTTTTACACAGCATTTATTGCAATAGCCAGTAGCACACAACTTTTGCTCACCACTGTCTGTGTAAGTTCCTGTAAATATTGTTTTGTACTGACCAGGACCGAAATTATTAACACTCAAGCCTGTCTTTGTTTAAATTGTAATATTGAGATTACCTGTCAAGCAGCGACGCAGCCTATATTTTGTAAGTGGGGACCTTTTGGCCGGGATATCGCATGGTGGGAGAAGCCATACATGGGAATACGTTCTCCCATCTTATCACCCCCTTACTTAAATGCCAGGAGATAATAGCAACATGACCCTGTGAGGTCTTATAAAGAATATATCGTGCGATGTTGGAAAGTTCCACTTTCAGTTGTGGCAGTATACACTGAGCTCTCCATTCGCCTTATTTACGATAAAGACGAGGTTGTAATTCTCACAACCACACTCTGTAGCTTACATGCTGCATGCACCAGCGTGAAGGCCCAATAATCTGATAGTTCCAAAGAAGTTCATTCCTGACATAAGGAATAACTAAGTTTTACCTAAAATTCAACGGTATTTGAAAGCGAGGTTACCGCCTGCAAACAGACCAAATTAGACAGGTTACTATAATGACCATGTACTCTTGTATTCAGGGATAAGGATAATATGGCTCACGGTGAATTGAACGTAAACCCTATCAGGTTGGTCAAGAAAACCCATACGTCTTGGTTCACAGGTCACGGTCTTGTGCTGAATATCTGGTGTAATTTTGTTTATTATTTACCTCAAGAAAATAAATCACTGTATCATTATTTTGTTCAGGCTTTTTTGAGAGAAACTTGACGTTTCGCTTGTTCAATCCCCTAAGGCCTAATTGTCTTTTTCCATCGATCATTCTCCCAACAATTTGTCGATGTATAGTTCCTTCGATTCTTTACATTTTTGTCCCCTCACTCATAACAATAACCCCGCCCACCAATCCTCTTTACCATATCCGTCCTAACAACCTGCCAACTACCTTTGGTATTTTCTGATCGGCTTGTATATACACTCTGCCCGGCAAGCACGGAAACCGCAAGACACACGGTGGTTCTATTTTTAGCCTGGTTTATTGATCTCACCGTCAATGTGACATTCACACAATCTTCCCGTGTAGGGTAATGACGCAAGGATCAGATCCCTGTATGATTTTTATGAAATCCCTGCAAGCTCTGCGTGTCCAAATGTCACCGGGCGGAGTTACCGTCAGTCATTTCCGTATACCACGGCGAGGCAAAAAATCTAACCTGGTGTGCACACGGGTGACCACAGCACTGGCGGTGTCTTTCACTGTCTCACTATTATGAGATGATGGATGCTTATGGCAAGCACTCGTTGATCATTAAAGTTCGTCTGTACAGATTGGGCAAATTAGGCTCATTGTCATTGATACCGATGCAGTATTGGTTTCTAAGTGGTGTGTACCTGGTTAATGAATACTGGCAGATTGGCGTGGGTATCACATACAGGTATAGATACATGAGAATTCATAGTGCAGCCAATGACATCCCAATCGAGCCTTTCTCCGGAAACTCTCCCACCCACGTGTAGCGGGGACGCACAAAACCCAGCACCTCAGGGCTTACTGGGCAACAGTCTTTGCCCAACCCGGACGGGAATTAGTTTGCCCGTAACGGCTTCTATGGCAGAGTTGTGTAATTGTACGTGGCAAGTGATATTCGGAAATAATCACAGCGGGCATCCATTCGCCTCGAATGATATTTAATGTCAGGAGCCACTGCGTTGTGTTTCGGGTAGTTCATCAACGTGGTGAGCTATCTACTAACACAATGTGACAGGGATATTTTCACTACTTCAGTTCAGACGCTACCCAGAATTGTGTGTTCGTGCGCCAATTTACTTTCAACATCTTAACAAAGTGAGCCTTCAAAGGCTGTCGTTCAGCTGTAGTTAACCTGATATCATTTGTATCTTTATGACATGTTTCATGAATTGGTCAGTACGGTTTTACATGGTGCGTAAGCGCGAAAAAAGAAAGTGGAATATGAGAAAATTAAGCGAGTTGTAACAGAAACAAGAATGAAAACATTTCAAGGCAAACTAGGACCTAACCAAAAATATTCACTGGCTTACCAGTGGTCCAAAGGATACCATCGCCCATCATCTTTCTCATCAATGATCGTTCAACAAAGGTACCGCCAAGTCAGTAGTTGCCAAGGAGACCGTGGGGATGTTTTGGGTAATTGGCCCCGCCTATAAGTTAACTTCTTTTAAAGTGCCGAATAAAACTGTGGACTTGATGACGTCTCAGCACGTCATAGACGAAGACACGGTGAACTGAAGTGTTAGAGGGCATTGGCAAATAAATCATGGAGACACCGTCGGAATTAACCTTCCATTTTAACTTGTTCTTTAATCAGGCATGATATTTTTCCTGAAAATTTTACGCATTGTTTGACGCAAAAATGTATCTCAAATACCGTCTGTTCTGTACACGCGCTTGCATGGCTGGTCATATTTTACTTAACATGCGTAGGCGAGTCAATAACGCGGTTATACCAACATCCTAGGCGTGAAAGTCCTTGTTCTATCAATACAATAACCAATAAATTAATGACTGCAGGTGCCCCCAAAGACCTAAGGTGTTTGGAAATGAGTATCTAGGAATCAAAGGGCTGTAATTAGCTTGTTCGGATGATTAAAAGAAGCCACTGGCGAAATTTGAACGCTAACCTAAATCAGGCGCTTCAAACTACACCGTAGATATTGATCGAGGGAAGTCTCTCGCCGCAACTTGCGTCAAGGATTTGTTTTCCGCTATCCGGTTTTCTAAAACCTATTGGTGGCGCCCTTGTAAAATGTGACCGGCAGTATGTCAGCTCTTTGTATAATTATTATTTATTGTTGACCTGATTGCACAATTTCTTTGATTTGTTTAGTGTTCACGTTGTAGGCTACATGTACGACCAAACGTTAAATTTGTGTTTTAACAGGGGAAGATTCAGGGCGGTTGAAAAATACTCTACTGAAAGTAGGACAGGCTGCAAATAGGGGGACACAGTCATGACCCAAAGAGCGACGATTATAAAGGAGAGTGGGTACATCCTACTTTGCTTCTCGAGAGTTTTTTTTTAAAAGAAAGGCAAAGGCAAATAAGAAAAAGATATGACAGATTTATGTATAAATTATGATTGTTTGTTAGACCTAATTGTGGTCAATCAATAGCTTTGGGCGTAGGCATTAATTTATAGGAAGCCCTTCTTCCAGTCGTTGAAGTGTCTGGGGAACTTCCTTTGCTTTTTCGTGTGATTTGGGTAAGGGTATTCATTTGTCATCCCAGTGTCTGTGGTGGTTAACATCTAAAATGGTGTCGTTTTTTCTATCATCGTTGTTTCCTATATTGAATGCTTGGGAGGATAACGTGGTTCCCGTAAGAAAGTGCTGAGGTGGTACGATATAACTTAGCCAGGTAAACGTGCCAAAAATGGACGACGATGATTATGGTGCCAGTCAACGCGGTATCATTTGATATGATGGCTTCTCGTAATGATTGAATACTCCAGAGGTGATATTCATTCAATCAAAACACCGCCAAACCACTCTTCCAGTCACAAATAAGGGCAAAATCCTCAGAGGGCTTGAGAATTAATTGCTGATAAAACAGCGAGCGTATCAAGTTATCCCAACCGAGATGATAACGTTGAATCACTCCACCCACGCCCCAATCAAAGGAGGATATTACGGTCCGGAGACGGCACCGACACTTGATTGTTCGGAAAAGGTCAGGCTTTCTGAGAGTGTAAAACGCTGGAGATTGGTGGTACACCATACGGAGGCTTCGAAGAAGGTGATCGTTGTTGTTGACAGAAATTGCCGTTTTAGAATTTAAATTAAAGAGTTTGCATCGACCATTGTTATGCCCCACTGAGTATTGTGTATTCACAAAAGGTTAAACAATGATCAGACAACTATGATGCATGGGAGTTTTTAATGATAGAATAGATTTGGCCAAAAAAGTCTCCGTTTTCTGGTCATCGGTCGGCTTCAAAAACGGTGCGGTGACGCGCTTTTTTTCGGCCATCTTTTTTTTTTGCCAACAGGGAAATACATGATACATATTTACGCGGGGACCAAATTTCCCATATACAAAGTATGTTGGCTAAGAGAGGCCTCACAAATTGGGCAAACGTTCATACCCCTATGTGAAAAAGTCGTTTAAAGCACAGCATGGCAGAATTCCAATCGATCCAGCAATTTTGGCTACAATTGGACAGATCGTTTCATAGCAAAAAAAAAAAAAAAAATTAAAATGCCGACGCACGGGTCTGAGGCGACGCGCACGGATACCAGAAACCAGAGACTTTATTTGGCGTTTAGCAATTACACAATGACTAAAAGGTAGAATTTAATGAAAAACTTCCTTGGTGTAAAACTGACGATATCAGTCTTACTTAGAATTATTTTTGTCCGAGTCTCTGAGGGGCTATCATTTTTAAGAAAAGGGAAATTATTGCCAATAAGTTTATCGGAAAGAGTATCGCCTACTTTTCCCCCAAAAAAATCCACGTTTATAGAATGAGTACAACAAATATTGAAATGCATTCCCACTATTTTTTCATTAACGCAACCGTAACAACTTAAAACGTCCATTATTGTAGGATGCTTTAATGTTTATCTTGATTCAAAGAGAGTAATCATATGACTCGAAGAAATAGTTGTGGCGACATCATACCATTATCAGGCGCGGATCCAGGAATTTTTTAGACGGGGGGCACACCCAACACGAACATTTTTTTCCCTATGCTAACATTGTATTTGTAATCATGTTTTTTTCCCTTTGTTTTCGCGCCTTAAGCGCCCAGCAGGGTGGATATGTGCCCGCTACAAATTATTATTATTATTATTATTATTATTATTATTATTATTATTATTATTATTATTATTATTATTATTATTATTATTATTATTATTATTATTATTATTATTATTATTATTATTATTATTATTATTATTATTATTATTATTATTATTATTATTATTATTATTATTATTATTATTATTATTATTATTATTATTATTATTATTATTATTATTATTATTATTATTATTATTATTATTATTATTATTATTATTATTATTATTATTATTATTATTATTATTATTATTATTATTATTATTATTATTATTATTATTATTATTATTATTATTATTATTATTATTATTATTATTATTATTATTATTATTATTATTATTATTATTATTATTATTATTATTATTATTATTATTATTATTATTATTATTATTATTATTATTATTATTATTATTATTATTATTATTATTATTATTATTATTATTATTATTATTATTATTATTATTATTAAATGCGAAGCCCTTACGGCGTTGGGTCCGGGGCCCGCTTAAGGGCGCATGAAATTTTTGGATTCTGGATGCTCTGTGTTGCAATCTGAGGCCAGTTTCACCTGACTTTTTTTGCAAATGTTTTCAAGATTATATATACATATATATACATATACATATACATACATATATACACATATATATACACGCATATATATACATATATATATACATATATATATACACATATATCAGTGATGTAGTGCCTTGATGCTTGGCCTTAAGGCTGCCTTAAGGCTTGATTTTAGGGCCTTGGCCTTAGCCTTAAGGCTTGAGGGCAAAAGCCTTGGCCTTGGCCTTGACCTTGAGGGTCAAAGCCTTGCAACTTTAGGGCCTTGCTCTTCAAGGCCCATCGATTTTTGAATTTTTCAGGTAATTTTTTTTGAAATTTTGCTTTTCTACAAACATACAACTTGCAGTCAGCCGTCTGCAAAGTCTGCAGTATCTAATTTAATCATGTTTTACCATGGAGGAGGGAAAACGCCCTAGATTTGTGTGTTGACACACTTTCACTTTTACAGCATCACATTTTGTTACCATGATAGTACATTTTGCTGCTTCCCCCAAAACAAAGCTATAATAATTGTTTGTATACTTGTACTTGTGGGGCCAGGGAGATATAATTATACTTAACTTGCATACAGTTATATGGGGTAGATAGAACATCATCTGATTTGTGCTGTGGACTGCTTTATTTATTTATTTATCGTATGGTTCATACAAAGTTAACATGACAAGGTCAGGTTATGGATCCAGTTTAATGCAGACTGGTCGAGTTCAGTTAAATTTCCATCACATCTGTAAATAATACAGTCATGAACGATGTGATGTACAGTCTGGTCATCATGACCACAGGTACATTTAGCGTTGTCACTTAGTCCCATGAGGAGCATGTTATGTCCAAATCGGCCATGGCCAGTTCTTAGTCTGTTAAGTTTGACCCAACAGTGGCAAAATGTAGTTAAATATCCACGTCCTGGATTCTGATTCTTGCCACATATTCCGCCACGTGGTTAGTGCCCAAGTCTTTGGGTGCGATCCAATGCTAATTTCTAGCAGTTTGTGGGCTTGTCGATGGTAACGATTTCTTGATGGCAGTCGCAGTTGTGGTGGAGGTTTTTGATTGGTGTTTGTCAACAGTTGATGAAGCAGATGGGAGTCACACCCAGTGGCACGTCGCGCAAGAGCAAGGTATTGGTGCTGACGTCTCACTTCATAAGGAGCAATTCCACTGACTACTGGAAGGTATTGAGTGGGAGTTGATCTGATACATCCTGAGATGATGCGCATGGTGTTGTTAAGGGCTACGTCAATATTGCTGGTGTGGGTGCTCCTTGCCTATACCGGTGCACAGTACTCTGCAACAGAGTATACTAAAGCTATTGCTGAGATTCGAAGAACGTTGTAGTCTGCGCCCCACACTGTAAAATATTACCCATAAAATTTACGGTCGAAAGTCGTGCAGCGAGTTGCCACCTTTCTACCGTATATTTTACGTGTGGACCGCATTGTATTTTACGTTAAACCATTATTTTTACGGTGAAAAGTCTGTTAATACTACGGGTAACCGTAATTTTAATGCTTTTTACCGTTTTTATACAGTTACTACACTGTAAAAAATTTCCTGGCACCCTAGCTGCCAGGTATAGCACCATAAATTTTACGGTGGAAGTTTTAGAAATTGTGCCGCACATTTAACGGGATTTTTGTATGGATGGAACGCTGCATCTGCTATGGGATGGATCTGCAGATGCTGGAACTAATCACTGCAACTGTTTATTGTACACAATGTCTTTCCCTTACCTACACGTACACGTAGTCTGTTTCTTTTTTCAACCACTCCTGATCCTCTCCAGTTACTAATGTACAGAACATGTATCCTTTATATATAGTGTCTTTTCGAAACTCTTTTTAGTCATGGTGGCATGCAATTATAATCTATATTTCAATATTTTAAATTTTGAATGTACTTTTTTACATAAACATAGAAAAGACATCAAAATCTTACCTTTTTAATCATACAATTAACAATAAATTATTTGAAAATGGCCTTAAATCACCCATTTTTACATATTTAAACATTGCAAATGATTCGAGCGCAAAGCTATGTCAAAGTAAGGTCAGATCATTTACATATTGGATATATCCCAGGGTGCAATGGGAGCGGCCATAATACGGGTTTCGGCCGTAAAACAATGAGAAAGGGATGATTACGGTAATTCACCGTATAATTTACAAACTTTTCGGCGTAAAATTACGGTAATTTTTTACAGTGCAGGAAAGGCCTGCTAGTTGTCTAATGAGACAGTTGCGAGTGTTGGCTTTCTGTGCGAGCTGTGTGAGATGGCTTTTGTATGTTAGAGATCTGTCCAAAGTAACACCAAGATACTTGGGGAAATCATCATACGGGATGGTTGTGCCATTGCAAACGACTTTGATTTTGTAGTTAGCCAGTCTAGTTGCTAAACAGTTTTGGTGATGTTAAGTCGGAGTCTCCAGTTTTTGAAGTAACGGCTTAAGGATTCCATATCGGTGCCAAGTGTTGTTTCAAGCTTGTTAAAGTTTTTGGCAGAGGTTAGGAGTGCTTTGTCATCTGCGTAGATATATTTCTTTGAGACAGTGGTTGGTAGGTCAGCAGTGTAAATGTTGAATTAAATCGGTGCGAGCACTAAGCCCTGCGGGATCCCGTTTTTCAGGAAGCATTTTTACTGGTTTCTTCGCCAACCGTCATTGTAAAGCTTCTGCAGGTGATCATTGTCATGAGAAAGTTTACTAAGGTTTTATCAGGTATGATTTTGTGTAGTTTTAGGGCAAGACCTTTATGCCATACCGTGTCATATGCTGCTGATAGATCGACCAGTACAGCACCGTTCTTGAGACCTTTTGGAAGTTGTCCTCTATGTCTTCTGTGAGGAGTGTTACTTGGTCTGTTGTACAGCGTCCTGTACGGAAGACAGGCCTGCTCAGGTGGGAGTTGAGGATCCACAATGGGTTGGATACGATTGTATATTAGTCTCTCCATCACTTTGTAGATTATGCACAGTAGGCTTATTGGACGGTAGCTGCCCGGGTCTTCGGCGGCCTTGTCCGGTTTTAGAATTCCATTACTTTAGCATGTCTCCATATTTTGGGGATTTTCTGAACTTTGATACAGGTGCTGAAGTAATCTCAAAGCCATTCAGTGGATTTTGGTCCATGATTTTTGACAAATTCTGGGTGATATAGTCTGGTCTGTTTTAGGTAATGCTAATATTTCTAACCATGATGGCCCAGAAAATAAAATTACTTCCATGTTACATAATAACGAGGTAACATCAGTTAAAAACAGCCGTTCTTAGATCCCCATCTTTTGTTATACTCGGTTTAGAATAATGTGCATCAGTATGGAAGCAAACCATTCTTTTTGTTATATTTAAATGGTATCCACGAAGACCTGAACTTCTACTCGGTCATATATTTGTACGTGAAGTTTTTATTCTTACTATAAGCGATTCGTTGTGATGTGACATGTTTTATATTAGTAGTACACACTTATACTAGAGGGCCTTGGCCTTGGCCTTGGCCTTGGCCTTGAGGGTTAAGCCTTGGCCTTGAGGGTTAAGCCTTGGCCTTAGCCTTAAGGCTTGAGGGTCAACGCCTTGGCCTTGAGGGTCAAAGCCTTGGCCTTGAGGGTTAAGCCTTGGCCTTGGCCTTGGCCTTGAGGATCAAAGCCTTTGCTCCAACACTGACATATATATACATATATATACATATATATACATATATATACATATATATACATATATATACATATATATACATATATATACATATATACATATATATACATATATATACATATATACACATATACACATATATACATATATACATATACACATATATACATATATACATATATACATATATACATATATACATATATATACATATATACATATATACATATATACATATATACATATATACATATATATATATATATATATATATATATATATATATATATATATATATATATATATATATATATATATATATATATATATATATATATATATATATCATTATTTTAGCCATTATTTTAGCGATGTCATGGCTACAACAATATAAGTTTCTCCCTCCCCGATTTTTGGCATTTAATTTGCAGTTTTTGACTTCAGTTTTAATTTATTTTTCTTGGTTTTAATTCAGTCCAGTTGAAATTTTCAAGAAAAGGGCTTGATTTCATACTGTTCCTTGCCCTGTGTTAAAACCATCGGCAGATCAGCTGCAAGACTCGTCGTACTTTGCAGGCCTATGCGTACTGGCGTAGAATCCGACAGTAAATTGACATCGGCGATTGTAATTTCCACATGGTACCCCGACCCTTCTTCAGACGAAACGGAACAATTTATAGACGTGGAGGAATTGGGTCAAGAAACCAGACTAGCTTGCTTTGCACCCGATCACAGACTACTGATTGCAAACGAAATGTAGACTAACTAATTAAAAAAAAATTTTTTTTACTCAATTTACCCAGGGGGCACGTGCCCCCGCGGACCCCCTGGATCCGCGCCTGATTATCCCTAACCTTCCCAAATCCTCCAAAATCCTCTTTGCTAAAGTGAAGGATTTGGAAGGATTGAGGTTACATGCTCTTTGCTAAAGTGAAGTTTTTTTTCTTGTACATCCGTGTTTGTTGTAGTGATTGCAAGGTCAGTGCTTGGGTCAGTGAACACTGTTTATTGCTCCATGAATGCAGGGAGGGTCCCTGGCCATGTACATGTATCACAGATTAGAAACACATGTGTGCATACATGTCATGTGCTTGCTTTACTACTGAAGGATTTTGGAGGATTCAGGTTATGTGTAATCAAATGGGCCTAGGGAGTTAGGGTTATGTTGTAACTATGTTCCCTTTAATATTTGTTCATTTATTTTATTTATGAAAGACATGTCGGGTTGGCCTACCTAACCCCAAGTCACTGACCTCCAGCTATATCTCAGCGTTACATTGTCTCGAAAGACGAAAATCCACATCTATCGCAGTTGCTTCTGCTTTAGTTGTTCATCAAATGTTGTATCATTGGATATCCACAAAATGTTGTCTGGAATCCATACGAATACGGACGTACATTCATTTCAAATGAAGGTTATAAAGGAAAAGTCGTATCTACTTCTTTTATCCTTTCTGGTATTCAAGCTAGCTCAACGAGGGTAGTGCTAAATGAAAAAAATCCTCTGACGGGATTCACTGTCCATTCATTGGATTAAATCAGGTACAATTTGCGGTGGAACATGGTTGTGCTTTCTGGAGCGGAATAATTCGAGGTTGACTTGGAACGACCGGTCACCGGCGGTACATGGCTATGCGCGTTTGCATAGAGGCTTCGGGAGTTCGAGGGAAGTGTCCGGTGTTACGACATTATGGGGTCACTGACTTAACAGCTAGGCATGAACTAAAGGCCGAATTGATATAAATAAAGGGGGATAAGAGATTTTAATTTTGACAAATATAATTATCTTCCGGTGCTACACTGTACTAAATGTACAAGGTTGGCTTTTCTAATGACGCATATTTACAAGGAAACGGACGGGCGACTATCTGGACGAAATAGATTGCAAATACATAAACATAAGATGTACTATAAAGAGCATTCTCGCTATACAGCCGGCTCATATAATTCACCAAGACCCACCGACAGAACTAAAACCGAAATTATAGGCAGCTTTTTAGCCAAGTAGCACTGAGCTGTAGGAGTGGAGCCAGAAGTCCATTGGGTTGATCCAGGAATCATACGTGGTGGCTAATGTTTGTTTTTGAATGATTTGATGGTGGCAAGTATCAATAAGACGTGAAACAGCTTAATATTTCTTGCAGATTTGGAAGGGAGAGAAGGGGGGGGGGGTATCTTGCTCCCAGAATGGGGTGCCATGAACTACTTCACAAATATATGCACACGTTGCATCTCGTCACTGCTGAGCATCGGTTACATTTCCCCGTATGTTACTGTGTGGTTTGTTATCGGGCCATCTACGTAGCTGCATTATTAAACTGAACAGAAACAAATTGGAAGAAAAGCATGGCTAAATTTTATTTAGTGTGGTTGTAACATTTATAAACAATATTTGGGGAGGAAAGGTCAGTTTTGCAGTATTTTGTCGTTAGATAGATGGTTATGGCCGTCAGTTATTAAGGCCGTAACAGAGCTGTATACTCCCCAGGGGACTGAGAAAGTTTAAGGATTGATATTGGGCCAATGACCAGGGGGTAATAATGTAAAGCATTGTGATAGATTTTGCATTAAATAAGATTCCATTATTATTATTTCTTATCGCTATGCATGTAAATTTACTATACGTTTTGTATGCACTCCCGTTTTGCTATCTCTTGTTGCAACCATAACTGCCACCAGTGGGTCCATACAGAGTGTAATGTGTCTGTAGCTAGCTATGGAGAGAATGCATTTGAATTGAATGGGTTGAATGGTGCACCAGGTGTGGCGTCTGGTATTATGGCCTATTGTATCGTAGATAAATTACTATATGCTCGCTGCATATAGAACGTGCACTATATAAATACATTCATGTGGGGTGGAGCCAGCGGCGTAGCCAGGGGGGGCCTGGGGGGGGGGCACGTGTCCCCCCCACAAATTTCCAGTGCCCCCCCACAAATTTCCAGTGCCCCCCCCCCCACAGGTGCCCCCACGAAAAATCCTCATAGTGCCCCAAAAACAGAAAAGAAAAGGGAAAAAACCCATACCCCCTGGCCCCCCCCACTGAAAAGCAATGCCCCCCCCTGTGCCCCCCACTGAAAAAGTCCTGGCTACGCCGCTTGGTGGAGCTGACGTAGACTACTGATAAAAAGGTGGTACAAGGTTGGCATCTAGTAATAGGATAAGGGCCATTGACCATTAACCCAAATTTGGAGAAGTTAATTATGGGTGATGCTAAAACAATGTGGGCTACAAGGTTGGCATCCAGTAATAGGATAAGGGCCATTTACCATTAACCCAAATTTGGAGAAGTTAATTATGGGTGATGCTAAAACAATGTGGGGATGCATAGGTTAGTGCATTCATTGCAGAGGTCATCATTTCGTTCATTATTAACGTTTCTGGTTCGTGTATGGAAACTGATTGATTCCAAAGGTCAATTTGCAACAAGTGCATTTTCTAGGAGTTTTGAAAGTAGAGCCGGGATACGCCAATCATTTTCTTGAACACCGTAGAGTCCCATTACACTTCTGGTGCAGTGTAAATAAAAACATTTAATGATAATACAAAACATCTTGAATTTTCATGTAAAATGTTTTTGGTGTAAATCTAATGATGATATCAATCTTGGCCTAGAAAACATTTTGTCTGATGTGTTGCTAAATTATTTTAAAAGATGTAAACGAAAACATAATAAGCTGAAACTGAAATAAGAACCTCTGGCAAACACATTAAAGGGAAGGTACAACATTGGGTGGCGGTTATTTTTTTTAAATTACGAATTCTATACCTTATCTTACAAAAGTTATATTAAGATCTATATGCCCATATATATTTAATATTTGTTCAACATTATCACTTGAAACAATGCACTCATAGTTCCGCGATTGGTTTTGCGAATTTGTTTTATACGCTAAATCGACACTCACAAGTCTAACCCGTGCACTAATGAGGACATGACCTCATAATGAGGTCAAGGAAGACCCTGTCGTGTGCGTGTGTTTCCCCAGATGTCTGGTGTGCATACAACTTGTA
Organism: Zoroaster sp. YZ-2022; assembly: GCA_029582265.1. Lineage (NCBI taxonomy): Eukaryota > Metazoa > Echinodermata > Asteroidea > Forcipulatida > Zoroasteridae > Zoroaster > Zoroaster sp. YZ-2022. The sequence continues at coordinate 16,951,148 of CM055828.1, read as the reverse complement.
CAGACCGGCGAGGATAATTTCTTCACTTTTATAATAAAATAATGCGTAGCCGGCGACTCTCCCAGGGGACATGACAGCAATACGTGGCGCGACTTCGTATTAAGATGTCACATGCATGTCGAATAGATACACACGTCTTTGTATATTGTATGTAGGCCCAATGTGGAAGATAATTACTCAAGACTGCAATGGTCAAAATGAGTCAAAATTTTGATAGGCTTGCCAAGGTATATCTATATTGCAATTAAAAGTCGAACTGCCAAACCTTACGTGTAGTAAGTAGCCTACAGTTACAGGTCGACCGTTTTTGACCAGTAAAAGCATTGTAATGGTGGTCAAAATTACAATCAAAACCAGTCAAAAGTGCACATTTTGGTTCAACAGTCAAAAACAGTCAGTTGACTGATTTTGGCTACTATAGTTAATTGCCACATAGGGTTCAAGACTTACATATTATGTGCAAAGCTGCATAGTCTGAACATTCGGGAAAATGGGGAGGCAGAAATCATTTATTTCAAATAACAGGGATCGCAAAATGCTTTACATTGTTTGTTTGATTGCTTTATATATATTTAAAAAAAAACTATTTTAGGGTGGACATAGGTAGTGATTTTTTTGAAACTCTTTTCAAAAAGGTACCCCTTGCTGTTTGATCTTCAAGGTTTGTTTCTTTGTTATTTGTTCAGATATACCCCGCTATTAAAGCTATATCTTGTTCATTATTTAGAAATAAATGTGAGTTTGAATTGAAAAATAAATTAATTGAAGCTAGGTTCCCTAAGAAAGTTTAGCAACATTTTCTTCATGAAAAAACCTCTTGAAACTCACAAAATCGTAGATTTTTAATCAATCATTCTTATGTTAAAATTCGGTTGATTCCTCGGCCTCTAATAGTTTATCCCTTGTTCAGTAAAAAGTAGAAGCCAACAAGTAGGCCAACATGGTTAACCTTCAGAATCACTTCATTTCAACATGAATGGAAACCGTTCCTTTGTTGGTGTTTTGCTACTGGCTCTGTCATACAATGGTATTTAAGCTATTCATGAAAGGTTTTATATGTTTTATGAATTCTTCTGGGACAAACTGACCTAACTGACGTAGTAATTTTGTATTGACACATGGGCTCTACGCACCCATTTATGGCACGAGCCAAAATAAAAAGCTTCCCACATTTCTACGTGCTGGAGCAAACTAAAAATAACTTGCTCATGTAAGCCGACGTGGAGACGGCAAACACCAGATTCAATAGACGCTTTGTTGACAGACGAACAATAGTTGCAAGAGACGTTCTGTCGAACTTTTAGACAGATCTATAAGCTGGCACTGGCTCGTGCATTCATTTTCAATGTCAGTTTACTGTCCGTTAAATTTTGGGTGCTGGGTACCAGCGTTCATTGTCGTCGCAATGGCTGACAGGTTGGCTGCATGTGTTGTGATAAGATTAGACAGACAGATACTCGAATGCAGCTCACTTAAATAATAATAACTGAAGAATTCCTGTATTGAAAAATAAACACAAAAAGGAGATACATGTTTCAACGAGGAAATTATATTTGACGTTTGGTTCCGTTCTTTAATTACAGGATTATAAAATAATTTATTCGTGAATACAACTTTATTTCATTATTTGAGAAGCTAATCCGTCAAACGGTTTTAGTTGGAGGTTTCGTGATCGCAGTCCCAAGTTCCGTGTTTCTGCCGAATTTGAGTAACAGTTTCTCCCAGCAGCGAGTCCGTGTTGTGAAGAATGGTCACAGCAGGGAATCCCGTAACAGTATGTTCTCTTTGAACCTTCAATTACGCGCTGACAGTCGCGACTCGTCCTTGTCTTGCCTGGTTCTGTTGATGTGGTTGACCACTGCACCAGGAGCTGGAATATTACTATACAATATAAACTCAGTGTACGAATAAAACAGAAAGGTTCTGTTACTGTTCAAAGGAGTACCGTCAACCCAAGTCATTGCAACATCAGAATAGGGGAAATTGGTGCTGTTAACATACTCACCCTACGGTGACAACACGTGCTGGGTCTCTTGCTAAACTAATTTACGATCAGAATTCTTGGGATGACGACTCGTGCCCGGCGCGATGCGATTCACTGGTGTCTGAAGATCACATCATATGGATGTGGGAAATCTGAAGTATTCCCTCTGCTCTGTACTGACACTGAACTGAGCCTGTACTTGGCAGACATCACTCATTGACTCAACCGATTGGACCTCTCATTGAATGCCATACCGTATAATCGGGATTGTGACACGGCCCTGTTGAGCTATGCAAGTTGGGCTGTCACTCATTCAGCCGACATTTTTTGTCACCAAATCTGGGATGTTTCAAAGCGTGTGTTATATTTCTCTGACACCGACCGATGGAACGAATATGAAGTCAACATAAGAGCGTTCGGATACAATTTATCATTGATTAATAATATTCATGTGACAGCCTACCTCTAGTAATGGATTTTTTGGAATGTTGTATGACGATGGAGCGGAGACAACCGCATGTGAAATGCAGCACACAAACTCAGGGACAACGTATTGACTTGGTAGGTAATTTGTAAAGGTAGCCTATTGTTCCGGATGGCTCTGTTTTCAATAGCTTTGATTTTGTTCTCTCTGTCAAAACTGTTTAATGTCTATCTTTATATTATCTCTCTATGCACTTCTACCATAACCAGTAGGGACATTTTTAATTCGGCTTTATAGACAGCATTTTTAGACTGCTTGAGCGTGGACATCTTGCAATGAAATCAGACACGTGTTGGGGGAAATTGAAGGTGGAGAGAGTTACGATGGGTATTTAGAACTGAATAAATCTGCTCCTCTGCCACATGGAAACATTTTTGAAAAGTT